>CM076569.1:135224669-135638023 GCA_034641835.2 Pinus albicaulis | reverse complement strand
CGGAAGATTTACATCTTGAACAATTAGATGTAAAGACAACATTTCTCCATGGATATTTGGAGGAAGAGATATACATGCAGCAACTAGAAGGATATGAGGTAAAAGGGAAAGAAAAATTGGTGTGTAGGTTAAAGAAGAGCTTGTATGGCTTAAAACAGGCTCCAAGGCAGTGGTATCTAAAATTTGACAAGTTTATGTCTAAACAAGGTTATACTAGATGTCACTCTAATCATTGTGTTTATCTAAAAAGGAAAAATGATGGCAGCTATATTATATTGTTATTGTATGTAGATGACATGCTTGTTGCAGGATCTAACATGCAGGAAATAAATGTGCTCAAAATAAAATTGGCAAATTCATTTGCAATGAAGGATTTGGGAGCTGCAAAACAAATCATTGGTATGAGGATAACTAGAGACAGGAAAAATCACAAATTAACACTGTCTCAGAATGAGTACATAGAAAAGGTGTTGAAAAGATTTAATATGCACAATGCAAAACCTGTTAGTACACCTTTTGCTAGCCATTTCAAACTTAGTAAGGAGATGTGCCCAAAGACCCAAGAAGACATGGATTATATGTCTAAAGTTCCATATACATCAGCAGTTGGAAGCTTAATGTATGCAATGGTCTGCACAAGGCCTGATATTGCACATGCAGTGGGAGTTGTAAGCAGGTACATGAATAATCCAGGAAAAGAACATTGGATGGTAGTAAAATGGATTCTCGGATATTTGAGAGGTACCACAAATCAATCATTATGCTTTGGTGGTTCAAACATTGCTCTACAGGGATATGTTGATGCAGATATGGCAGGTGATAGAGATAACAGGAGGAGCACTACAGGATATGTATTTACTGTAGGTGGAACAGCTGTCAGTTGGGTTTCAAAAATCCAAAGTGTTGTTTCACTTTCAACAACAGAAGCAGAGTATGTTGCTGCTACAGAGGCTAGTAAAGAAATGATTTGGTTACAAAGGCTTATGAGTGAATTGGGTAAGAAGCATGATATGGGCACGTTATACAGTGATAGCCAAAGTGCCATTCATCTTGCAAAGAACTCAGCATTTCATTCCAGGACTAAACACATACATCTCAAGTACCATTTCATACGGTCAGTATTGGAAGATGGAGAGTTGAAGATGGAAAAGATACACACTAGCCAAAATCCTGCAGATATGCTAACAAAAGTTGTAACCAGGGAGAAACTGAGAATGTGCTCAGTTTCAATTGGTCTTCAAGGATGATGATGAAGATGAGGAACAACCAGGTCCAAAGAGGAGTCATTGTCCAGCAAATGAAGTAGCGGTGGAGTTGCTACAATCAGTCTCCAAGTGGGAGATTGTTGGGTGTGGAGCCTGGATTTATTCCAAATTCAGAGATCCTTGTTTTAGCTGGATGTATACCCCAAGAAAATTGTACACCCTTGCACACGGGGGGGTGCGGGGGGGACTTGTCCCCCCCATGGGGTTCAGGGGCCAGCGGTCTCCCGTTGGGGGTTTCGGGGGCAGCGCCCCTGAAGCGAAAAATAGATGTAAAATTGCCTTGTAAAGGTATAGTAATTTCTAGTCAATTTGGGCCGTTCATTAGGCAGATGATCTGACGGTAGAAGTTATGTTTAGTTTAGGGTTTTTTTCCCTAGAAGGCAACCCCTCGCTTTTGTGAGGGTATTGTATTGCGGTTGCACATTGTATGTGTATTCTCTGAGCGAGAAACAAAGAGGGAGACTGTGAGAGAGAACAGAGGATATTACAGCGGATTTGCTGTAGCTTTTGTCTCTTCATTTTTGTTGGATAATAAAAAGGAAGGATTGGCTGTTCGGGGTGGACGTAGCCCAAACTGGGTGAACCACGTATATCTGTGTCTCTCTAGTTTTATGTGTTTTTTGTGTGCTTGTATTTTCCACATATTTTATGTGTTGCATTGCTACGTAATATTTAATTTTCTAACAACGTCCATCAAAGAGGAAGTAGATTGTATTATTGACCCTGAAACCCCGGCCACTCGACATTAGGGGAATTTTGAGGTCTAAAATGGACTTCCTAAGAAAATAATAAAATAATAGCTAAACCAATAAAATAATATTTATGAATTTTCATTTTACTTTTTGCACCATAATCCATGTAACCATGGTTAAATTCAATTGAAAAAATGTACCAAAATAAAATTAATAAAAAAATTGTATTGATGTGACTATAAATAAGAATGAGTTTTTCAATAAAATGTCATTATCATTGAACAACTAATGCATTTGTCCTTTGTACTTAAATAACTTCAAATAAAATATAAATATAAATTCGTAAATTCATAATTGTATAATATATTATTAAATAAATTTTATATTATTTAAATTACATAATAACATGTAATTAATATACTATATAAAAATAAAATAAAATAGTATAGTATAATAAATGTAATATATTTTTTTATGTATTTTTTTATATTGCATATTGAATTGATTTGATTTATAACAAAAGAAAAATAATATATAATTTAAAAATAAATACATGAAAATACACAAATATAATATTTATTGAAAAATGTGTGAAGCCATGAAGATTATGTAAGGATATGAATTGTTTCTTTCAAAAAATATGAAATGACAATAATAATATTTTATTCAAAAAGTGTGAAATGACATTTATTATTAGTATTTTACTTTATGACTTTAAAAGTACCTAAAGCACTACCATGGTTAAGCATGACTTTTTATCCACCATTGAGAATGTAACAAGTAAGTACCTTTAACTCACAAAATGCCACCTTAACCATTGGAGATGATGTCATCCCCTAAAATGTGATTGGTTCTCATAAAGTGAATTTTGATTGTACATTTTCCTTAGGAGGCCCATTTTAAACCTCAAAATTCCCCTAATGGCTACACAATTCCTACGAACCCAGGTTATGGCTTAGCACATGAAGACCCTGTTGGCTAAATCTATGAACCAGCAGGAGGCCTCCACCTGTGAGGCCATCCAAGTTTGCATAAATGGGTCTGCCAGAAACTCGGCTCGCTTAGACAGTTTGGAAGGCACTTTGAGGTCTCTGGCGAAGGAGATGTAAGAACAGTCGAGGAGACTCGAGGGTTTTCTGCATATGTTTGAGACTTACCTGAAATATGTGGAGAATGTATCCATCCAATTACCGGATGAGACCCACAAGACAACTGTGATCAGTCAATTCAAGCCCCAGAATGCTCCTGTTCAAGAGGGGAATGTTGGTTCGAGTGTTGCTGCTAGCAAGGAGGAGGAGACCGATGGGGCTCCAGTTTAACTTCCTGTGTTTTTTCGACAAAAGCATATGGTGCTGGTTTTCCTTTTTGTGCCTGCGACTTATGCCAGTGGGTGGTTGGGTGCTAATGGCGTCCTACCCAGTAGGTGGACCAATTTTTCTTGCAAGTTTCAGTGTTCTTACGAGCTCTCGGGGGCGAAGAAAAGTGTATCACTTTCTATTTTTAGTTTCTATCTCTCGTTTTGTCTGGTTTTTAAGGGTTCCTTTTTTCACTGCAACCAGCAAAACCTTTTTGTAATACTATGTACAATATTTACTCATTAATACAACTGATGATTTACAATATATATATATATTGATATTGATAAGCACATGGGATTAATATTGTAAACCTAAGGGATTAATATTAATCAACTATTGGGATTAATATTATAAAGGGATTATTGATATTATAAACACTCGAAATTAATAAACCCAAGGGATAAAAACTAAAAACCCGAGGGATTATAAACCCAAAAGAATAATATTAAACCCAAGGAATTAATATTATAAACCCAAGGTATATAAACCATCAGACAAATATTATAAATCTTAAAATAAATATGGTTAACCACGGCTTACCATGGTTTATTATCATATTGACACAATCTTTGTAACAATGCGACATTGGACCATCATTAACCATGTTTAACCATGGTTATCACATTATGACAAAGATTGTCTCAATATGAAAATGAACCATGGACAACCATTGTTAACCATGGTTCAACGTCACATTGTGACAAATATTGGCTCAATATGGAAATCAACCATGGTTGAGCACATGGTCAATCATGGTCAACCATGGTCAGTCATGGTCAACCACGATAAGTCATAGTCAACCATGGTTGACCATGCCCAATTATGGTAAACCATGGTCAATCATGGTTAACCACAGTCGACCACAATCAATCATGGTCAACCATGGTCTAACACCACATTGTGACAAAGATTTTCTCATTATGTAACCTAACCAGATCAACCATTGTCAATCATCGTCAACTATGGTTAATCATGGTTAACCATGGTCCAATGTCACATTGGCTCAATATGGAAATCAACCATGGTTGAACACATGGTCAATTATGGTCAACCACGGTTAACCATGGCCCAGCATTACACTATGAGAAATATTGTCTCAATATGAAATTCAAACATGGTCAACCATGGTCAGTCATGGTCAACCACGATAAGCCATAGTCAACCATGGTCAATCATGGTTAACCACTGTCGACCACAATCAATCATGGTCAACCATGGTCTAACGCCACATTGTGACAAAGATTCTCTCATTATGTAAATTAACCAGATCAACCATTGTCAATCATCGTCAATCGTGGTCAATCATGGTCAACCATGGTCCAATGTCACATTATGACAAATATTGTCTGAATATGGAAATCAACCATGGTCCAAATGTCGCATTTTAACAAAGATTGTCTCAAAATGAAAATCAATCACATTCAACCATGGTCCAACGATGCATTGTGGGAAAGGTTGTGTTAATATGAAAATCAACCATGTCCAACCATGTTTATTTTAGCGTTTATAATATTTATTTTAGTGTTTATATACTCCTTTGGGTTTAATATTATTCCATTGGGTTTATAATCCCTTGGGACTATACTATTAACCCTTGGGTTTATTATTTCTTTGGGTTTATAATATCAATCCATTGGGTTTATGGTCAACCATGGTCCAACGTCGCATTGTGAGAAAGATTGTCTCAATATGAAAATCAATCATGATAAATCATGGTCAATAATGGCATGGCCACATTGTGGAAAATATTGTCTCATGGCACAACATCACATTATGACAACCATGGTCAATGATGGTCCAATGTCACATTGTTACAAAGAGTGTGTTTATATGAAAATAAACCATGGTCAACCATGTTTATTTTAGGGTTTATAATATTTATGTTAGGGTTTATATATTAATATAATATAATATCAATATGATATAATTTTAATATAATATAATATTAATCCGTTGGGTTTATTATTCCCTTGGCTTTATAATATCAATCACATGGGTTTACTAATATAGAGGTTCATATTCCTAGAGTATAATATTATTTATAGGGTTTATAATACTAATCCTATGGCTTAATATAGATTGTTTGGGTTTATAATCATGGTCAACCATGGTCCAATGTCGCATTGTGACAAAGATTGTCTCCATATGAAAATTAACCATGAACAACCATTGTCAATCATCGTCAACCATGGTCAATCATGGTCAACCATGGTCCAATTTCACATTGTGACAAAGATTGTCTCAATATGGAAATCAACTATGGTCATCCATGGTCAACCATGGTCCAACATAGCATTTTAACAAATATTATCTCAATATGAAAATAAAACATGTTCAACCATGGTCCAACATCCTATTGTGATAATGATTGTGTCAATATGAAAATCAACCATGTTCAACCATGTTTATTTTATGGTTAATAACATTTATTTTATGGTTTATGTACCTTGGGTTTATAATATTAATCCCTTGGGTTTAAAATATCAACCCCTTGGGTTTATGGTCAATTATGGTCCAACGTCAGATTGTGAGAAAGATTTTCACAATATGAAAATCAATCATGGTCAACCATGGTCACATTGTGACAAAGAATGTCTCATGTTTATTTTAGATTTTATAATATTTATTCTAGGGTTTATATACCTTGGGTTTATAATATTAATCCCTCGGGTTTAATATTATTCCCTTGGGTTTATAATATCAATTACTTATGTTTATAGTCAACCATGGTCCAACGTTGCATTGTGAGAAATATTGTCTCAATATGAAAATAAATCATGGTCAAACATGGTCTACCATCTTTTATAAAATCAATTATGGTCAACCATGGTCAATCATGGCCAACCATGGTCCAACGTCGCATTGTGGAAAAGACTGTCTCAATATGAAAGTCAACCTTGGTTAACCATGGTCCAATTTCACATTGTGATAAATAATGTGTTCATATGAAAATCAATCTTGGTCATGGCATGGTCCAACGTTGCATTGTGACAAGGATTGTCTCAATATGAAAATAAACCATAGTAAACTATTGTCAACATAAGTTTATTTTAGGGTTTATAATATTTATCTTGCAGTTTATATACCTTGGGTTTATAATATTAATACCTTGGGTTCATAATCCCTTGGAGTTTTAGCATTAGTCCTTTGGGTTTATTATTCCCTTGGGCCTAAATTAATCCTTTGGATTTATTATTCCCTAGGTTTTGTTGGAAATTGTAACTAGGTTCGGTCTTCATATTGACTATGTAATTATGTATTTATGTAATGAAGAAGACAAAGATAATAAAATGTATTTTTGTTTTTCTTGCTTCATGGGATTCATGAGCAAGGTTTTTATTATAGGTCAAAAGACTTCTTCTTGATGTCTTTTAGGATTTATCTTCTGGTCATAAATTGTACTAATTAAAGAGTCATGTTTATGAAGGGTCAAAGTCTCAATTGTCTGCCTCAATACCTTGTCACATAAGCCTTGAAATTATGGCTCAAGATCTGCTTTGATGTAACCTCTCAATTCTGCCTATGTACAGTGTATTAAATGACCTCCATGTCCCTAAACAATTCAGCTCAGAAGTAGCCCTCCACGTTCGATCAATAAGAAGATATGTCGTATATGCAGTTCATTTGAGATAATTACTTCAGATGTGTCTGAGATAGAACATCGGTTTAACACCATGTACCTGCTGAAAACCTTTTTCTACCAACCATGCCTTATATCGACTAACTTGGCCATTTGCTACTTTCTTGGTCTGGTAAACCCACTTGCACCTCACAGGTTTACGATTGGAAGGTAGTAGAACCAAAACCCAATTATGGTTCTCAATGAGAGCGTTGTATTCCTCATCCATTGTTGCTTCCCATTCAATATGCCTAGTTGCTTTTGCATATGTCTATGGACCATATGCATACATCATATAAGTATGCATGGGCATGCATGGCTCAATAGCTAAGAGTGCTTGTGGATCTTACTCAAACTAAGGTATAGAGGCAGGATCACCGAGGAGATCATTCATGCTACGCCATTTTTGTGTTGAAGGTGGTCAAGAATATTCCGAACTACATGAGGAAGTATGATATCGATGTTAAACAACTTGTAGTCCAATAGGTGTCACAGTAAAAGTCTCATCTTCATCAGAATTCCGATCTAAAGTTTCGTTTCCATACTCATCAATGAGTGGTGATGGAAACTTGGTAACAAGTTCATCTCCTGGTGCATGAAAAATATCTTCGTCAAACTTTACACTCCTTTCAATAAAGAGCTCTTTAGTCTTGATATCAAGCAATATGTACCCTTTGACTTCATCAAAATATCCAACAAACTTTTCATGCTTTAATTTGAGGCTGCAAATCCTTTCTTTTCTCTATAGGAATGTGGGCCCATGCTCGAGATCCGAAAGTGCGGAAATGAATAACTTCAAGTTGTGTGTCAATCCAAGTCTCAAAATGTGTTTTTCAAGTAACATATTTATGAGGAGATCTATTCTGGATGTATGAGGCACAATTGATAGCTTCATCCCATAATTTTGATGAAATAAATCTTGCATGCAACATGCAATTCATCGTCTCTTTCAAAGAATGATTCTTCCTTTCAACCACCCCATTTGTTGTGGAGTGTAAGGAGATATATGTTACAACTGTATGCCTAATTCATTACAAATATTCTTGATATCTTTGTTGACATATTCCTTCCCATTATCTGTGCAGAGTATCTTGATGTGTTTTCCAGACTGAGTTTTTGCATGCGCTTTCAAAATCTTTAGATGTTGAAAAACTTCAGACTTGAGTTTCAAGAAGTAAACCCAAGTGAATCTAGTGTAATCATCTATAAATGACAACACATCTTTCTTTTCTGATTGAAAGTACTAGAAATGGACCCATGAGATCACTATGTACAATTTCGAAAGGTGAAGAGGCTCTCCATGCATGTCCCTTCTCGAACTTGTCTTGTGGATTCTTTCGAAGAGCACATCCATTACAAACACCATTTGAAAATTCAATGGTCGACACTCCTTTGACCATCCCTTTCTTGCTAAGTTGATTCATATATCTCAAATTCAAGTGCCCAAATCTCTCGTGCCAAATCCTACTTTCTTCATTTGCATGTGTACGTAGAAAAATAGAATCTGATTGAGGAACAAAATCAGAAAATGTATACAGGCGAGATTGATCATTTACCTTGCCAGATGCAATATTCAAGTTGGTTTGCATGTCATAAATACTCACGGAATCCTAGGTAACTTAAACTTTCCTTCCAATACCTTTGCGTGTCATCCGATACACTGAAAGAAGATTCACGGAAAGCCTTGGCCTTATGCAAGACATTCTCAAAACTTCCATATTAGAATTTCACTCTTCCTTGTCCAGTTGCTTCAACTGCGGAATTGTCCCCCATGACAATAGGAGGTCTTAAGTATGCATGTAGAGAATAAAAGGATTCCTTTGAAGAAGCCATATGATGCAAAGCTCCTAAATCGATGATCCATTCTTGCGGTGTAGAATTAAGAGCAATAAAAGCATGCCCATTACCCCTTTTTTCTGATGGTTTTTCCTCCGTATTCTTCTTGGCACTTTCTAGAATGTGATGACCAAGATTATTTTGCTAAAGATTCTTTTCCATCAGAACAATTGTATTCTAAATGCAAGAGGATTCAGGATGATAACCTATATTACAATAAGGACACTTGGAGTTTCCTTTATTTCCCTTCTTACCCTTGGAGCTAGAAGAATCATCTGAAGGTTTTGGATTTCCTCCCTTTCTTGGATCTGGATCTATTGCCTTTCCTTTGCCTTTGTATTGTTGATTTGGTTTCGAGTTGGACTTTCCTTTCTCATGCATGGCAAGTGCATGTGCATTTGGAGACTTTAATGAACCCATTTTTATGAGCTTATCCTACTCATGAATAAGAGACTCAATACATACATCAAATTTGGGAATTTTCCATTTTTCTCCAACTACAAGTCTAACTGTATGAAATGTAGAAACAAAAACAACATATTCAAGGCCTAATTTAGAAAAAATAGAAAGGATCAATTGACCTTCCTATTTGGAATTATCGATCTCGCAATCATGTAATTGTAGAAGCAATGATTTAAATTTCATAAAGAAATCTTGAATGTTCTCAAAGCTACTTGGATCTAAGTAATTTAGCTCATTTTCGAGAATATGAGCCCGCATCTCATCCTTCTTTCCAAATAAATTCTCCAAGGTTTTCCAAACCTAATTCAAAGTGTTCCATGTGTCCACATGGAAACACAATGCTAGAGATATGGACTACAATAGAAGACCAAAAGCCTCGTCCATCCTGTTGAAGTATTTGGATTTTCAACGGCGAAATTGGGCTCAACTTCTGTATTCATAACTATCTGATACAAGCCTTTGCCTCTGAGGTGAAGCAAAATCTCTGGCTTCCATTGGAAGTAATTATACGGAATAAGAATTTTTGAAGATGAGAACTCCATTTTTTTTCACCTTGTAGTTGTAGCAACAATTACAACAATTCTCCAATATTTTGATCTGCAAATCAAATCTTCGAACAATTTCCAATTCTTTGCTCTTCAAACCTACAAAATATTGTTCATGCATGTTCTCCAAACCCATGTACCTTTGATAGCATGTAAAATTATTAGAGCACAAATACAAATCTAGCTGAAGAATAATTGCACAAACTTGCGAGAGTTGAAAAAGAAAAATTAGAATCGAGAATGAATTTGTTTCATCAATGTTAGTTTTAGAATCAATACATAAAGCAACTAAGTTAAGCTTAGTTGTACATGCAATAACTATGGATAATTAAAGCTTACTGAAGCTAAGTGTGCTTTATCTTCTGTTAATGTGCACATGCACCACATGCAAGCACTAGAGTTAACTAAATAAAGCCAAGTGCAGACCACATGTAAACACTCGAGTTAACTAGCTAAAGACAAGTGCACATTGCATGCAATAACTAGAGTTGAACTAAAGCTAATTAAGGCTAACTATGTGCACGGATCGGTGGCATTGCTTGTTGAGCACCCTTAAGAGCATGTGTAGGTAGGTGATTTCTCCCATCCATTATAAAAAATTAGAATACTCCTCCTTCCTATTTGATGAGATGAACACTTATATTAATTGTGTTTTAAGGTCATATATTAAAAATATATATAATTCATTAATGTAATAAAAAGCCAATAACCTTTGATTTAAACGTCTTAAAGTCCAGGTAGGTATATAAGGACAATAAAAAGAAACAAACAAGTAAATAGAAAACAGGAGCAAACAACTAGTGGCAAGAAAACTAGTATTATACTAGAGAATTAACATGGTCTCTAAAACATCAATGAATATTGAAAACCCGATGCATTGTAAGTAAATGACGGTAACCTTCCATAAGAGGCAAATAAAAGCATCACAATGTTCTCACTTCCTCTGTACTCCAGAAGCATTGCAATATTGAAAACCCGATGCATTGTAAGTAAAAATTAGGGTATTACAAACCCGATGCATTGTAAGTAAATGACGGTAACCTTCCATAAGAGGCAAATAAAAGCATCACAATGTTCTCACTTCCTCTGTACTCCAGAAGCATTGCATTGGTGTAAATAAGCCAAGCACAATAAGCATATTATTTGTGATTCATATTTACAGGTGAGATTACCCTTAAAGGTACCATCCACGTGCAATTTCCTCTGGCTAAACTACAGTAACAAGGGTATTCTCTTCAACTTGAGAGATTATGACAGATTACCCTTCTACCTCCTCTCTAGAGGAAGTAGTTTGATTCGACTCAGATTACTCCCATGCTCCTATGAGTCTAGGCCACTCTCTTGATGGAATTCTTAGGGAAGCACTGGCTAAAAAACCCACATTATTGGTCTAGGCAATAAGTAAGGCTTGCTCCCTTCTCTTAATTATAGGTTCAAGTTTTGACAATAACCCCTCACCCTACCCAACCCTTTTTTGTATAGACTTCTTACGATTGGTGTACTCTGTGGTCCATTTGACCTATTTCATCTTTACTGAACATTAAAATGAATTTCAGTTTAAATTTCAATGTCTTCCATTAAAAATCACTCATAAGTTGCACTAATGTGAAACACTTCATCACGATTATCACTTTACTTTATTATTGATAATTAGAAAAAATATCAAACGCAACCATCAAGCCATGCATAATCTATTGCATGACATAACAGTGTACGTTGACATGAATCAATACATCAAGATAACTTGTAAATTTTGATGATACAAACTATTTACTTGGTAATTTAATAAGTAAACGAATAAGTACTAGGGCAGGCACATATATATATGAGATTAAAATCGATGCACGCTTTGATTGAGAACCATGGAGAATGACGATAATGGTGTTGGTTGTGAATCGCCATAAATAAATACTTGACGACCTGATACACATTTCTTGCAATTAATGAAGCAACATAGATATCGTTGAAATCTTGCATTGTCCCTCTTGAGTGTCGGTGATTTTCCGTTGCTTGCACTCATGTCATATCAGTCACAACACAACACTCAACAACCTTTTCACCTTTTTGTTGGTATAGAGCTTGAACGTTTTACATAACAAAATTTGATAATATATATTATTATATAAACTAGCTAAATCATTCCTATGTCATATCTATATTCCAAATATATTCTAACATGATATCAATCAATTACTACCAACTAAAATATGCCCCAGCTATAAAAGTGGATTTGAAAGTAAGAAATAAGCCATAGGTGACGCATCGCGTCGTGTGAGCAAGGATATTGGTCCTTTGAGGTTCTGGGTTTAAGTCTTTCTTCAGTGAAAAATTAAAAAATGTAATCATATGTAATATAGTATTAATCTATAAGAAAAATATATTAGGGATTTTCCATGTTCAATATACGGCGAAGACTTTTGCGCTCACAAGGTGATCACTAGAAAAAATAAAAAAACACAACCCTCTCAAATAATTAATGTGAATATAAATTTACCATAAAAACATAAATAGTAATTTATAATATATTATTTGTTTTATTTAAACACCATGTATATGTTTTTTAATTATTTTTGTTCAAAATTTCATTATTATTTTTTTAACTAAACGATAGAGATTTGTATTATTAAAACAAAATGTATTACAAGGTCAAAACATTAACATATTCCAATCTTCCTTGCAGTTTTGAAATTGAGCAATGAGGCTCAATCCAAACCCTTAAGCAAGTTCCCCATGACACAAAAATTTTAGTCCTTTTTCAACTAATTTTTTTTTTCAGAAATCCACTAATATCTAGACACATTTACATTCCATTACTCACTATTTTTGTTACGATTTAGTAAAAATTCTTGTTTTTCTTAAAGAAATACTTTTTCCTTTTTTCCCAACTTGAGTCGAACCCGTGTTTTCTGTGAATTTCAATGGGTCATTCTTCAGCAAGTGCATGTTGTTTTTCTTGAAGTCTTCCTCATCTACCTAATATTCCCAAGAAATTTCCTTTCCAACATTATTCCTTGTGGTTTTCGAAGGGGATATGTTTTCCTCGAGGGTTTGTTTCTTTTCCACTTTCACTAAGTTTGGAAAATCTTCACTAGCATGTGATTTTTCCTTATTGACTTTCGATGCCTTTGATCCATTTTTTTTTAAAGTATTAGTTTCAAGTTTATATTTTTGTTCTTTATTATCCTAATACACTTCCCCTTTGTATACCATATAGTGATCACTCTGAACGCCTTCCCACCATTTATACCTTTAGTGTTTTCTTCAATCTTTGTTTCTCTGAAGCTTGGGGCAATTCTTTATTACATGCCTTGTTTCATAGCATGCTCTACACTAGAATGAAACATTTTTGTAGTCGAGCTTTTGGACCCAAACATAATTTGGTTCCGTCAAATTGTTATCAACAGGAAAAGCCTTATTGAAGTCCATCTCCATACAAATTCAAGCCTAAGTAGTTTTATAATAATTTTCTATATCTAGTGTGGGACGACAAAACAAGTGCATTCCCAATAGACCATAATTATTGGAGATTCCAAAGATGCAAGGGTAAGTTCGAAAGCCTTACCCAGATTGGAGTTGTGGAGATTGATGTCGTTATTGGATCAAAGGTGGAAGACCTAGGTTTCATGAAGAGATTGGCACTACCCCGAACCATAGGTCGGATTCACGAATGGAATTCTTGTCCTCAATATTGTTTAAAACAACAATGAAAAAAACTTGAGCCATGAGATTAATATTCATATCATCTGTTAAACAATGTTTCCATGTTTCAAAGATTCATTTATGTAGATTTTCCAGTTGTAGCCAAAATCCATTACACCTGCAAATCAAACATTTTTCCAAAAAAACTTCTCACAATTGAAAGCTTCCTCATCCAAACGAACATTGAAGGAATTAAATTCTTGAACTACTAGGAGGCCATATCCAAATTTCAGAATGGAACTATATGAAACCAAAGAAGAGCTTGCTTGTCCGACAACCATTTCTGCAAAAGAAATTGTCTTCATCATTGAATCACTAAGATTCTCCATTGATCATATGTCGCAAGGATCTGCAAATAAATCCACATGATCTAAACATAGACCGATTGACTATGACAAAACCCTAAACACCAGAACAATTTTCAGAGTTTTGTATCTCCTTAAAATTTCATAAAAAAAATTAAAATGTTAAATTTGAGTTATTAAATCTGTAAATACTATGCACTCCATTTATGTATTTAAAGATGCATTTCAAATAATGAAAAACAAGCATATAACCAAATATTGTGTTCTCGAATTTAGAAAAAAAATAAATAAATTAAGAATTAAACTTCATTGGTTAAAAATACCTAGAATATTTTACTTAATGGATGTTTTTAATAAAATTTAAAGTATATTTCTTTAGGTTGTGCCATTTGATGGCAATGAGAACATGTTGGAATTGCCCAATGTTTAGTATCTTAGTGCAAACATTTATTTGAACTATCTATAGTATTTTAGTGAACTCATACTAATTAATAATTGGAGAGAGCAGAAACACACAGCATTCACACACAAATAATTATTTTTCTATATTGCACTAATTAGATACATCAAATATATAGGTGAACTCATACTAATCTTAGAGAGAGAAGTTGAGAGATTCTCTCAACTTCCTCAACAAACCCAATCCATGATCAATCTAAAGTAAGCATGATCCTAACTAAATCTAATAAGACCGATTGACTATGACAAAACCCTAAACACCAGAACAATTTTCAAAGTTTTGTATCTCCTTAAAATTTCATAAAAAAAATTAAAATGTTAAATTTGAGTTATTAAATCTGTAAATACTATGCACTCCATTTATGTATTTAAAGATGCATTTCAAATAATGAAAAACAAGCATATAACCAAATATTGTGTTCTCGAATTTAGAAAAAAAAAAATTAAGAATTAAACTTCATTGGTTAAAAATACCTAAAATATTTTACTTAATGGATGTTTTTAATAAAATTTAAAGTATATTTCTTTAGGTTGTGCCATTTGATGGCAATGAGAACATGTTGGAATTGCCCAATGTTTAGTATCTTAGTGCAAACATTTATTTGAACTATCTATAGTATCTTAGTGCAAACATTTATTTGAACTATCTATAGGACTTAATTGGTTTAGGTAACATTTTCCCTAGTAGAATCAAAACCCCAACTCACAGGAGACTTATTAGTCCCTGCCTTTGGCATAGAGGGACTATAGCGATCAATGTGCATTGACGCAATATTAAATTATTTTGACCAACCGCTTATTTGCCATTTTAACCAATCTTTGAAAGTTAATATTAGATCAAACAATTTTTTATCTAAATATTTATTTTGGACCTCTTATTGATGGCCAAAGAGTATAATTTTATTAAAACATAGAATAATCCGTTTAAAATTTCACTTCAAAGTTGTTTAATGCTATATTGTAATTAGCATTACTTGGGTAACATTTAATGTTTTCTCTCCACTTCAATACATATTCAAGACCACCCTATTATGTATGCCTTACCTTTCACAATCCACAAGCCACCGTATCACATATCAAAGCGCCGCATCACATATCCAAAGTGTGGTGGCGAGCTGCATGTCCCTTGCTTCCCATCTTTACAGCAAAGAATGAAATCGATAAATCGTTTCTTTGGCCATTGATTTACGCAGCGAAGAGGAAGAGAAGAATCGAGAAGCATCAAATAACGAACTCTAGAAGTCGGTTCTTTGGCGATTGATTTACGCAGCGGAGAGAAAGAAAAGCAAATACTCTAGAAGTCAGTTCTTTGTTCATTGATTTATGCAGGGGAGAGGAAGAGAAGCGAATACATCAAACTTATGTTGGATACTCTAGAAGTCAGTTCTTTTTCCATTCATTGATTTATGCACCACAGAGGAAGAGAAGCGAATACATCAAACTTATGTTGGATTTTTGCCCAAAATTCAGGGTATAACCTAGCGTATTCCAATCAATCATAGACAAAGTTGAGACAAACATTCCAATTCTGCCAACTGTAGCGTATTCCAATCAATCATAGACAAAGTTGAGACAAACATTCCAATTCTGCCAACTGCATCAAAAGAGAAAAAACCAGTGGGTAAGCATATGCTTTATTATTGAAAAAAAGCAACAATACATTTTCTCCCTAACTTTCTGAATATTTCTGTGTACATTTCAATTTCTGAATATTTCTGTGTACATTTCTGAATTTGTCTATGCATTAGTGTGCTTTGGTTGGTACGCAGTTCTGTGAACTTAGCCCAGCTATCACTTTGAAATTTCTATTATCCAAGATGAACAAGCAAATTGAAAGCAGCAAATTGAAAGCAAAGCCAAGGACATCACGAACAAAATAGCAGCTTTTAGACCTTCCAAAATGAAGATCTTGCAGAAGTAGGAGAGATGCACACTGTACTGACCTAAAGCTTAGAAAAGGGAGATATCTATAAGGTTTTGTTTTAAATCTCCTTTGGAAAACACATTTTTGAGCATGCAAAGGTAATCTTATTAAATAGTATATAACAAAAACAAGAATTTCAATGCTATTGTACATATTTTAACTTCATCTATGATAGTGGGCGATGTCCAAGCTTATCCATTATTTTACCCAAACCATGTTTTTATTCAATTTCATACCTCAAACCTAGAGGCATCTAAAATGTACATTCTACATGTAGAAGATGAATAGTTACATTCTACATGTAGAAGATGAATAGTTGCAGTATATAAACAATGTTTGCATTATGTCTATATAAAATAAGAACTCAAAACGCCTTAAGATTCCGGAATTTAAGATTTCTTTTGCAGTATCGATCTCATAAATCCTCAAAACAATACACAGAAAGTTTGAATCTAGCTCTGATCGTTCGGCATGATCTTATTCAAAGTTTTATGGGTTAGCTTTACTCAGAGAATAGTTCATGTCTTTATCCGAATATAAAGTAAGAAGGAATAAAATGCCATGCAAGTCTTTGGCTGGAAAAATCACATAAACATAATGGTTAATCGTGTGTTTGAGCAAGAGGAGTTATGGGATGGGTGACCTCTCGGGAAGTCCTGGTTACCGGGTACAAGCCTTGGAAGTGATGATTGATGTTATGTGATTCATTTCACTAGTTTCAATCCCACTTCTTCACCCCTGTGAGCATCGCCCGATGCAATGAGTGCTAAGTATACTATTCAAAAATCATGAGAAATTAGTTAGTTACGACTACCTCTCATGGAAATGATCATAGATGAATGGCTTACTTAACACAATGGAATCCCAAAAATGATATCTAATATAATGCACTGCGGAAACCCCTCATACTGAAATAATGGTTAATCATTTGTGTATTTATCCAAATATAACTTAAGAAGAAATGCCAAGAAAAAAATGCCAATGTTTTGCAATAAGTGTCACATAATTATTAAGGAGCTTATCTACGGTATTACCAATCTTTAGCTCTTCAAGATAGGGCAATATCTTACCATGTTGTTGTAACTCTTCTAAATGCTAGCAAAATGATATTCCTATTTAGTATATGAGATGTGGAAAAAACCATGCCAAAGAACCACGACAAAGGAATTACCAGTGAAATAAAGGGAAATGTTAGTTGTTTGTACAGGCAAATTTGTAATATTTATTATTTTGGCAGAGAACACCACATGTTTGTAATATTTTGGCAGAAAAAGCCAGATGTTTCATATATCCAGCCAATTTACCATGTTGTTAATCATGAACTCTCACGTGTTTTCTAATAATGTATTGAGAGTTGTTCACATCAATATTTATAAATTCTTGCCAGCAAGATTTATTAGTTCTGGTTGTTAATCGGTTATTAAATACTTATTAATTTAATGGGTATAGATTTAATTTTTCCCATTTATTTTTTTACTATTTGATTATTTAATTTTTGTATTATTCAATTATTGAAATGTTGTGTACCACTCCTTTCACATGAAAAAAGATATAGGATATAGGTCATATTGATCTAGTAACTTCCAGCATATCAGTGGAAGATTAGTGGACTTCTGCCATTACAATGGCTCTTGTCGTTATTGTTTTATATATTACATGAATTAATGATTGTGGTTAGTTTATTGAATGCGTTGCACAAGTATGAGTGATTATTTATTATATTACAAGGTGTTAGATTTACATTATATGATATATAGGGCATAATTATTATATATATATATATATATATATATATATATATATATTATAGAGTTGTTAATTATAACAATGTTAGCTACGTTGAACCAAAATCATATACTTTCACACAGTTGGAATGAATGGCAATAATGTGGTTCAAATAGTTGTCTCGACTAGTGTCAAGGGACATGTTACCTCGATTGACGTGATCTAATGTCCATTGAGTTGGTTACACCGTCAACTCGTCTACACGTCCAATTAGTAGATTGTAATGGTTGACTAACTAATTAAATTAATTTCGAAACAATTTACCATAAAAACAAGTTCAAAATTCGAAAAATATATTTTTAAAAATATAACACATTTTAAAATAATATGTATTGAATATGTTACATGCTCAAACTATGAGAAAATGCGAAACATTCCAAATTTACCATCTAAAGTTGGCACCATAGACATAAATATAATCATGTTAAATGAGCTAACTCATCAATGTTGTGAATAAGAACATTTCATGAAAAATGGAAATTAGGTAATATTATTTATTTAATTGTTTAAAAAAGTTTCCTAGTTAATTTAGTTAATTTTCCTATATCTCGAGTTATATCGTTAAGTTCATCACATCAAGGTTGTGCTTAACTATCTATATATATTAAGCATCAAACTAAAATAAAAATAAAAAATAAAATCTCTAATTAGGTGGGTTTAGTGGTTTAGGTGATTTCGTGGGGCACGACTTATCATCAGTATGCAAGAGCATGCGATGGTACAGATAGCTATTAAAAACTCAATTTGGGGTGGTGGTGAGAGTTATGCATTCAGTGGTGAGTGAGAGAGGCTTGAGCCTAAGTAGGGTTGACGCATTGAATCCCTTGCATTTGGCATCTTAGTTCAACTCCAATCCTAAATGTGAAGAGTCGGGCTTGAGTTTTGAAGAGTCGAGCTTGAGTTTTAATAGCTAGTTGAGAGCAATTGAGGTATGATGAGGCTTGGGGAAGTGACTAAAGAGGTTGGCTATCGTTAGCGAGAGGTGGTTGTTGCTTCTCTCAGACACTTCTAATCTAGTTGCTCAGGTCTTGGTTTCTCTAGTAACCCTTCATTTGCTTTTCAATTTGCTTGTTAGTGTTTCAGTTTGGTTGGTCTGTTAATTTTTATTAGTTTGTTTGGATTTGGGTTGGTTACAACGGAGTTTGGTCTTAGTTCTGGTCTTCTCTGGTTCGTGAGTCTAGCGCTACCATTTGGTTTAATGAATTCTAAAGTTATGACTGGTTACCTCATGTTGGTGTTTGATGCTCAAAATACTTGGGTTAAAAAAGGGGGATGTAATTGTGGTATGTCTCTTTTCTGAGTTTGTTTGTGGATTTGTCTTAGTGCTTCGAGTGTTATAGTTAGGAAAATATTACACATGTGAGGCTGGCGAGTGTGGTTTGATCCTTATCTTGAGTTGGTGTCATAATTCTAGCATTTGTAATTGGTGTGTTGTTAGTCAATATATTATTAGTGTTTCTGCTTCAGGGTGGTGCATACCCCAAACCCTTGGCTATGGGTTTTTGTGTGATTATTGTAAGAAGGTACCTCTCCTATGCACCATGCCTCCTAAGAAAAGTATGCACATCACGAGGGATGGAGGTGATAGGAATTCTTAAGGTCGACATGGGGCCAGATTATTCACATGGGATTCAACTAAGGCATATTTTAACATTGTCCATCTTGAGACTCAATGGGAAATTCAGAATTTGGAAACCATGGTGGGTGTTGAGAGGAAAACATTTTCTAACTATGAGATATTGGAAGAGCTCTCATGTTGTTTCCCAACCATGGTCATACCAGAGGTTAGAGGAAACAATACCTTAACTCAATTGCATTGCACTAGCAAATGAAGACCCTTCTTGGTATGGTATTGAAATATGAGCAAGTGGAAATATACAATGTGTTTGCTTCATTACAAGACATCAAAAGAACATTAAGAAATCAATGCTTCTACAGGGACAAACTGGATGCAAGGTTGGCCCATATAGAAGGACATCTACAATGTGATTAAAATCCTCCAGCTCCTCCTGGTTCGAGTGCAAAGGACCCAGCTCCTATTTCATTCTCGGATTCTTAATGGTCCGGAAAATTATTCCCTCTACTAGTCTTATGTTATGTTTTATATTGTCTAGATATAACTAGAATATCTCATTTTGTTTTTTGAGTTTCTCTTTAATGAGTAGATGAGTGGCTCCATTGGTTTCTAAAAACAATAAGAAACCTTCTACATATAAAAAAAATCATTATTGGATATATAAACAATGGCATCTAATCTTAAAAACATTATGAGGTAATAAAATTTTTCTCATATCTTTAAAAAAAAATTATATATAAGATTTTTTTTTATATATCAAAAACCCACTTCGTTCGCTAGATTGACACTTTTCTAGAGGTACAACTCTATCTTTCAACCTGAATAAATGATAAATAGGGGAGAGTTGTCTAATCTTGTGCAGGGACCAGTAATTTTTATAGTACTGGTCCCATCAACCCACCAAAAATAGACATATATGCAACCAATAATTAAACAGAATAAAATAACATGAAGTTCAAATATATATTAAATTATGTTCAAAATTTCCCAAGTCATTGGCTCGAGCCCACATGTGTTCATAAATAACCCACAATCGTCCATAAATAGCTTAATAAGTATCAATATTACAAATCCCAACATTTAAACTAGAAAACTCATAAAACCATTTCTCCTTCCAAAATGGTCAAGTCAATAAGTACAAAAAAGCCCGATCACTTCAACCCATCTGATCAGCTCCGATGTTGTGTATGAGAATTAAATATCAATACGCACATAATAAAAAGAAATGTATGTCAACCATAAATCTGTCTGTGTTATTCAACATTTAAACCCATTGTGTTCAATAAATGACACCCACCCCATAACAACGTTTAAACCCACGTGTACAATAAATGACACCCACCCAATAAATTCAATAAATGATTTCCTATCAAAACAGATCAAACACATGGATCAACAAAAACAAATTCTCACCATTAGATCACATCAAATTCAATCCTGATCACACATGCAAAATGAAGCCATTGCAATCCATGTCCATCATTGTCACCAATAAAATTCAACCGCAAATAACTATAAAAGAAGTTCAACCACCGCTGAAGTTACATTTTTCAGTTTCAAGTTATTCACCAACCTTGGAGACAATCCGATACAAAACACACCTGCCCTATGGAGACAACCCTGCATGAACACACCCCAAAAACGAACACGTATATTCGTGTTAGTTTACATCCTTCTTACAATTTTATTTTAATTTTTGAGTCTTTATTTCAGCTTTCTTACACTTTTATTTTCATTTACGAGTCTCGATTTTCGATGATTTATGAGTCTTTATTTCGATTATTTACGACATTCATCCATAATACTGAACAACTTAAATGTTACGATCACAATTCTGTGGAAATTGAGACACGGGTCCCAAACTCATAGATACAAGCTGAAAGAGCAACACGAGAATTTTTCTAAATCCACGTTAATGAACTAAGGTATGTTATTTAATGCTATGAGTTCATTGAACTAAGGTATCTTGTTTACAACGACATATCTACGATACTTCGGGTAATACAAGCTCTTACCAATGTGTCGAGTATTCATCTAATCAATCTAATCACATAGAGCGAGTATCAAACAATTGGAAAGGTTATACTTGGTCAATATATGCACTGCAAATTTTATAGAAAAATGTATCAAAAAACACTATATTTTGTAGAAAAACCCACACTACGTGTACACTACAATTTTTGTAGTCTCCATTCTAGGATGTATCAAACAATTGGAAAGGTTATACTTGGTCAATATATGCCTGCAAATTTTATATTAAAAATGACGAAAGTCGGCACATGAACAATCAAGTCATAAGAGACCTTTCGGATAATAGTCTCAAGTTAGACCTTTCGGATAAAAGTCTCAAGTTGTTGGGTTGATCAAACTATCTAAAATTAGCTTGTCGTCGAGACTTTGTTAAAGTTTGTCCGAGGATTTGGTCACTTTATCCAAACAATTTTAGTATCTCCTACTTCCCTCATTTGCCTTCGCACTCAACATAAATACAAAAAGACGAGCGAGATGACTAGCTAGCCAAAGAGGCAGAAACCTAATTGTGTGAATGAAGTCAAATGGAGGGGTTTAAAGGGCACATATCTTCAAAGTGCAAATGAAAAGATCTAGGGCTACATGAGACCGGTCAAAAGCAAAGCAGTACTTCAAAACAAAAAAACTACTTTGTCTGCCAAAGAACTGCCAGGGAAAATAACATCTTATTGCTAAACCCCTGCATGTAATTGTGAAGCCACCCGCATAGGTGTAAAGCACACAAACCTTGAAAACATCTCGGAGGCCTAAGGTCACGTCCAATCAAACAAGTATAGCCGAGGCTGTATAAAAGCCAACTACTACGCGACAAAGAATTTCGTGTAAAAACAACATATCTAAATGAGCTGCTATTAAAGATGTAGTAGCAGAAACAAGTGCACTCGAGAGAGTTCCTCGCATGCTTAACTACGAATTTTGGGCCAAAACAAATAGGATTAAAGAGGTGGTGCACGACTCTCGTAATCCTAGCATGTGATTTGAATATGTTTTTTAAGCTCCTAATGACAAGAGGAGCCATAGGGTGCAAGAAAATGGGAAAGTCCCCACCGATGCAGCTGCACACTAAGTAGATTAACTTCGAGTTTTGTGACCAGTGAAGTTATTGTTGACTCTACCTTATCTTCTCTTGGAACGGAAGTGCATTTCTAGACAATGTAATTTCAATGTAGCTACTTGCCATATTTTTTGATACTTTACTTTAAACTTATTGTCAAATCTTGCCAAATGTATGTTTTAACTTTTAGTACTTTTTACAACCAAATGGCATGGAGCAAACAGAATCATAAATTTTGGTTATGTAACTTCCCACTTTCAGCGGCTACAAACGAGTTTGTTATGCATTCAAGTAAGACTAGAGCCCCCAAGGCAACTTATAGGATGAATTTATAAATATTCATGATAAAAAAACACTACAATTTTTTGTAGAAAGACCCAATCGGATAAAAAACACTCTAATTTTTGTAGAAAAACCCACCACTAGCGTGTACATATACGGAAATTGAATTCCGTACCTTTGAAAGCTGTCTCATAGCCTCCAAAATGTTTTGAAACCTCTCCATACCAAGAAAGTTGCTCCTTGTTTCCAAATACGAGTCATGAGTATATGTATGAATTTATATAGCTAAGACAACAATGACCTTGGAAAATATTACAATTGATTGAAGATCCACCCAGTGTAAAGTTTGGCTCATCATGTCGGTACTCCAACGAGAGGGCGAGATCGGTCATGTTTGGCCTTTACATCGGAATTTCTTGCAAGTAAAAAAAGTCTTTGTATTTTTTCAAGTTTTTTTTCCTAGATTTATCCTATTGAAAATTTTTCATGTTTAGGTTTTCAATGATTATTCATTTTATTTTGAAGATGAATCACACTGATAGTTTGATTTGATTCAATGCTTCCATATATTTGACATGATGAATATAAGATATCTTAAAGAAAAAACTTAAACCATTTCAAATCACAATTGTATTCTATTTGTAATCTAAATCTTAAAAAAAAATTCAATAAGATGGATTCGAAAAAAATAAACTCAAACCATTTCATATCATCGAAGCCTTCATTACTGGGTATTGTATTTTTTATAACGAGAATGAAACTTTTCAATCACTCTTGCCAGTTCATACAATCACTCTTGCCGATTCATACATAACACTGGTTACTATCAACTATAGATCAATCTCTAAGTGACCAGATCGGAATTAAAATAAATAGGTTGCTAGAAATTACAAAACCTTGAATAAATAGGTCAGTGAAAAACAAATACGCAAATGCTGAAATAGGGAGTTGAGCACGGAAAGCCGTAGCATTTGAAGTTAACATATATATCTCATGATAGCTCGAAAATAGAAAGTCGTAGCATTTGAAATTAACATATATATCTGCTAATTGCTATGCATAGATGTTGTATTCATCATATGAAAAACAATCCTTCTTTTCAATTATGAATAACTGACTTGCAATTGGTGCTTTTGTAGCCTACAGTGTAGTTGCATCCATGGCAAGAGTGAGTTATGTCGCTCGCACAAGGAGAAGTGGCGGAAGAGTGACCGGGGGTGCCCAAGCTGCGATGCACCTCATCGGATGAAGAAAGAACATGTGATGTCAATGTCACCAATGCTCGAGGAAATGTTGTTGACGATGAGCATGTGGGCTGAAGCCGATGTTGTGGCACCATCGGCCACAGAGCCATCGTCAACCACGATCCAAGGTGCAACTTCGACTAAAAAGATCAGCGCTATAAGAGGTTGGACAAAAAAGAAGAAATGTTAGTCACAATTGACGACATAGAGTTCAATGGATATTATCGTCGGCATCTGCAAAGAAGCATACTATTCCCCCTTCATCAATACATTATTGGATAAATGGGCCGACTCACACCAAACGTGAGGGCCCTGTTACGCTTATGATCGAAGAGGAGGAGGCCGAGGTGGTTGAGTGGTGTAAAGAAATGGCCCAATTGGGACATGGGCTAGAGTTGATACAACTCAAATCTACGATTGCTCAAATGCTATCAAGGAGGCCAAACCCATTCAAAGATGGGTTTCCTGGGTAAATCATGATGGTTTGGGTTTAAAAAAAGGCATCCGAAACCTTGTATTGCGTACAGTGAGGGCCTTGACAGAGACGAGCATTAAATTTGCGCCTACGGTTGTATGTAAGTTCTATGACACTCTTTCTAGTGCATATGATAAACATTCTTATGCTGTGCGGACCATATATGGAACTCGTGATTAAACATGTTTACGAGCGGGAAGGAATTGTGGCATGAGGGTAATTGCGAAAAGAGGTAGGCGAAACGTGCCAAAGATTTTGCCTAAGAGCGGGGAATGGATAACCATTTTATGTTGTGTTAATGCAATTGGTGCTTCAATCCCAGGGATTTTATCTTTTCAAAGGTAAAAATCGGTTGAAAAATTATATACAAAAGTCGTGAACCCTGGAGCATGCATGGTCGCACATCCCCATGCATGGATGACTAAAGAGCTGTTTTTTAAATTGGCTTTGCCACTTTCTTTGCATCTGTGCCGAGTGGTGTCTCACCTAATAACGGACACTGTTGATATTAGATGGCCATGGAAGCCACATGGCTCTACAAACAATTGAGGAAGCATACAATTTGGGCATTGACCTTTTAACATTGCCCGCTCATACCACTCATAGATTACGACCCACTTGATGTCGTGTGTTTGGCCCTTTCAAAAACTATTTAAGGTCGAACGTGCTGCATGGATGGCAAAGAATCCAAGGGTTGAGGTCAAAAGGTTCGAGTTAGCGAGCTTGCAAGTAAGGCTTTTTAAAAGGGCTCGACACCATCAAATATCAAGGGTCGGCTTTAGAAGGACAGAATATGGCCACTAAATTATGATGCTCTTATGCATGATACGTCGTAGCCAAGCTTTCCATGTGGATGGTCGAGGGAAGAAAGACGTGAAGTGGAAGAAGTAAATGAACATGATGATGTGGTTGCAGCTGATAATATAATTTCCCTCTCTCAAGGACAGCTTATATGTCGATGATGATGAGCGAGTATGTGAAACACGAGTATACTTGTCAACAAATTCATGGCAACACTCGTTGAACATGCGAGTTGAGAATGCGTATTTTGTTGAAACGAGAATTGTCGATATTGTTAATGCGATTTAGTTCAAAATGAAAATGCTGATATTGTTAATGCGAAAAATGAAATTGCTTGATATTGGGCATGAAATTGAAAAATGACCAATTGTCATTGCCTAGCTAAGTAAACCCACCATCATGGCTAGCGTGAAAACATGATTAATTTGAATGCCCATAGTGTCTCAAGAACCAATGAACAAGGCATGAACATGCCTTCACAAGTGGTCGAATTGAATAGTGAAATTGTTCATTTTTTTTGTGGACAATAGATCAATGGAAGAAGATGGAGGACATAATGAGGCAGCAGATGAAGAAAACAATATAGTTCAATCAAGTGCCACGGATACTGAAGTGCCAAGCAATGACATGCGGTGGGAGGGAGGGAGAAGTTACTTGGGCGATTCTTAAAGCTACTGCAGTAGAAAGAGTGTCAATGAAAAAAGAAGCAAGGAACAGACCCAATAGTCTTCGTTTGGGGCGAAGTTCACGAGTTACTCACCCTACGAAGACTATATAAAGCTCCTTGTTGAGTCCGAAAATAAGAAAATGGAAATTCAGAATTAAAACAACGAGATCAAGCCAAGGAGAAGAAGGCAAAGCAAGGGCTATTGCAGCACAACGTCGAGCGGATGAAAGGCTTGAAAGAGAGAGAGCAAGGCAAGAGAAGGAGCAACAAAAACAAATCTCAAGACAGAAAAGGAAGCAAAGGAAGGCTCAACAAATGCTTGAAAGGGAACAAGGGTTGACTCATATGGTTGACATAAATGCAAGCACGATTGATGAGAATGAATCCGGGAACATGTCCAACACATTGGACAACATTGCAAATAATACAACATTATTCCAAGACCTCATAAACATTCAAGTGCCTCGACTATCAAAATCGGGGTTTACCCACTTGCCTTATTCCTACCACAGAGAGGTTTGAATTCAATGTATGCTCAAAGACACACCTCCACTTAACGCAAGTGTGAGGGTACGGGGTACTCAATTCCTCCATGGATGGAAGGGACAAATTGGTCTCAATTATATGGCAGCAATCAACCACCACCTAATCAAGCCTTCTTGGGAAGGCCAACCTACTTGGCTCAATCAGAAACTCGGTGTTTGGACTCGAAGATTCTCAAGGCCATAAAGAATAGGAGTGTTAAATGTTTTTTGGATGTAACCACATTATGATGTGGATTTTTTGGATGGACTCTACGTTTGGTTTCAAATCGGTGATATGTTAGAATGATTGTGATAGGAAATCGTCATATTGACATTTTTTGAAAGACTCATTTTATGAAGCAAGATATCTTCCAAACCCATACTTTTATCACTTCCTATATTAAGGATATATACGAAATGTAGAAAAACACATAGTGAATGTAATTCTTGTTTTTCATAATTAAATCATTTTTTTAGGAAAATAAGGTAGCCTAACGACATAATCAAAACCAATCTAGGTTATATCTACCTAACATGAGATGTTAATCTAAGGGTTCAATAGATACAATCTCTTCGTACATCATTATAGGCGACCATATTTTTATCACTTCTTATGCCATGACCAATTGGCAATACTAGAACAACAAGCCCTAGTATTCGAAGCATCAATCCATTATTTATTTTTTGGCCTCTTCTTCACGGATTAGTAAGAAGAATCATTGGCATAAAATAGTGATACTTGGATAGAGAGCGAGAATGCCTCAACCACAATGATGAGGCTGCCAATACAATTAAGATGTAGTTGGTGAAGAATCCAATGCTAGTTGAACAAAAAGATGCAACATGTGGTTTTTGCAAATCAATATGTGAAAAATCATTTTAAGTGTTAGACTCAAGCTCTTGCATATCATTAGTGGATGAATTAGCAAAAAGTGCACAATCTAATTCATGTAAAATTGTAGTAGAAGGCTCAAGATATCACAGACCCTACTATAACTAGCATCCTCTCAAGCTCAATAGGAGTAACACTACATGAATCTCTATCAAAATAACCAACAACAAGACATGAATCTCTATCAAAATAACAAGCCATGTTTCAAAGAAGAAACAAGAAACCTTCCAAAAAAAATTAATTTGTTTCATGAGTAATTAACTTCAAACAACAAAATAATTACCTCTTTGTAAAACATGCCTAAACTATCAAAAAATACACCGTAAAAAATGCTCAAAATATGTTGTAAAATAAGTGAATACATAATGAAAAATATGATAGCATGTCTATGCTCACTCAACACGCTGAAAACGTGCCCAAAAGCCTCAAAATTGGTGGTGAAAAATGTGCCCCGGTTGCACGCACCACAAGAGGGAAATGGCTCAAAAAAAGGGTCGTGCCAAGATTACAAGCATGCCTCAAAAGAAGACCACAAACGAGCGAGAATTAGCAAAAAAGTACACAAATCTAATTCATGTAAAATTGCGATAGAAGGCTCAAGATATCCCGAGCCTACTATAACTAGCATCCTCTCAAGCTCAATAGGAGTAACACTACTATATCCATGTCCACCAAGTCCACAATATGTACATTCCATATGCCTAAGTAATTAGTAGCCATATTGCAAGGAGGTGAGGGCCTATTAGTGTGTTGCTCACGATGAAGGAAGTGAGGGCCTGTTAGTAGCCAATAGTGCAATAAAAGAAGTTACTCAATAGCAATAGAAACGTTTAGCGGTGGATAGCAATAGAAACGTGGATAGCAATAGAAACATTTTAGTTGAATAAGGGATTTTCAACGATCGATACGGTCCCGCTATCCAAAAGCAACTCCATTTCATTAATTCAAAAACCCCCTTTTACTTTTGTTGAGTCGATTACGGTCATGTCTTGTCCAAAAAGCAACTCCATTTCATTAATTCAAAAAACCCATTTTACTTTTGTTGAGTCTCATATTTGATCAAGACCAAACATCTCCTTAAACATGACGAGAATCATAATGTAGAAGAAATTTCACCCTAACGACAACTATTCAGCAGGGTCCGGATCTATCAATGAGACTTGCACATTATCCAATTGTGCATGCGGACAATAGTAGGTTGCTCATGTTTCTAAATAATATGTAGCATCCCTACCGGAGGACCACGATTGTTCATTTTCGAGTACATTCAACCATTCATTCTTCGAATTTATAGGTTATCAACGAGGAAGAGCTTTAGTGGAAAAAAAGCAAGGAGTAGAAGATAGGAAGCTGATGATCTCTCCATTAAAAAAGTATGTGCATGGAGATTTAAAAAAATATAACGAAATTCTCATTTTGAAAAGAGTATCTTTAGAGTACGGAGTAAAGATGGGCCATTGTAAGGCAACGTGGGTGGGCCATTGCAAGGCTCGTAAGAGACAGACTGCGAGCAAAAAAGGGTTTAACTAGGCAAAACGACCTCAAACTCTATTTACTGAGTTGCGGCTCTTCTAAGCAAAATGACCTCAAACTCTTGCCAAATTGCAGAGCCAAGCCCAAACCCTAACCCCTAAACCCACGAGATAAAAAACATAAATTCCACCACATATAAACCCACAAAAAATTCCATTCAGATCACATAAGAAAACAAGAAGAGCTAAATTCACCGAACAACGATTGGGAGTGTTAAAAAAACACGAGGGAATAAGTGTTAAAAAAGACGACAGAATGATTGGTAGGATTGTAAATCCTACTCGAGATCACCGAGAAGCGCGAGAGGTTGAGAAGTGCAAAGGTTGCGGGCGTCGCGTGAGGAACACGGAACCACGGAACCGATGCGAACACCCACCATGGAATCTCGTACACTGCTAGTAAACAAGAAAATTAGAATTTTCCGGCATTGTCGGAGTAAAAATTGAACGAATTGCAAACAAAAATTGAACGAATTGCGTGACAAACATCGAAGAATTCGATAAACCGAGATAGCTGGGACACGAAACCCTTGCGGACAAAAAATCGATAAGTTGGCGGTCCAGCATCGGAGAGAAAGGCGGACCCAATAGCAGACTTCGCATTCAAGAATAGGAACCCCCTGCGAGCTACAACGTTCCCGAACCGACAAAGGTTCAAACCCAACATAACAAACATGGCGGAACCGGCGAACGTGTATAGAAAGCGCACGAAACGAGACAACCGGACAATGGCGGGCAAGGAAATGTTGAACGAGTATTCAACAAATGGCGACAGGCGAACAAGTTTTGGTACAGCAACCACCACCAGCGGCGGAGCGAACGCCCACACTTCGGGCCCGAGCAAAAAAATGAATGGGAGTAAAACCTCATCCCGGTTAAACCGCCGGACCAAACCCTAAACCTGCGATGAAATTCCCACATTTAATGGTGGCACCAACCCAACACGTGGCCGGTTGAAATGGACACCTGTCGTACAACGACCACGTGACATTACACGTTGCTTGTTGAGGTGGAGGGGGACGTGTTTAACCATTGGCGACTCTCCCCTAACTTACACACATATCCACTGGACATTGAATAACAAATGTTAATTATCTATGTTTAATGGAAAAGAAAATGCAATGAAACACTCACATGCATCAGAATTTTACAAAACAAACTTATATTTAACTCTTTCTAGATCATTCATTCCCTCATATTATGCTCTCGTAAAACAATATATTCTCATGACGTACAAATTACATGATTGCATATTCAATTCTCAAGTTTGCACGGTGTGGAGCTGATTGCTTTACAGGAAAAGTAGCTCTGCAAAGCATTCTCAACGAATATCAGGACTCCATTTTCTGGTAATTAAAAATTTGCTTCTTATGAATAAGAAGCGGGCAATGATTACTGGAGTAATATGTATTTTTGAATTGATTATTGATGGTAATGATGATTACACAATCAATGCAGTTTATTGGATTTAAAGAAAAAAATATATATTTGTGATTTTTTAAAATTTTGTTTTTAGGAAGAGAAAAAAGTGTTCCAAAATAGTTATTATTGGATTGACTTAACAAGTCAAGATGATTGGAAGTGTGGTAGATGTTAGGGAATTAAAAGTTGACATGAGTGAGAAGAGTAGTTGGGCTTACTTAACAAGTCAAGAAGATTAGAAGTGTTACAAATATTAGAAAATTGAGAACAAAATAAAAAGAAATTTTTTCATCTTCCATCCTCTTAAACCTATCTTTTTATTATATAAATCTATTAAAAAATAAATATAATTTTTTATTTAATTGAAAATATAAATGGTTATTTGGAAAGCCTATAGATAGATAGATATAAATATAATTTCTATTATGTTTATTTTTGAAAAAGATAATTTAACATTGATTGATGTTAATTGGTGTAAAAAAAAAAAAAATATTAGATGAGTGTTAATTATTGTGGGTGCTTATAGCTGCAATATTTGTTGACCACTTGCAGTATCATTCTCTGAACTAGACTTTCTATACATATTTAAGCAGAGCCATGCTTGGTGTGTGTATCTTGATTTTGCAGGTAGATTCACTTTTATATATTTTTTGGGATAATAATTTTCATTAAACAAAATAGCAAAATTGAAAGTGAAGAAATAATGAAATGATATCCTGTGCCTATCTCCATTAATAATATCAACAATTTTAAAAATAATCGTGCACTCTCGTCGATATATTTCAATTAAATGGCGAAGTTGCATGAGAGTAAGCTGAAATGGATGGAATGAATTGTAAACGAAGCAGTTGTAGTTATATTATTAACTGATTATCTCATTTCCTATTGAAGTTGTATGTTAAATACATTCTTAATACAAGCAGCAAGGAATTCATATGTTAATGATTAATCAGGTTAGAGTAATTTTATTTGGATTTGTTAAAATCTGGAGAGTAATATAAATCTTTCTTCATGTAAACTTTGAGGAAAAATTTGGAATTGGTAAGATATATATATATATATATATTATGTTTTTTTAATTTTAATTATCTGATAAAAATATATATTGATTTAGTTTATAGTATTTATGTTAGGGTTTATATATTAATATAATATAATAGCAATATGATATAATATTAATATAATATAATATTAATCCCTTGGGTTTATTATTCTTTTGGGTTTATAATATCAATCCCATGAGTTTATTAATATAAAGGTTCATATTCCCAGGGTATAATACTATTTATAGGGTTTATAATATAGATTGTTTGAGTTTATAATCACGGTCAACTATGGTCCAATGTCACATTGTGATAAATATTGTCTCAATATAGAAATCAACTATGGTCATCCATGGTCAACCATGGTCCAACATAGCATTTTAACAAGGATTGTCTCAATATGAAAATCAATCATGTTCAACCATGGTCCAACATCCCATTGCGACAATGATTGTGTCAATATGAAAATCAACCATGTTCAACCATGTTTATTTTATGGTTTATAATATTTATTTTATGGTTTATTTACCTTGGGTTTATAATATTAATCCCTTGGGTACAAAAAACCAATCCCTTGGGTTTATGGTCAATTATGGTCCAACGTCGGATTGTGAGAAATATTTTCACAATATGAAAATCAATCATGGTAAACCATGACCAATCATGGTCAGCCATGGTCAATAACCATGGTCACATTGTGACAAATATTTTCTCATGTTTATTTAGGGTTTAAAATATTTATTCTAGGGTTTATATACCTTGGGTTTACAATATTAATCCCTGGGGTTTAATATTATTCCCTTGGGTTTATAATATCAATTCCTTAGGTTTATGGTCAACCATGGTCCAACGTTGCATTATCAGAAATATTGTTTCGATATGAAAATCAATCATGGGTAATCATGGTCAAACATGTTCTACCATATTTTATAAAATCAATTATGGTCAACCATGGTCAATCATGGCCAACCATGGTCTAACATCGCATTGTGGCAAAGATTGTCTCAATATGAAAATCAACCTTGGTCAACCATGGTCCAATGTCGCATTGTGATAAAGAATGTGTCGATATGTAAATCAATCCTTTTCAACCATGGTCCAATGTTGCATTGTGATAAGGATCGTCTCAATATGAAAATAAACCATAGTAAACTATTGTCAACATTGTTTATTTTAGGGTTTGTAATATTTATCTTATGGTTTATATACCTTGGCTTTATAATATTAATCCCTTGAGGTTTTAGTATTAGTTCTTTGGGTTTATTATTCCCTTGGGTTTATATTAATCCTTTGGATTTATTATTCCCTAGGGTTTGTTGGAAAGTGTAACTAGGTTTGGTCTTCATATTGACTATGTAATTATGTATTTATGTAATGAAGAAGACAAAGATAATACAGTGTATTTTTGTTATGCTTGCTTCATGGGTTTCATGAGCAAGGTTTTTATTATAGGTTAAAATACTTCTTCTTGATGTCTTTTAGGATTTGTCTTCTAGTCATAAATTGTACTAATTAAAGAGTCATGTTTGTGAAGGGTCAAAGTCTCAATTGTGTGCCTCAATACCTTGTCACATAAGCGTTGAGATTATGGCTCAAGATCTGCATTTATGTAACCTGTCAAGTTGGCCTATGTACAGTGAATTAAACAACCTCCATGTCCTTGCACAATTCAACTCATAAGTAGCCCTCCACTTCGGCTCAATCAGAAGATACATTTTGTATATATATGGACAATTTGCAGTTCATTTGAGGTAAGTACTTCAGATGTGTCTGAGATAGAACATCTTGAAGAAGTTTGATTTTTTCGATGATACAGATAAGAAGGAAGTGCGAAGTTAGGGTTGCAGAGGAGTTGAACGTAAGTGTGGATATGGGATTGCACTAAATCATAAAGTAATGTTTGCATTCAAAGATTGTGTTATAGTGCAGATTCAGGCCTGCGTTTAAGCAGGAAAATAAAAACATTGTACTAATGAAGTAAAATCTAAAGAATGATTGTGTTAATATTATCACAGATTATAGTTAAGGACATATTCATGATATAAAGTGGAATGTTCTATGAAATGAAATCAAGATAAGAACGTACAGTCAACAAGGATGCACAAGGTGAGACATGCACAATGCTGATATCAAAGAAAGGATCTCATATAGCTAGAGAAGAAATAATATAAGTAGAGACCGAGATCTCTAGTTTTAGTGTTGAAAGGTGAAGTACAGTGCAGTATGGTGTAGAAATAAGGATCAATTCAAGGAGTCAATGAAGAAGCAGTGACAATTTTTTGAAGGCATACATAGGTCAAGGGTCTGTGTAAGGGTCATGGTACTTGTCATCTGAAATTCTATAAGAATAATTTCTTGTGGGTTTTCCTCTCCAAGAGGGAGAGGATTTGGCCCTGGCTCGAAGAGCTTAAATTTGTGTCTCTTGTGTTTTTGGTAATTGACATGATGAAAGACATAATAAGCTAAGAAGATAAGACATAACTAAAATAAGTAAGTTCACAAGTAATTATCAAGAAGAGAATTTTAATTCATCACTACCCTACCTAATTCTCAACATGGTATCAGAGCTAAGGTGTTGAAGACAAGGGATACTTGACAAGAAGACACTCAAGGAAGTGAGAATCAAATTCAAGGTCAAAGTTTGTGTTAAAAGGTCAAATCAGTTTGCAAGGAAGATTCTTCAATATCATTCAAAGGAGCCAATTATCAAACAGATAATCTTTGTCATCAAAGCTTCATATTGAAGACATTGTTGGAAGATACGTCATCAAGTACCATTAAACAATATCCATCACCTTTGAAGACATCTACATTAGAGAAATCAATCTAAGAAGGAGTTCCTAATTTCATTTTCATCAAAGAAGCTGCTGGAAGGAGAAAGTTACCTTACTCAAGTAAGTATCTATGACCTTATCTAAATTTGTCAAAATGACTTATTGTATAGAGAGAAACCACAAATTGGTTGGGTCATCAAACTTTAGTGCATGGAATAAAAGGATAGATTTGAATCTAATTGAAAATGAGGTTATGGGCTTCATCGAAGGATCTACAATTCAACCTCCAAAAGAATACATTCTATCATATATAAAATACATGAAGGGATACATAAGAGCTTGAAGGATTCTTATAGAATCCATGAAGGACTCTCTCATTACCTATGTATCAAAGCTAGAATATTCAAAAGAAATATATGATAAATCAATGGCATTGTTCTCGAAATGTTCTTCAAGGGAAATAATATCCCTAAGACAAAAATTATACAAATTGAGAATGACAATAAATGAATGAATAATTCCATATCTGATGGAGATTTTCGCAATATGAGATCAACTACAGAAATTGGGAGAAGTAATGTCTGATGGAGAAATTCTCACTATGCTACAAAATTCTCTATCTAAAGAATGGGGAAGTTTCACTTCTAGCATAAATGGGAAATAAGAATCAATACCATTCCAGGATCTATGTAAGATAGAAGAATCAAGATTGAAATCCAAAACTGATATAGGATCAAGTGAAGGGAATCAAGCCTTTGCAGCCATGTCTAGGAAGAAAAGAAGATTCAGTAAATTTGGTCCTCAGAATAAGAGAAGAAATATGGACAAAGCACGATGCTTTGGATGTAATGTTTTTGGGAAATATAAAAGGTATTGTCCTAAATCTGGGAAGGACAAGAGGAAAAAGGAAGAATCCCATGTCACAAATGAAAGAGAAGAACCTAATGCAAATAAATCTAAGAAAGAAGAAGTTAAAGATATCTAGTATGATTGAGATCGTCTTTCTCTTTAAGTGATTTCTGTTGGTTGTAAAATAGTATGATAGGAAGCAATGTATATTAATAGCATCATGATAGAAGCATGGAAGAAGCACTTGGAGAAGTATATCCTGGAAACCTCACTGATAACAACATTGATGGAAGGCATCCATCAATATCAAGGGTCATCATTCAAAAAATATAGAAACAGATGATGTCAGTTTCTAATGGATTTCTCTATGGATTCACTGGTTAGACTTAAAGAAAAAGGTTTCATCGAGAATTCTATGTTACAAAATTCTGGTATTAGGATATGATGACATATTGATGAAGCGGGTCAAAGGGATGAAGTTCTTCATTCTAGTAAAATTGTTGCGAGATGACTCAAAATAGAAAGGATGAGGTACATATAAATAAATGCTGACACTGGATGCTGTGAAGTCATGTCATGTTGTTGCAGGTGATGAAATTATATCTTTAGAAGTATGATCTATGGAAGGAAGATCTCTTCTGGTAGACAGTTTTCCACTAACAAATGAAATTAAATATGTCCTCATACAGAATATGAGGTGGTTGTATGCAAACAAGGAACTGGATACTGGAAGCTCCTGGGAATAAAGTTGTGTGGAGAAAGCAAGGAAGCGATCATGAAGTGCAACCATGTCAAGAGGCGGTTATCATCCAAAAACCAAGAAGATGTGACTAGGAGATCTCATGGGAAGATATGTGGACTCTGATAGAAGTATGGTAAAGAAGAAGACCCTTGAAAAAACATATCTTTAGGAGATGTGTCAATTTGAATAGAGGATGTTGATGCCTACAGGAAGATTCCATGGTGAAAGATTGTCATTGAGGTAACTTTTGATTTAAAAAATCATATGTATATGTTTATCTGGATAATTTTATGTAGGGCTTTCAATCATGTGGAAGGATGTAAGATCCTTGAGAGATGGTTCGAAGGAAAGCAACATGGCATAAAGGTGGACCAGATGAGGAAGACTGATTAATCACTTTTTGACATGACTCGTGGATGAAAGTGATGGATGATTGCTTCCCTTTGAAGCCAAAAGTTGAAGATTCCTCAATATCGAAATCCATGACATCAAGGGGAGGAATTCTTCATGAGCATCTAGGCATCTCACTATTGTTGTTGTAGGTCCCTGGTTAAGAGGGAGCCTAGTGGTAAATTTCTAGCTTGGAAGAAAATTGAAGTATGTCCTTCCTGAGTTAAGAGGGAGTGACGTATATGATTCTCTAATTCATGTGACATGCACTAGACCAGGACTAACAGTCGTAATTCTTAGTGAAGGACATGAGGAGAGAATGGATAGACACATCATTATGGTCTTCACCTAGAAAGACAGAATGGAGGATTGGGTAATCTGTGGCATCCAATACTCTTTGAGAATGAGATAGGCCATTCAAGATAAGAGTAGTTGGGGACCGGTATTCTTTAAGGGTTGGCTACCCAAGAGAATAATATACCAAGAAGGTCATACTCTGGGAACACCTGGGTGGAGTATGTACCTTTGAGAGACAATGATTATGGTGTTTATAAGCCATGTGTCTCGCTAAAATTGTAGCCCATTGTCTCGTTGAGAGATGAGGTTGTTAGTCAAGGCCCTGCACTAGGAAAATTTTGGTTGATATGATGTTATACATATGTGATTACCAATCTGATTCTTCTTATGAGATTCTTCATATTTAAAGTGACCATGTACTGGTATGAATACCTCCCTAGTTAAGAGGGAGTGTTGGAAAGTGTAACTAGGTTCGGTCTTCATATTGACTATGTAATTATGTATTTATGTAATGAAGAAGACAAAGATAATAAAATGTATTTTTGTTATGCTTTCTTCATGGGTTTCATGAGAAAGGTTTTTATTATAGGTCAAAAGACTTCTTCTTGATGTATTTTAGGATTTGTCTTTTGGTCATAAATTGTACTAATTAAAGAGTCATGTTTATGAAGGGTCAAAGTCTCAATTGTATGCCTCAATACCTTTTCACAAAATCCTTGAAATTATGGCTCAATATCTGCGTTGATGTAACCTCTCAAGTTTCCCTATGTACAGTGAATTAAACGGCCTCCATATCCCCACACAAGTCGGCTCAGAAGTAGCCCTCTACATCGGCCCAGTAAGAAGATATGTCCTATATGTATAAGGACAATCTGCGGTTCATTTGAGGTAATTACTTTAGATGTGTCTGAGATAGAACAACATGAAGAAGTCTGAGTTTTTTGGTGATACAAATAGGTGTGAAGTTAGGGTTGCAGAGGAGATGAAGGTAAGTGCGGATATGGGATTGCACTCAAGCATAAAGTAAGGTCTGTGTTCAAAGACTGTGTTATAGTGTGGATTCAGGATTGCGCTTAAGAAGGAAAAGAATAATGTTGTAGTAGTGAAGTAAGATCTAAAGAAGGATTGTGTTAAGATTATCAGATATTATAGCGTGAAGAAAGGATTGTGAATAAGGACATATTCATGATATAAAGTGGATTGTTGTATGAAACGAAATAAAGATAAGTATGTACAGTCAACAAGGATGCACAAGGTGAGACATGCACAGTGCTGATATCAAAGAAAGCATCTCATATACCCAGAGAAGAAATAATATAAGTAGAGACTGAGATCTCCAGTTTTAGTGCTGAAAGGTGCAGGACAGTGGAGTACCATGCCGAAAGAAGCATCAACTCAAGGAGTCAATGAAGAAGTAGTGACAAGGTTTTGAAGGCATACATAGGTCAAGGGTCTAAGTCACGGTCATGGTATTTGTCATCTGAAAGTCTATAAGAAGATTTTCTTGTGGGTTTTCATCTCCAAGAGGGATAGGTTTTGGCCCTGGCTCGAAGAGCCTAAATTTGTGTCTCTGTGTTTTTGTTACTTTACTTAATGAAAGACATAATAAGCTAAGAAGAGAAGACATAAGTAAAATAAGTAAGCTCACAAGTAATTATCAAGAAGATCATTTGAATTAATCACTTCCCTACCTAATTCTCAACAGGGTTTAATATTATTCCTTTGGGTTCAATATTATTTCCTTTGGCTTATAATCTATTGGGTTTTTAGTATTAATCCCTTATGTTTATAATATCATGGTCAACAAAGGTCAACCATGTTTTGTAAAATCAATCATGGTCAACCATGGTAAATCATGTTCAACCATGGATAAACATGGAGAACAATGGTCAATCATGGTCATCCATGGTCAACCATTTTTTATAAATCAATCATGGTCAACCATGGTCAATCATGGCCTACCATGGTCCAACATCGCATTGTCACAAAGATTGTGTCAATATGAAAATCAACCATGGTCCAACATCGCATTGTGATAAAGAATGTGTTGATATGAAAATTGATCTTGGTCAAGCATGGTCCAACGTCCCATTGTGACAAGGAATGTCTCAATTTGAAAATCAACCATGGTCAACTATGGACACATTATTTAGTTTAGGGTTTATAATATTTATCTTATGGTTTATAAACCTTAGGTTTATAGTATTAATCCCTTGGGTTTAATACTATTCCCTTGGGTTAATAATCCCTTGTGGTTTTATTATTAATCCTTTAGGTTTATTATTCCCTTGGGTCTATAATATCAATCAAACAGGTTATACTAGAATACGAATAATTATGGGGGTGGGTGGCGAGTCTTCATAAATGGGCACTGATTGGCCGGTGGTTATTTACTGACATGACAGAGGCGGACATGGTGGAATGGGTAAAAGCTTCATGGAGTCCTTTGCTCGGATACAACCCGAAGGTTATTTTATTGATGAATACTTGGTATAGTATCCATTTTTTTCACGAAGAAGATTTTGCAAAGATCCTAAAATGCACATGGGTCTGAGGGCGTAGTTTCATGCACTTGTTACCATGGTATTTGGATTTCAGCCCGGTTGTAGAGGCTCCAAAAAATAGGATCGCATGGGTCAAGCTACCGGGCTTACCGCTAGAATTATAGACACTCAAGGCACTAAAATCGATTGGTAATACCATTGGACACACTAAACACATTGAACCAAGTATTTTGGGTACAAATGATAAGCGAATTGCATGGTTGTTGGTGAAGGTTAGCTTTGCGGGGGCTGTCGGGTGATGTGGATTTAGTATGGGGCCAACGGCAACATAGACAGCGTGTGGATTACCTGGGGGATACCCTTCAGATGTATGATATGCCATCATATGGGGCACCTTATGAATCAGTGTCCTATTCGTCATAGGCAGCGGGGACGCATAAAGAATCCATGGCGAGGAGTACAGTGGGCAGACATGTCATATGGGCATCGCGATCTAAACCACCCGGGTAAGATTTCTATGCCATCTACAGATTTGAATCCTGCGAAACATCCATTTCCGAAAGGGAAGGGGAGGCTTCAAATCGGACTGATCAGAATTTACAAAATATTGTATCCACTCCATCTGACTATATTAACCCTGCCACATTGAAACTTCCACTTCCCATTTCCTCTATTCCTGCTTATGATAGCAAAATTTCTAATATTATTTTACTTGTCCATAACAATTATGCCGAATGTCCCTCTGAATCGACAGATACCCCCGAGAACTTGGGCCCAGTGGCGAATTTGACTACTTCCCCATCGATGCCCCCTATGGAATGGGCATCCCTTGTTCACCAAAATGTTGTTTTCCCATCTGACTTATCTGATAACCTCGTGATCCTAGGCCTAGTGAAAAAATTGACAGTTTCCCCATCAATTCCCCCTCTGGAATGGGAATCTCCCATATTTCCCCTGACCTGGAACAGGGGGCACTAGATGACTCACCATGGAACACAGTGGGGAGCAATATTGATGCACTGATGGGCAATCCAATGCTTGATCTGGCTGCTCTCACAGTATATGACAAGGCACCACATGACTCACCTATATCCATCTCTCCTAATTCTGGTAATAATATAACCGTGAGGAAGAAATCTAAATCTGGATCTAGACACTTCCATGGACGACTTAAGACAAAATATTTATTGCATGAGGACCTGAGCGACTTTCATGATATCCCCATCTCATCTGTAAACGACCTTAGGGAACTTAGAGCAGGTGGCCCTGTACCTGTTCCAAAATGAATTCAGTCATCTCACTCAAATTCAAGGGAATGGGCGACCCCTCCAAATTACTTCACCTTGGTGACATTTTTGTAGTTTTGTAGCCCGACATGGCTCTCTTTCAAGAGACAATGGTCTCAAAGACTAAAGCTATTGGTTCATTGTTTAAAATCAGTCCTGGATGGCATGCAATAGGGATGGATTCTGTTGGGAAGGCGGGTGGAATGGTGGTAATGTGGAATCCTATATGGGCATACTTGAGAGCATACAGGTTTTTTGGGGGAATCATATTATACGGCTCTTTGAGAGGATATGCCAAGGTTCTTCACATTATTAACGTATATGCTCCATGCCAACATCGATCTGCATTCTGGGACAGAACTAAATTATCAGAAATTTTGGGTTTAGCGAACCTGATTGTTATCGGTGATTTCAATGTTATTTTCTTGGTGGCTGAGTCATGGGGAAATAGAGCCCGACATGATCCGTTGGCCGACCGTGTAGGGAGCATATTCAGAGGATGCAATCTTGTGGACATTTTTCCAGTTCCTTTATCCCCGACTTGGACCAACAGGAGGGAGGGTGATGAATTCATCGGGAAAAGGCTGGACAGGGAAATGGTAAACGAGGATCTTATAGAGGATCTGGGGAACGTTAGAACAAAGGTGATGGTAGACACCATATTGGATCACATCGTGATTATATTAACATGGCGAAAGGAGTCGACACCACATGGTGCTCCTTTTAAGTTTAATAGGGTATGGCTTGATGACCCTGGCTTTAATAAATTATTGACGGATTTTTGGAAGCAGAATCATGATGGAAAGAAAGGATGGAGACAATTCTCATCAAAGCTACATGAGCTTAAGCTGAAAACTAAAATGTGGGAAAAGGAAAAAAAGCAAGCATTGATAATGGAGCTTACCAATCTCTGCTGATATTGAACATATTATTGATGGGATGGAAAAATTATAACTGGATCATCATGAATATACTAAGAGCTAAAATCCTCTGATCCTAGATCCTTTTCAGACTATTGGTCGATCGCCCTATGTAACACTATATATAAGCTTACCTATAAAATCATTGCACAAAGACTCAAGGGCTTTTTGATTGGATATGTTTCTATGGCACAACATGGTTTCTTGAAAGGGCGCTCCATCCATGATGTGGTGGCATTGACTTAGGAGGTTATACACTCGATCCACGCATAAAAGTTAGAGGCTCTGATTTTTAAAGTCGACTTGTACAAGGTTTATGATACGGTGGATTGGTCATATATCAGGTTAATGTTGTATAATATGGGGATGTCTATGTGGAACATACAATGGATTATCGCATGTATATCATCGATCAGTTATGTTGTTATCATCAATGAATCACCTACACAATTTTTCAAATCTGGGTGGGGTATCTGACAAGGATGCGCATTATCTCCTCTGATCTTCATTCTGGTCATGAACGGATTCAGTAGTCTCCTTACAATGGTGAATCAAGTAGGCTACTTTACGTTTTTATCCTTTTCCCCTACCGTCTCTATTTCACATTCATTATTTGTAGACGACTTACTTGTATTTGGCAGGCTTCTTAGGAACCAATGGCTTTATTTACACTTCATCCTCCGGAGGTTCGGTGCAGCAACGGGACTGAATATGAACAAAGGGAAACCTCTATTGAAATATGCATCGGGTGATATGATTGAAATAACCTTCATTGCAGACTTCTTGGGGGTTCAAACCAGAATCCTATTGGAGGGATTCACATACTTGGGCTTCAAGCTAAAAGCATGAAGAAGGAGGATTGGATGTGGCTAGTGGAAAAATTGAAAGACCAGATTTTCAAATGGTCACACAGGTGTCTATCTTTGGGTGGAAGGTATATTCTCATTCAAGTTGTTCTAATTCAGTTTATAGTTTATTGGGGTCATATTATTTTCTTTCCTATCCACACGGTGGATCGAATCAACGCAGTCATTGCAAATTTCTTATGGTCTGGGGGTGCCACGAACAAGAAGATTCACATATTCAAACTTAATATTATATCAATTCAAAAAGAATTGGGCGGCTGGGGTATTCTTGACGTCCATACATTTGCTAATGCTATGCTCATCAAGTCATTATGGAGAGTTATGACCTTAAATGGAATATGCACAACGATCATTTTTCATAAATACGTACATGGGAACCCGTTGCTGCAGATTTATAGAGGGACTGTCATATCAGCAAAAACAGAATCTAGCATATGGAAGAGTTTCAAGAAGGTTATGGAACTATTTAAGGACAGATTGGTACGGAAATTTGGTAAGGGTCTCGACATATTCTTGGGTTGAGACCACATTTTGGGCATCAATATACATCAGATTTGGATGACAGGATCATCCATAGGCTCTTGCACAGGGATTTCTTCCATCTGTCATAGGAGATCATATGTTGGAAACAAGGGATCCCAAGATGGAAATATTCCTCTCAAATTGGCTTGCCAGAGGAGGACTCGCTCAATTGGAAATGTTTTATCAACGCCCTATAAGATGGGGGGACTTGGAAATAATTAATAGTATTTGTATATTAATGGAGAAATGGTTGCATTTTTGTAACGTACCTCCTTAGTTTAGGATTAGTTCCTAGAATATAGGAGTATGGTTACAACCTCCTACTTCTTTGCTATGTACTTATAGATGTATCTTTCTGATTAATGTATGTAGAGTGATCTCTCTGTTTGACTACAGTCTCCAGGTGCAGTACTCAACTGTGAGCTGCAACTCCTTCTTTTTTTCAATTCAGTGTGTTTTTTGTCTTGGTATCAGAGCACAGAGTAGGAGGAGCCTGATTTTTTTTTTAGAGCTTTATAGGCTACAGAGCCTTAGTGGCTGAGGTGTACACAGGAGCTTTATGCTCACAGAGGGCTTCGTGCTTGTAGGATCAGGTGGACTGCAGCAACACCTTACACATAGGTCTCAGATGACTGATCATCTCTAAGCAGAAAAGAGGGTTGCGCACTTTTGTCGCTTTCAGTCGCTCTGAGAAGCGCAATTGGCGCGACTGTGAGGGCCATACTCGCGCCAGCGCGCCGAAATACGCCATTGGCGCGTATGTGCAGGCCATACCCGCACCGATTTGGGGAGACGCATCGATTTTGATTTGGGCATGGATATTTAGCCTCGGAAAAGTGCCAACCTCTTTCTCTTTGGAAAGATCTGCAACTTTTTGCAAATCGGACTTGCCCAGTGGTGGCACATTGAGGTTCCAGATTTTCCCGGTGGTGGCAGATCGAACTTGCCTGGTGGTGGCACATTGAAGTTCCGGATTTTCTCGGTGGTGGCACATTGAAGTTCTGGACTTGCCCAGTGGTGGCACATTCAAGTTCCGTATTTTCTCAGTGATGGCAGATTGGGCTTGCCCGATGGTGGCACATTGAAGTTCCAGATTTGTCCAGTGGTGGCAGATTGGACTTGCCCGGTAGTGGCACATTGAAGTTACGAATTTTCTAGGATTGGTGGAAAATCAATGGTCAGGATCTAGTATGTATTGATTTTTTTTTTTAGTGTATCCTGCAATTATTCAGTTGGGTAGAATTATTCATCGGAAGATCTGAAATTTTATCAGTCCAGTATGAATAATAGTATAGAATTGTATCTCCACGAGTCTGGAAAACTCAATGGATCTAATTTCACCAATTGGAAGTTCAAGATACAGACATTACTTGAAAGCGCAAATGCGTGGTCGATTGTCATAGGAAATGAGCAGAGACCAAATCTGGTAATAGGAACATCTGCACAAGAACAAGACTGGGATAAAAGGGAGAAAAAAGCAAAAGTCATACGGAAGATGTCCGTTAAGGACAATATTATCCCACATATTAGAGATGGCAAATCGTCCATTGAGATTTGGACGACGATCAAGAATCTATACCAGACACAGAATACAAATCGTGTCTTGTCACTCAAAGGCAAGCTGTTTGCGATGAAAATGGAGGAAAATGAGTCCGTTGCTGGGTTCATTGCTAAAGTTAAAGACCTGAAGGACAGATTGGGAGATATCGGAGAAAAAGTGTCTGATTCTGATCTGGTCACGATCACGTTGAATTGAATGAAATATGAATATCAGATGTTCATCACAGGATTGGCAGCAAGGGAGAAAGCCCCTGCATTTGAAGAATTGACATGGATTCTGCTACAAAAAGAAGAACGACGGCATAAATTGAAACCACAAAGCAATGATCTTGCTCTGATGACGAAAAGGCGACAGTATAGAGGGAAGCAGCCACAGCAGCAACAACAACCACAACAACAGCAGTAGCAGAGAGGAGCCAACACGTTTCAAAAGAGACCGTTTAAAGGTATGTCTGCTAACAATTTTCCCAGTAAGAAATGTTTTTACTGTGGAAAAAATGGCCATAAGATTAAAGATTGTTATAAGAGGCAGATAGATGAAGCAAGGAATAAACAGAGAAAGCACAAAGGTTACTTTGTTGAGGAAGATGAAGACCATAGCCACGAACTTCGACTATTTACAGCCGATTGTGCCCTTTCAGCTTCTAAGGGAGATGAGGATGACATATGGTATGTTGATTCTGGTGCATCCTCACATATGACAGGTAAGAAGGAATGGTTTGAATTTCTTGAAGAAACTACATGTGGGTTGAAAATTTATCTAGGAGATGATAGCGGATATGAGATCGAAGGGTATGGTGATATTCTAGTAAAGTTACCTAGCGGTGACATTAGACATCTTAAGAATGTATTGTATGTACCCGAAATTAAGAAAAACTTGATCTTTGTATCTATGATAACTGATCAGGACATGCAATTTCAATTCTTCAAGACTCGCTGTGTCATAAAGGATAGAAAGATGGAAACTGTTCCAACAGGAGTGTGTGTGGGGAGCCTGTATAGACTAGATGTGAAAATCATGCCACAGCAAGCCATGGTTGCAACAGGATCGACAGCCAAAAACCTATGGCACCAGATATTCGGTCATCTTAATCTGAAAAACCTCATTCTACTTCAGAGAAAAGGTATGGTCAATGGACTCCCTATTTTCCATAGTGTTCAATTGGAATGTGATGGATGTGCATTAGGGAAAATGCATAGAGAAGAATTTCTTTTGCATATTAAGAATTTCTAGAGCTAGTGCATACAGACATATGCGGACCTATGCAGACCAGGTCACTAGGTGGTGCATATTATTTCCTTTTGTTTACTAATGATTGTACTAGATTCTCTTGGATATATTTTTTGAGTAAAAAGATTCAGACCTTTCAGTATTTTAAAGAGTTTAAATCTATGGTAGAAAACCAGACAGGTAAATGCATAGAAATTCTCTACTCAGATCAAGGGAGAGAATAAAGGTTGGGAGAGTTCATGAATTTCTGCAGATATCATGGGATTTTTCAACAGTTTACAGTGCCTCACACAACACAGCAGAATGGAGTGGCAGAACTAAAGAATAGAACTATTGTGGAGTGCGCAAGGAGCATGCTTCAAGGTAAGGGTCTATCAAATGGTTTTTGGGCAGAAGCCATTAACACTGTTGTTTATTTAAAGAATAGGAGTCCTACTAAATGTCTTGGCTTCAAAACCCCTTTTGAAGCATTATTTGGATTCAAACCAGCAGTGTGTCATTTAAGAGTATTTGGGTCAAAATCTTTTTCCCATATACCCAAGGTGGATAGAAAGAAGTTAGATCCTAAAGCCATGAAATGTATCTTTGTTGGATATGGCACTTAGTTTAAAGCATATAAGTTATTTAATCTTGTGACTCATAATATATTTGCAAGCCGAGATGTGATATTTCATGAACAGGTTGAGGAAGGAAAGGATGACAGTAATAATGATTGGCACATTCCATTATTAATAGAAGAAAACAACGAGGATGATCAAGAGCAAGAGAAAAAAGAAGAAGAAGAAACAAGTGATGTAGTCAATGATGCGAGCCCATATAAGTCTGAAGCAGACAGATTTGAGGTAAGTCCCCTACCAAGGAGATTAGGTAGGAAGACTCGATTACCATCCAGATTGAATACTATGCCTTAATGACAAATATTTTAAACATTGTAGAACCCACAAATTATAAAGAAGCAAGTCAATCTGATGCATGGAGGGCTGCAATGGATGAGGAAATTGAATCAATTATTAAAAACCATACTTGGGATTTAGTTGAACTGCCTAAAGGTAAAACACCCATAGGATGTAAATGGTTGTATAAACCTAAATTAAATGCAGATGGGAGTATATAAAAGCTTAAAGCTAGACTGGTAGCAAAGGGTTACTCACAGCAAGAGGGAATAGATTTTGATGACACCTTTTCTCCTGTAGCAAAATTAAACACCATTAGAATGCTAATTTATCTAGCAACAAAACATAAGTGGGAGCTACACCGGCTAGATGTTAAGTCTGCATTTCTAAATGGTGAGTTGAAAGAAGAAATTTATTTAGTTCAGCCTGAAGGGTTTGTTAAAAAGAGGCAGGAACATCTTGTTTGTAGATTTAAAAAGGCATTATATGGTTTAAAACAAGCACCCAGGTCATGGTATGAGAATATCAATTCATTCTTTGTACAGCATGGTTTTCATAGGAGCATGAATGATCCAAATCTGTATACCAAGTTTAATAAACAGAGGCAAATTATTTTGATTTCTTTGTATGTGGATGATATGATTATAACACAGAATGATGATAATCTGATCAAAGAAATCAAATGGAAGATGTCACAAGTGTTTGAAATGAAAGATCTTGGAAATCTCCATTATTGTTTGGGATTGGAAGTATGGAGAGATTCTGGACAGACTTTTCTTACTCAAGGGAAGTATGCCAGATGTCTGCTAGAAAAGTTTAGAATGGAGCAGTGTAGATCAGCAGCAACACCATTGCAGCAGAATCTAAAGTTGTGCAATGACGATGGCACTAAAGAGGTGGATGCCACTATGTATAGACAACTAGTTGGGAGTTTGATATATCTTACTACAACTAGACCAGACTTGGAATACTACGTTAGTGTGTTGAGCCAGTTTATGTCTAAACCACTCGAAAGTCACTGGATCACAGCAAAGAGCGTGTTGAGGTATCTTAGTGGTACTAGTAATTATGGTATTTTATACACTGACACATCTGATGTTACTCTAGCAGGATTTTTAGATTCAGATTGGGCAAGTAACTTGGATGATCGAAGGTTTATCACAGGTTACGCATTCAGCATTGGATCCAGGGTCATAGCATGGAGCAGCAAAAAGCAAAGCACTGTAGATTTATCTTCATGTGAAGCTGAGTACCAAGCATTGTGTGCAGCCACATGTGAAGCTATCTGGTTGAGAATAATTCTCAATGATGTAGGAGAAGAACATAAAGAATCAAATACCATTAAAAGTGACAACTAGAGTACCATCAAGCTAGCATACAATCCCGTATTTCATAAAAATACCAAACACATCGATACTCAGCTCCATTTTGTTCAAGAGAAACTTCAGTCAAAGGAAATATTTGTTGAATATTGTAAAACTTGTGACAATATGCTGACATTTTTACTAAGCCTCTTGGGCATATAAAGTTTGAATTGTTTAGAGGGATGCTAGGAGTTCAGGGTAATCCTTTCTCCATTAAGGGGGAGAGTTGGAAATAATTAATATTATTTGTATATTAATGGAGAAATGGTTGCATTGTTGTAACATACATCCTTAGTTTAGGATCAGTTCCTAGAATATAGGAGTATGGTTACAACCTCCTACTTCTTTGCTATGTACTTATAGATGTATCTTTCTGATTAATGTATGTAGAGTGATCTCTCCATTTGACTGCAGTCTCCAGGTGCAGTACTCACCTGTGAGTTGCAACTCCTTCTTTTTTTTCAATTCAGTGTGTTTTTTATCTGGGGGTTGTGTTATAAATAGGAGGGTGACAAAATAGTCTGGAATGGGGCTATGAAGGGGGATGGGTTGATCGTAAAAGAGGTATATAGGAGTATCTTACAGTCAACTGAAATTTCCCCATCACCTTTCAGGATTTTCTGGAGGTGGAAAATACCACACAGGATTCTATGATTTGTTTAGCTTGCGTGGAAAGGTCGAATCCTGACCTGGGATAACCTTATGCGAAGCGGTTTCTACGGTCCAGGCCGGTGCACATTCTACCATGAACAGGTGGAATTGGTTTCCCATATTCCGCTTGACTACAATTTTACATGGTCGATATGGAAATTATTCTCTCGTTTCCATATGGGACTGGGTTGGAGACCGGATTGCATTATGGGTGCATTGGAAGCCTCGGGTTCTATGAAAATTAAATACAAGTCACTACCATTCTACTTGATGTGGGAAATTTGGCTGGCCAGAAATCGTTACAGTATATTTTTAGATCACAGCATTACTTCACCATATATATTAGTAGCATGCAATCCTAAATTATAGGCAACCCATAGATCACTCCATAATGCCAAAAGCTCCGCTTTACAGTTAGTACCCTTCCTGCCGTTCCAAAAAATCAGGTATCTCTCTAGGTTCTCTAGTTTGATCCATACTCCATAACTGCAATGTCCATTTTGTTGTGCCCCATCGAAGAATATTGCAGGCAAAGTGATGGAATGCGCCTGGAGGCATTTTGACATATCCTTTGAAGGTGTGTCAATTAGAATCTGCCCATCCATCCATACCATAACCGTGCTGTATATGGGACCAATATTGGCAATTTCACCAATAATGTTTTGTTAAATTAAAACTTAAGTTTTGGATGGTTGATCTACATTTGGCATGTGATATAATGTTTTGTTTTTATTGGATAGTTGAACTACGATTGGCATGTGAAGTAATGTTGTGATATAATGTTTTTTTTTTAACTCAATTTTTAGATGTTTGAACTACATTTGGCATGTGATTATGTTATTATGTTTTGTTTTTAAAATTTAAGTTGTCGTTTTCCAAACAAAAAAAATTCACATGAATATATGTGAATGTAGAAATGATTTTACATGTGTTTGAATATATATGTTAAAACAATTGAAATACAATACATACCTATATATATATATATATATATATAAACAATCATAAGATTCTAGGTCTTCTTAGACGTGTCAAACAATCATAAAATTTAAAAAATGCATTCTATAATGTATATATATCCAGTACGTGCAACATTTTTCATCGATGCATGTATAGAAAAGCTACTTTTAGTTAATTCCATACTATAACATGTATATATCTAGTACGTGCAACATTTTTCATCAGTGCACATAGAAAAGCTACTTTCAGTTAATTGCATTCTAGAACATATATATTTAGTACTTCAACATTTTTCATCAATGCAAATAGAATTTAGCTACTTTCAGTTAATTGTATTCTAGAACATATATATTTAGTACATGAAGCATTTTTCATCATATTAAAACTACTTGAACAGTTAATTGCATTTTAGAACATATATATATCCAATACGTGCAACATTTTTCATCAATGCACATAGAAAAGCTACTTTCATTTAATTGCCTAGAACATGTATATATCCAATACATGCAACATTTTTCATCAATGCACATAGAAAAAATACTTTCAGTTAATTGCATTATAGAACATATATATCTAGTATTTGCAACATTTTTCATTAATCCACATAGAAAAGCTACTTTCAGTTAATTGCATTCTAGAACACACACACACATATATATATACTTCTAGAACATATATATCCAGTACTTGCAACATTTTTCATCAATGTACATAGAAAAGCTACTTTCAGTGAATTGCATTCTAGAAAATATATCTATCCAATACATGCAACATTTTTAATCAATGCATGTATAGAAAAGCTACTTTCAGTTGATACTAGTGTGCATGTACCAAAAAAATGTACATGTGAAAACACTTGCACAGATAACATAACAAGGCAGCTCAATTTTTACTTGAGTTCTGGAAGTTCTAAAACATGAATCCAAAGAGAAGAAATTGTTGGGTAGTTCAATCAAAAAAATTCCAATGGAATGCCATCTTCAATGATTCGTTCATGATCAGATTTTAATATTTACCATTTCTTAATTTTCGTTTTTTTCTTTGATTGAACCTCTATTAACTTTATGCGTGTTGCACACACGAAGTGACTATATTGACAACTTATGACATTAGGTTTATAATCTTCAAAGTAAACAAAATCCCCACTTTGATTAGTTTGTCTGAAAAAATAACCTTTCAGCATAATAGATCCTCTGTCATATGGAAACCCATGATCGTTATAGTTTTCTAATAATTTCATCTTTCGTTCAGTGCAACGCATCAAATAATACTTCACATTTTCATCGTTGTCAGTAGGTGCAATTATAGCAAAAACATCTGCTGCACAATAAAACAAACTTAACAAACTTATGTATTTAAATTTAGATCATAATTAACATGAAAAATTAACTTTAAAATAATTTTAGTATCTATTTATAGATCTCTATCATTTGAAAGCAATTCAAATGTTACCTTCTCTAACAAGATCAGAAACTCGATCACCATCAGATGATATTGTAGTCTCCTCTTATTGCATTTCTTCAAACATTACAACGAACATTTTCCCCCTTGTATTTAGCGCTGTATGTTTCCAATCTTTTACATACATTTTGTTTTCACAAACATCATTGGATTCTATGTTGTCTATGCAAACATGACAAAAATAAGAATATTTTATTTTATCCAATGCAAACACATTTGTGGGCAACTTTTTTTTAATTGAATGCAATTTTCGAGTCCCTTTTATTGTTTCAACGTCATTTCCAATTGATCTATCTACATCTTCGATCCAAATATGCCAAAAATACCTATATATGGAAAATTCAAAGAAGAATGTAAATATGATATCAAAATACCATAAAAAATAATCATTGTGATAAATGAACACTGTTTAAAATTGGATATCCAATCAAAATTAAATTGAATGTACCTTCGCACTTCCCTTGATAGGTTAGTCTCATGGCTTAGAGCAGCGATGCACCATTGAACAACTTCTTTAGCATCCACAAGTCGGTTTGCAGAGGGGTTCATTTGATATCTTTGAAGTGCTCGTTTTATGCATGCACCTGCACCGTCATATTCTCCTTTTCCTTGGCCAGTCTCAAATAAATTCCAACAATGTTTAATGCAGGTTTCTTATTAAGACAACACAACCAAAAGAATGATCGTGAAGATTTGAATTGACTTGTGCATCCATCTGACCATATCCAATGTTCATTGAATTTTATTGCATGACTTTTCAAGGAGTCATAAATCTTTCCAAAACAGTGTTGTACAAAATATGGATCATGTGTATGATCGTCACTGATATAAAAGTGATATTCTTTAATAACATGCCGATTTTCACTTGTTATTTCTATATGATCGGCGTTTTATTCAGCATGTCTATATAGAATATCGATGAGCATGGAGACTTGGTTAGAATGATAGTATTCACTCTGAATTTCTTTTTGTAGAACAAATGTGTAGTTTTCTGCATAATCTATCACTGACAAAATGGTCCCTGGTGGAAAAACTTCACGAGATTTTTTGAATTGCAAGTCTTGTCATCGAGCTCTATGGGAATTCTTGGTGTATTTATAAATTTCTGCCTCAAACTTTCTCAAAAAATCTATCACAAAAATTTCTTCTTCTTGTAATTCAATTCTTTTAGCACTATTTGAACCTTGAATCGATGTATGTATATATTCATATCTCTTCCATTTCACTTCCATGTTGGACAATGATTGATCATTTATATCAGTACGATATTTGTTTTGAAATTTAGTCAAATTTCCACAATCATCTCATTTTTTACCACCAACACATTTATTTTCGTAAAATAATTCATTGCTTTCTCTTTCACATAGAATTTGAGATATGAAATCACGGATAGTAGAAGGAGGAGGTGAATCTTTCCAAAATGTTCTACCAAAATTAAGGAATGTGTCATAATATAACTGAAATTCCACATGATAATGACAACAACATGTGTCGCATACGGTGATAGGTTTTACATACCATGGTTTTTGTTGAACAAAAGCACTGATTGAGACATGAATTTCACAATTCTCTTCTTTAAACTTGTTGAACAACTCTATCTGAGTGGTGTCCAAGAAATGTTTTTCATGTTCTTCATACTGATTTCATGTTATTCTTCTTCGCATCACATCCCTTGCATTTGGTGAAACATGTGAATTTTTCTTCCAATATTCATATATTGTTTTTTAACATTTTCTCCAAGTCTATCTTTGTATGGTTGTCTACAAATAGCTTTCCAACAAGCGATTTCATCATTTACATCTATTTGCAACCGAAATTTCCGATGTTTGTGCAAAGTTTTTCGTGAGGTTCCTAATGCTCGTGCCATAGATTTTACCAAGTGATTCTCTTTAGTACTTGATGAAACCACTGCCATATGTATTTCTCTACATACAACTGAAACATTTTTCTCTCTAGATCTTCTAATTGAATTTGTAGCACTATTTATATTTTGTATCACATTTTCCTTCATTTTTTTATCTTTTGTTGATTTTCGAATACCCAATAAAGTCATAGCTTATTTTAATTTCCTTAATGATAGGAGACCTTTCAACATTTGGGCTTGAACTGTCACATTTTCCTTTATGAAATACGTATCAAAAATGTGTTTAACACGATATCGTACAACATGGTCAGCTCTTTTATCTCCATATGTGTGAGTGTCAACATTTTCTAACATCTCATCATCAACATTGATTTCATCTGTACATATTTGAATGAATAGTACATAATAAGTTCACATATTCAATAAATACCTAAATTAATAAATATGTATAATTTCAATAATATGTGCATGTGTTCAATACACACACACACACATATACCTTGTGATTCAATTTCTTCACTTGAACTTCTTTCAACATTTTCACCATCTTCAACCATTGGTTCAATATCTCTTTCACTTTCTCTTTCAAAATTTTGTATCTCATCATCAATGTTTTTAGGAATATCTCTCTGTTTACATTGCAAAATATTTTTCAAATTAGTTCATCAAATAAAAATTAAGTTTGAACACATTTTACATTAGGAAATTTTTAAATATCAAATTCATATTGTTTACATTTACATATCTGATTCAACTTATAGTTGAGGTTGATTTTCCCTTTCAATATTTGAGATTGCTTCTTTCTTTCTTTTGCGAGATTCTCTCCCTTGTTCTCTACGTTCCTTAGGGTCTCTTGTTCGATCATATTTTCTCGTGCAATTCCTTTGATTTCCCATGATAATAGAGTATGAAGTTCAAAAAAATTCCTTCAAAAATTTAGACAAAAACTCAATTAAAAAAAAAAAAAACACCTCATTTTAAATTTTTTGCAAAAAATACATACTTCAATCCAAAACACTTACTTTAAAAAATCCGAGAAAATAATGTCTTATGAAAATGAAACGAAGCTCAAAATATTTCCTTCCAAGTCTTGCAAAAAAATTTCATTTAAAAAGTTAGACAAAAACTCATTTTAAAAATCATTATAAAAGATTTACTTCAACCCAAAACATGTACTCTAAAAAAATGTTACTTCAAAAAATACCTCCAAAAAATGTCCATTGAAAATTAATTCCAACTTCTTAAAAAATGACACTTTAAAAAATACTTCAAAAAAACCTCTAAAAAAATATCACTTTAAAAAATACCTCCAAAAAATGTCCTTTGAATATTAAGCCTAAAAAGAGTCCTTTCAAAATTAAATCAAAAAAAATGTTTTTTGGAAATTAAGCCCAAAAACCTCTCAAAACAAAATACATCCAAAAAAAATGTCCTTCGAAAATTAAGCTCAAAACCTCTAAAAACACTGAAAATTAAGCCCAAAACTTCTAAAAACAAAATACCTTAAAACCAAAAAATGTCTTTTGGAGATTAAACCCAAAAACATTTAAAAACAAAATATATCCAAAAAATGTCCTTTGAAAATTAAGCCCAAAACTTCTAAAAACAAAATACTTAAAAATAAATAATAATAAATAAATAAATAATCAGTGAAAATTAAGCTCAAAACTTTTAAAAACAAAATACCTTAAAAAAAACAATGAAAATTAAGCCTAAAACCTCTAAAAACAAAATACCTTTAAAAAAAAAAAAAAGGAAACCCAAAAAACTTCCAAAAAATATATCACATACCTCCAAGAAATGTCCTTTGAATGTACCTCCAAGAAAAGTCCTTAAACCCAAAACAATCCTTTGCAAAAATTTCTTTTGAATGTACCTCCAAGAAAATTTCTTAAACCCAACACAACCATTTGCAAAAATGTCCTTTAAATGTACCTCCAAGAAAAATCCTTGAACTCAAAACAATCCTTTGCAAAATCAGACCAAATGAAGAAATGTGCGAAATTATGCGAAAATAATGGATACTTTTACGTCAATTTATATTGCCGCGAAATGCTTTTTTTGGAGGGGCTTCGTTGTATTTTCTGGCCGACAGAAAGTCAAGTAAATGTTTGGCCAAACTTTTATAATAAATTAGATGGAACTTTTGTGTCGTTAGACTTGACGAGCCGTCGGTGCAAAAAATAATTCGGCCGAACTTTTTTACAGGTTCGGCTGAACTAATACCCCTGCAATTACGCAAAGCCAAGCTCTAAATACATATCTTCAACTTTGGCCTGATTAAACTCCATGAAACATTCTGAATTAACTATTGGAACCAAGACAAGCATTTTTAGAATTCAATCTACTTTTAGGAAATATAACTTTTATGGAATTTCATAAATATTTACTAATTTTAATTAATTTTGTAATAAAACGGGTGCAAACAATTTCTGAAGGTCATTATGATTCAGCGAAATCAATATTTTGTATCTTCCAAAATACACTGTAAAAAAATTTGAAAAAATTATGGTGCATTACATGTCTGTTGTCTGTAATGGGTAGATTTTAGATTTTTGGTTTATAACTTATATTTTGAGAAATTTCATGCATCGCAAAACATATTCAAAATATGCAGTTTTTTCATATTGGATCAATTCAAAAATTCTAGTAATTATGATATGCATCACTTGATTTTGTAAATATAACGAAACTGGTCTAAATTGTTGTAACACATTTTGTTTCTCAAAAACACAAAGTTTCAAATAATACACCAGTACGTATTGACATGACTTCTTATGAATCCTTTGATTGTTAAAAAACACACACTCAAATAAACGCTAAGTTGACATATTAAATATGTATAAAAAAATTCCAAAAAATAAGTAATAGAAAACTAACAAAATTTCTGACAACTTTTATTTTTATCACAAAATGAAATTCTAAACAGAAAAAATTGTTTTAGCTTGCACAAAGTTGAAGAAGAAAAGAAATAAATAAATAAATAAATTTTTTTCTCAAAAAAGGCAAAAAGTGTTATCCAATTTCACATTTTCACCATACATCAACATGATTCATTTATTTTTCTACATTTCATTCTTTATATGACGCCACACATATTTATATTACAAATTATATTCACCATTTAACAACTATCACCTAAAATATTATTCTCTGAACTTTCACACCATATAAAATGTGTTCTAACCAAAAAAAAATATCATAAAATATATATTAATATATATATATATATATAATGAGTCAATTAAACAAACCATACTTATCTAAACTTGGAGACAACAATCACCACTAATTTTTTTTTTCATGTTTTTGGTGATCCAATGACTTCATGATAGAGTGGCTTGCTCTTCTGACATGATCTATACATATATATGACATTATAGCAAGTTTGCAAATTAAAATGTATTTTATTCCAAAGCATATTCACCATTCAACCACTATCACATAAAATATTATTCTCTAAACTTTTCTGAGACTTTCACACCATGTAAAATGTATTCTAATCTCAAATATATATATATAGATATATATAATTGTGATATTTTGAAAATTAAAATACAATTTACATGGTGTGAAAGTTTGAGAAAAGTGTCACAACTATATATTCTAACCTCCAAAATATCACAACAATATATAGATAAGTATGGTATGTTTAATTGATTCATTCTACTTTTGTTTTATATATATATTGTTGTGATATTTTGGAGTTTAGAATACATTTTACATGGTGTGAAAGTTTGAGAAAAATATCACAACGGTGTATTCTAACCTCCAAAATATCACAACAATATATATATATATATATATATATATATATATATAACAAAAGCAGAATGAGTCAATTAAACATACTATACTTATCTAAACTTATAACAACAATCACCACTAATCATTTTTTTCCTGTTTGGGGGATCCAATGACTTCATGATAGAGTGACTTGCTCTTCTTTTGACTTGTTCTAGGCACAACGTTAGCACCCCTAATCAGAGCATTTTGAATAGAACGCATTTATGTTTCTAAAGTCAATTGTTATTTTTTTTCTAAAGAAACATGTTCTTGAATATCCTATTTACTGGAATTTAGTTGAAACATGTACGTAAATATCCTATTTACTGGAATTTAGTTTGAATTTTGGGTGTTTGTCGAATATCTCACCTGTCCTTAATGGGTTTGAATTTCTCTATATCTATCCTATTTTACATATTTTTAATGTGTATTAATATGTTCTTGAATGTGGTAAAATTTAACTACTTTTATTTTGTAAATGAAATTGTAATTTTTTTATTGGAATTTTAAAATTAAATATATATTAAATGTTTTTGGAAAAAAATTAAATGTTTTAAATTATGTTATTTTAATTATTTAAAAGTACAATTTAATTTATGAATGAAATGATATTTTTAGTTTTAATCTTTTAACACAATTTCAAGTAAAATTGTCACCTTTTTTTGTTTAAAATACATTTTAATATATATAAATGTTTTCAATATTTACTAGGACATTTCAATTTTACAAATTAAACAACTTAAATTTGAAAAATCTGTGCTCAATTTTAATTAAATTTAACTACCAAAAATTCCTAAAAAGTACCTTTTTATTTATTACTTGGACTACATGTCATCTAAATATATAAGTTTAATAAATTTTGATTATTTTTTTAATTTAAAAATAAATAAAATGAAATAAAAATAAAAAATAAGGACATTCCAAACCAAATTGATAAAAGGGGAAATTAAAGAAGTTGAATACACTTTTGGAATGAGAAAAATTCCACTAGTTAAGAACATTGAAACATGAGGTGCTTCAAATTATGGATTTCATATATTTGTCATTTACATTGAATTTTAGTGTTTCCATTTCTTGCTTAACTTTTCAAATTTAAATCCAACTTTTGCAATAAGAATGTATAAAACAATTTTCTAGACATGTTAGCGCTCTACTCTACGTCCATGTGTTAATAAGAAGAGAGAAATCCAAAGGGATGCCACAGTTGTGTATGTCCAAGTACAAGCAATGGCATGACTAGTACAAAGTTCTACATAAATTTTAGGTCAGTGATAAGGGGTGGTTACATTTATAGGAAGAACACTTTATATGTCTTTTTCAGAATCTCATACCACTTTGATATGGGCCTTACACAATGAAAAATGCAGTGGGTGACAATGATTTTGAATTTAGTATTCCCCCTTTCCTTGGCTTGCAGTCAATGTTTAATGTGGAGTGGCTTCAACCATATTTTCCACCTATGTTGGACACCTCGGAGGTAGCCAAGCAATTATCCCTCACAAAATTCAATCTTTACTGCATTGAACATGCTACTATGGATCAGATCATAAAAACCAAGACAAAGCATACCCACCAACAACACATACAACTTTACTAGGTTGTGAAAGTAGGGTAGCTTCTTCACCAAAGCAAGTGGCTCGCTAGGAGCCAAATTCAACAGAAGTTTCCCCACCTGTTGGGGGCACTCAATGCAATCGATACCATTGCTTCCTCAGGGGGGGCATTGATTTAGGTGGATATCAGTGGCCTTCCACCTACTCCATTGGTTGAAAGCACATTTCTCCATCTTGGTGGTTTTTCTACAGCTTTTGAGATCCTTAACTTCCAGGGCCGCTTTGAGGCCCTAAACGACATTTTTTTGATGTGGTGGGGGCCTAGGCGATAGCCAAAGGCTTTGGCCTGGGCCCTGGTTAGAATGTATAATTATTGGCTAGACCTTTCCAACAAGCTACTAAGCACGCCAAACAAAGATATTATGCAATGGTTATGACCTTGGGAAGTTGATGTACCAACTAACCCCCATCGAGGTCTACAAACCTTTTGGAATTTCAGCATCCAAGATTAGGTTTTTGGACCCGAAGATTCTTGTTTTACATTAAAATATTATTCTTTTGACTCCTTCTAATAACTTTTATGAATCATAAATAATTATCACCATTCTAATTAATTTGTGATATACAATATTTTATATTTTATTTATTAATAAAAATTAAATTTTCACTACAATATTGTAATATCTTCCATATTTATTTTTTTACATTTCATTTATTCCCTATATAACTCAAATCAATATCATATATATATATATAATTTTGCAAATATTCTAAAACACATTCAACAATTATCACATAAAGCATCATTATTATTATTATCATTATTATATATATATATATATATAATTTTGCAAATATTCTAAAACACATTCAACAATTATCACATAAAGCATCATTATCTAAACTTTCACGCCATATATAATATATCTTAACTTAAAAAAAACTATAAAATATTAATATATATAGATAAATAACAAAATTAGGATAACTCAATATATATGGATAACTCAATTAGAATATATATAGAATGAGTCAATTAAACACAACCATACGTATCTAAACTTATACACACCAGTCTCCACTAATCAATTTTTACGTATTTGTGGTGATCCGGCGATCCAATGACTTCACGATTGTGTGGCTTGCTCTTCTTTTGACTTGGTCTAACCACCACTCATAATTAAATCAACCATATTGGAGACCATTCATTTACGTTGCTAAAGTCAATTGCTATTTTTTAGACACGTGTTTCAAGTCATTTACGTTGCTTAAGTCAATTGCTATTTTTAGACACGTGTTTTTCTAACTTTCTTATTTAGACACGTGTTTTTCTAACTTTCTTTAGACACATGTTAATAAGACAAATGGATCATAGACTTACCTTATTGTAAATTTTAATTAATATATATATATATATATATGATTAGGCCAATAAATCATAAACAATCATTTACTAATCAAAATAAATTATAACAATTATTTTATAATTATTAATGTAATTTACAATATATTATAAAAAATTAAAAATATTTTTTTATAATTTTATTTAAAAAATATAAATATATATATATATATATTATAACTATATTTATATTTTTTTATTGAACTGAGATTTATTTTACAATCCAGTATAAAGAGATGTGTAAGTTTGTTTATCTATCCCTCCTCTTTTAAAATAAAAAATAAAATATGTTCTAAATAGAAACATAATGTTGGATATAATAATAAAAAAAATATGTGATAAAATGTTTACATGTACATTTGATGTAAAATATTTTAATGTAAATTATGTATATATTATATATCATTTTTTAAAATTTAAGTATATGTCATGAAAAAATTAATTTTTACCGTTAAAACGTTTATTTGTTCCTATATTTTTTCTTTTTTTCTTTTTCTCATTTTTCTTTTTTTCTTTTTTCTTTTTTCAGCGATTATGGGGCTTCTTCTATTAATTAGTTAAATATTTACATTTATTGATCTATTGGAAACTAGATACTGAGTTTGAGATTGTAAAAGCATCTCCACCCAACATGGGAAACCGGAGGAATATCCATTCTAATGACTCTTAAAACAGAAAGGATGGCCAGAGCTTCAACGTTTAGCCAACTAAATCTACTTAGACTTCGGACTTTAAACATTACAGGGCTAGATACCCATCGGAAGTTTACCATAATCAAAAAATCACCTGGAGAAGCTCGGGGCTAGTTCTCTCCCCCCACGTTGTTCGATGCTTGCATAGTCACAGCATCCTCATCTTCGCCCTCCCCGGGATTAGAAAACTGAGGTGCGCAGTGTACAGTCTGGTCGCAGAATATCCAAGTACCCAGCGATCATCAGTGTGTTTTGAAGCTTGCCAATGCTACTGTCGAGCCCTTCCTTGATGTTGTGAAGGTTCTCCCCCACAGCTTGGCCAATTCGCCTCCTCTCGCAGATCAGGGGCCCTAGGATGATCCGTGTAACCCACTCCAGTTGCAACTCTACCTGCTCCCCATACTCCCATCACAGTTGCCGAACCAAGACCGCCTCCATTTTGGTGATGGTGGAAGCGCCCGCCTCCTCGTTCTCAACAATGAAGAGTGCCTCTAAATCCAATGGCGTCGTCTAACGAGCCAGAGGAATTGCCCGGACGGTCAAAATTGGTCGGAATCCGGGCCAAAAAAATTTAAAAAATCTTCCAGAAACAGTGCTTGAATCTTGATTTTAACATTGGAAATGGATTCAGCACCATCAAAAACCTGTAGGACACCCAAAATATTAAACTTTAATAGTTATAACATGGATTTGGAAAAATTCCGGCCGGATTTTCTGAAAATCTTACCGGAGTTTTCATGATTTTCAGGGCGATTCCTCCGGCTAGTTAGACTACGGCAAATCCAATTTCCTTTCCACAAGCTCCGACCGTGCCATGTGTCGACCCCCTTCCCCACTTCTGGCATTCTCTCTGATGCCATTGCCTATTATGGGCTCGACCCATCGGTGGGCTTGACTTAGACGCCCCGCCATCCTTCCCTCCTAAAGAGAGTGTTGGTGTAATTCCCACGTAGTCGCATGCACCCCTGCAGGAGTCTCAGCAAATTTCCGCCTGTTCACACGGCAGCACCGAATTAGAATAATTAGGCTTCGTTCCCTGCTGCCGCTTATAAGCCCGTTCCAGGCTCCCAACTTGGCTTCACCTTCATCCCTACACCTCCCATCATAATTAACTTCGCACCCAGGCTGATTGGACCCTCACTTGTGCCTCCCTCCCTTAGGCTCCCGCATCTCCATATCCACCGCCTCCATTCTTCAGTGTTGTACAGTACTGCTAACTACCACCGTCCTTCCCTCGTTTCATCTACCATCCTTATGCATGCGAGCCACCACATCGCCTTCTACCTACCCCTCACACATGATGATTCTCGAGGTGGGCAAGCGTGCATGGTCCTTCTCCGATATCCCATGGGCTATAATCACCTGCATCCTGGGTGTTCCTGCTCCTTTCTCACTATCCTCTCGCATTGTTCTTTTAATTCCAGATCAGTGATCTCCCCCCACTTCCTTGATTGGGTTTCCTATCTTTCCTGTACCCCATGGTTGGCTATCAGGTCCGCAAGATTGTTTACTTTTTGCTTTCCATGATTGAACTGAACCTCTGAGTGCCTTCGAAGGATGGAGTGCAAGCAGTCTAGACTGGTAGCCATTTTCCAGTTCTGAGTTACCTTGCTCACTTGGTTTCCATTTAGAAGTTTTTGTCTTATTCTGATAATGATTATGGAGTCTCCCTATATTATCAGAGGGAGCAACCTATGATTAATTTCCATTTCCAGCCCAGCTAGTAGTCCTTCCAACTCTACTACATTATTTGAGGCCTCTCCTAGGTACCCCCACGAGTTTCCTTGAATTTCCCCTTTGTTGTCCCTGACCACCACCCCTGCCCAACTGCTCTTGGGTTGCCTTTGGAGGCCTCGTCAAAATTCAGCTTAAACATCGGGTCTACAGGGTGTTCCCAAATGTCCGAGCTCGGGGATATTCTAGTTGAGGTCCCCATATTTCCGATATACTGCGGCAGTTGTAGGACTTTCCAAGCCTGTAGCATGCCAAGTTCCTTCCTATTGGTCTTAATGTCATCTTGTCCCCATCTTCTAAGGCCGAGGGTCTCTCTCATATGGACTTGGATTCCTACCCAGACTTTCGCTTCCGTTCACTTCTTAGCATCAAAGTTTCTGTGGTTTCTCTCCTTCCAAATTTCCCATAACAAAAAGCCTAGGGTGAGTTCTCGTATCTGGTTTAACAGGGTACTCTTGTAGGGGTTCACCTCCCAGTGGGTAATAGTGTTTGCCAGTCGTCCTGGGGTCCAATTGGGCCAGTTAAAGATGTTATCTCCCTCCCTCCAGACTTTCCTGGCCCAGCTGCATTCTTTGAACAGGTGGTTCGTGGTTTCTGTAGCTGATAGGAAAATGACACATACTGATGGGCCTGTCATTCCCCTCTTATGTATGTTCTCCAATGTCAACACTCTTTCTTTCATCAACAACCAGAGGAAGGTTGATATCTTAGGCCATAGTCATAACTTCCAAACTTTATTTCATTTCTTTTCACTTTGGGCCATGCGGTGTTTCCTTTCCAGTCTAGATGCTTCCTTTATATTGAACTACCTGGCTATGTTGTAACCCCATATGATCTTATCAGTTTGTTGGATTTTTGTTATATTTCTTTCACCTAGCACCTATATCAATGTTCTTGTTTCTTCTCCTGAGCTATGTGCTTTGAACCAATCCTCCTTCTTCCATTGGCAGTATTGGTTGCCTTCAACATCATCGTCCCAGAAATCCTTAACCTTGGTAAGGCCTTCCTCTTTCAGTTGTTCTTGGAGGTCTGGAAATTCCACCAGTCCTTGCATGTTCGACAATTGTTTCCAGGCATCCCTAAAGAAATTGACCTCGTCCCCTGTCCCCTATCTCCCAAAATCTATGCTCTTTGACGTTGTTATGGTTGGCATTAGCTGCCCTCCGAATTATTAATCCAGGGGGTTCTTCATTGAATCAAATCAGTTTCTGTTTATTCCAACCTCTGACATATTTATTGGTCCAGAGGTCTGCCCATGGTTCTGACTTGTTTGAAATCCATCTCCACCATATTTTCGAGCCCATAATCTGATTACTAACTTCTGGGTCTCTGAGCCCCAGGCTCCCTGCTTCCTTGGGGAGACAAACTATTTTCCAGTCAACCAATGTCCATTCCTGCTTATTCTCAGTATTGTCCCAAAAGAAGTTTCTCTGGATTGCCCTTATTTTCTTGATGACCGACTTCGGGGCCTCGAGAACTGAGAAGAGGTGCATTAGCATTGCCTGAAGCACCGCCTTCAATAGGGTTAGACGAATGGGTAAGTTTAACGCCTGGTGCATCCAGTTGTCTAGCTTGGCTACCATTTTATCTAAGAGTTCATTCCAAGTGCTATACCCTGCCTTGGAACTTAGCAGAGGGGCTCCCATGTATTTTGAGGGGAGGGAACCCTCCAAGAACCTTAGGATTTTGAGAATGTTCCTTCGGGTTACCACCAGAGTGTTGAAAAATTAGATTTGTGATTTCCCATTATTTACTTCCAGGCTGCTAGCTCCTTTAAATATTTCCAGAATTTCTTTCAATCCTTGGGCCTCTTTCATTGTTGCCTGCCCCATTAGCATCGTGTCATCTACAAACTGTTGATGCATGTGGTAGGTTACCCCCTCATGTAATCCTAGCCCTCTGATCTTCCCTTCCATTTGGTTTGCCTTCAATGTTCTTCCCAACCCTTCCGCCATTAGAATGAAAAGAAAGGGGGACAAAGGGTCACCTTGCCTTATGCCCCTGGATGCCTTGAAAGTATCCGAGGGGGATCCGTTTACCAAAATGGAGAAGAATGTTGTTGACATAAGGTTTAGGAACCATTTTACCCAGTCATGGCAGAACCCAAAAGCTTTTAACATCTGCCTCATGTATTTCGAGCTCAGTTTATCGTAAGCTTTTTCCAGATCCAATTTTATCATCATCCTAGGTTTCTTGGAACTTTTCAGAGAATGTATCACTTCATTGGTCAAGATGATTCCATCCAAAATCTGTCTCCCTTTCATAAAGCCCGCTTGTTCCAAGGAAATGAGATTAGGGAGCAAGGGTTTTAATCTATTAGCCATAACTTTCGTAATAATTTTATAGGTGACATTACATAACAATATCGGCTGAAACTTACCCGGTTCATCCGCTCCTTGCTCTTTTGGGATAAGGGTGGGGAAGGCAGAGTTGAAGGCCTTTAGAATTCTACCCGTTTTCCTTGAATCTTCAACAATGTCCACCAGTTCATTTTTCACTAGATCCCAACAACTTTGAAAGAAGTTGGTTGTGAATCCATCTGGTCTCGAGGCTTTACCTTCATCCATTTATTTAACCACTTCCTCCACCTCTGTCATTTCTATTATGTGCATCGGCATCTGGTTATTCTCAGACGTTATAAGACAGGGGATATTGGTTGTTATCTTATCTATATATGGGACTCTATCTTCCTCAGTATCATGTAGCATCCCAGAGAAAAATTGGTTAAGGCTCTGCTCCAAATCTTTTTTGGGTTTCCACGTCTTGACCGTTAGTTATTTTTAAACGGGCTATGCGGTTGCACTGGCGACGTTGTATTGTGGCCCTGTGGAAAACCCAGTGTTCCTGTCCCCCTCCCTGAGCCACATGTTTCTAGACTTATGTTTCCATAGGATCTCCTCCTGCTTTTCCTGCTGGGATAGCTCCAAGAGGAGTTTGGATTTCCTATCTTTCTCCTCGTCAGTGTATCCTACTTGCATCACTCATTGATGTAGTCCCTCAATCTGTCCTTCTATTCTCCTTTTTGCCTCTTGATTATTACCAAAGGACTCTTTATTCTACCATCTCAACCTCTCTTTTATGTACTTGAGTTTATGTTGTAGACAATACAATTTAGTCCCTGAGGGGGCCTCAAATTCCCCCCACCATTCTCTAACGAGGTCATGGAAGTCTGGGTGGGATAGCCAGAATCTCTCAAGCCTGAAGGGCCTTTTCAACTTCTCTCCTATGCATAGCCAATCCAAGTAAACTGGCCAGTGGTCTGACCCTGCCGCTAGTAGGACTATGGCCCCAATCTCTCCCCCCCTGTCAGAATAGATTCAAACACCAAGAACCTGTCAAGCCGAGGGGCTATATTTCGGGATCCAACACGTTTATTTTTCCAAGTGAATAGGCTATTGGTGGTTTTCACATCCACCAGATGCAAGTCCTTAATTATTTCATTGAATAGATCACTCATACTGCTGAGGGTCCGAACTCCCCCATTTTTCCCCCCAGATTCCTTATGAGATTGAAATCTCCTCCTAATATCTAGTTTTTCTCCCCCACCCAGGGCTGAATAAATCTTATACCCTCTAGGAAATTCGACTTCAGAGCCATTTGGAAGGGCCCATAGACATTCGTCATCACCCCTCGAACAATGATACCTAAGACATGAAAGTGGGCAGAGAGAGAATGGGGGGTAGCCACAAAGTCTGAAAGGCTGATAGTCGACGGGTTCTACAGGATGCCTATCCCTCCTGCCATTCCCCTTGCATCCGCTGCCATAACTTCTGAGCCTTTACAAATGGCTCCGCTGATTTTCTTCAGTTCTTCTCCACTACACTTTATTTCCTAGAGAAAGAGGATTGAGGGTCTTTCCATCTCTATTTTCCTTTTTATCAGTCTCTTTTTCAATTGACTGTTACAACCTCTTACATTCTAGGAAAGCACTTTCATGAGGAAGATTTTGAGATGGCGAGGAAGGCGTCCTCAATAGTTGGATATTGCCCTGATGCAACCAGTTTACCTCCCGCTTCTTGTATTCTTTGGGCACTGCTTCTTCTCCCTCTTCTTTTTCCATCCGGGACTTTTAAGGATCCTGAAACCACCCCTAATGTTTTCGAACTCTTGGATTTGATGATGACTTCTCTTAATAGTGCCACTTGTTAGAAAGGGATGTATGTCGATTTTGGGTCTGTGCATGCCTCCTCAATCCCGTCCAGGTCTAACTCCCCTATGTCCATATCCTATGTCTCCTCCCCTTTTCCATTATCCCCCTGGGGCATCTCCTCTGTTGTTTCATGTGGAGTTATCTTCACCGTTTCTCCTTCCTTCCTTTGTTCCTATTGGGTGTGGGGCAACTCATCTCATGACTTGTTCCTTCCTCACTGACCTTGTTTAGAGCCTCAAACTTGTTCTGTGTTTATGGCTTCTTGTGAACTTCCAGCCCTGGGTTTCTCTTTGCATATCTCTTTCTGCTAACAACCTTCTCAAACCCTTTTACATCCTTCTCCCCACCGATATTCTTTGTTGTGACAGGCGGGGATTTTAGAGGGCATTCTCAGAATAGGTGACCATGTTCATGACACCATCTACACCTAAAAGGTATATGCTCGTAATCTATTTCTTGGAACCAATCCTCTCCCTGCCAAGTCAGGTTCACTCCTTCTGGTAGCTCCTTCGAAATGTCTAGGTATACACAGATTCAAGCGTAGGAGACATACCTCATTTTCTTAGTTTTCTCTACCACCTTGACAAAGTATCCTAATTCATTGCCTATGTCTTCCAAGATCTCAGGGTGCCAAAATTTTGCCAGAAGGGAGTAGAGCCTCAGCCAGACCAGAGCCACCAATAGATCCACTTTGTCCGGATTGAATCTTTCCTTCCACGGGGTTAGATACAGTCCTGTTGAGTTGTAGAAATACGAGCCTCCATCAAATACCTTGTTCTTGTCTTCCAGGTTGAGGAATATTACTGTGAAGAATCCTTTCGCCCCTAACTGCAGGTCATAGTGCCCCTTTGGTTTCCAGGTTATATTAATCCACCATATTAGGGTTTTTTCCGGCAGTCATATTCCCGAAAAATTTCCTATTAGGGCATGGTCCTTCATATATTGGATATGAGGCCCTATCCCTTCTGATTTGACTTGGACCTGGGGGATTTCTGACAATTTTGGTAGGCATTGGCCAGGACGATGAGCCTCTTTTGCCTGCCCTCTCTCATTCCTGTGTTCAGGGTTCTACTCTTTCTCAGATCCTTCCAGACCTGCGTCTTTTTTCCTCGCTGTCAAATGCTTCGTCAGCTTCCGAGCTCCAAGCCCATCCCTTGCCATCATTCCAAGCTCGGCCTGCCCAGAGGCTCTGCCTCCTTCCACTGTTGCCTGCTACAGTCCGCTGCCTTCATTCGTCGTGACCTAGATTCTCTCCTAAATGCATTAGAAATAAGTCATTCAGCGACATCAACGACTTGTTCCTATATATATCTTATTTAATATTTTAAAATACAATTTAAACAATAAATAATAACATATTATATTTTATACTCTAAAAAAAATCAATCCTTCTCCACATCCATATGTAAAATAAATCTATACTAATTATCACAAAATCAATCCTTTTAACTTTTTAAAATACAAAATACTCTTTACGCTTATGCATATCTCATATGAAATATATACTTTTACAAAATTATAAGTACACGAAATTTTCATTGTATCATCATCTTATTGTACTTGAATATCCTATTTATCGGAAGTTAGTTTGAATTTTGGGTGTTTGTTGAATATCTAAGTGGACCTTTATGTGTTTGAATTTTTTTTACAGATGTTTTTAAATATGGTAAAATGTAAATATTTTGATTTATTTTAATGAAATTGTAATTTTTTATTTAAATTTAAATTTTAAATGATGATGATGATGATGGTTAACGTCTACTGAGACCAATCTTTGGTCTATCGGACTTAAAGAAAAGGGTTATTTAGTTTGATTTTGATTTTATTCCTATACTCAAAAAGCTTGGAGAGAAGCCTCTCGAGCTAACTATAATTTTGACATCTTAAAAGGCTAGGAAGGTCAGTATTGCAACAAAGATTATGAAATTGAGCTCTAATGTGGTTATACGCGGGGCACTCTAAGAGGAAGTGATTTTCATCCTCGATGTTCATATTCTCACAGAGATGACAGATCCTTTCTATCCATGGTGTTTTAGGAACTATCCAAAAACTTGTTTCACTATGGAGCTCATGAGAGTTCGTTCTAATCTTGGTTATATTAATTTTCTTCTTTGAGCTAGTTAAAACAGAGAGATATTTTTGATCTTCTAGGGTGGGGTTGATGACCTCCTTATAATATCTTAATTTTCTTTTAGCTGCTAGATCTTTCTCACACCCCATTTTTTCTTTGAACTTAGAAGTAACAATTTTTTTAATGTTATTAATGTTTTGCAATGCAACATTCTCCAATGGTTTAACCAAGCCCTGGTGTCTTTATACCAACCTCATTTAAGCCTTAGGTGGTTTTGACTGGAATTTAAAGCTAGCTTAGGAAGTCTATGGTGTCCTATAAAACGCTTATACGTTATAAAACACTTCTGGATTTGCTCAATCTTTCTCCAGGATTCTCTAGAGATGCTGCAACCCCAAACCTCGCATCCATATAAAATAACAGGAGTGACTAATGTTTCAAAGAGGAACTTCTTTCTATCCCACATTATGAGGTTTGCCATTTTACAATTATTTTCAAGACCAAAATAAGCTTTCCACCCCCCATTAATCCTTTTCTGAATGCTATAGTTCAAGTTGAGCTTGTGATGAATATCAATTCCTAGGTACTTGTAAGAAGACACTTCCTCCAAATTACTATTGTCATACATAAAATTTGCGTAAGTGTCCTTGGATTTGATAATCATTACCCATGGTAGAGCAGAAATCCTTAAGAATGTTATTTTAAGTATTTAAAAATAAAGTTTAATTTATAGATGAAATAATTTTTTTCATTAGAATTAAGTAATAAAATTTCAAGTAGCATTGTGTAAAATAAGTGGAACTTTTCAATTTGACAAATTAAACAATATGAATTTAAGTTTTTTAAAATTTTTGCAGAATTTTAATTAAAATTAACTAGCAAAAATACCAAAAAAAATCATTTTATTTATTTTAGATTAAAAATTATTTAAATTATAATTTTAATAAATTTATTAAAAAATTTAAATAAATCAAATAAACATTTTCTAGTCTATTTAGTCTTGAATAGACTGTGATTAGATACTCTGTTAAGACACTCAGTATCACTTGGTATTAGATAAAGTGTAATTAAATGCTCTCTTAAAACACTTCCTGATAATAATATATTAAACATAATAAAAATGTGATCCCACCTTGTAAACACCTTCCCAACCAAATTGATAAAAGGCAATATCAAAGAATCTGAATAGACTTCTGAATTTGGAATGTCACCAGAGATATTCCACTGTTCTCTCACAAAGATAACAAAACATAAGGTGCTTCAACTGTATGAATTTCATATATTTTGCATTTTTACACTGAATTTTAGCGTTCCTATTTCAACTTTAAATCCAGCAGCTGTAATAAGTGTGTATCAAACAATTTTCTAGATCTGTTAGCGCTCTACGTTACGTCCATGCGTTAATCAGAAGACAGAAATCCGAAGGAATGCCACAGTCGTTCATGTCTTCAGAAGTATGGGATTCCAGTGGCTGCATCATGGGCTTGAAAATGAACAAGGCATGATGTCCGAGTCCAGGATTAAACAACCAGTCGTGCACATCCCATAAGATTTGAAAAGGAACTCCTTCTACATAAATGGTACCATTGCCCCTGAATTTCCACAGCAAATGCTTCACTTCCACTGCAAGCTCCCTGTCCACGCTGATTACAAGCGCCGGATCGCCGGCTCGTTTGGTTTGGCACTCAATCGATACTTCATGTGACCGCTCCCCGTCACCAAATCGAGCCATGGTAGCAAAACATTCCTTGCCGAGGACGTGTTCCTCTCTCGACACCAGAACCGCATCGACAGAGGGCTTCTTGGACTTGCTCTTCCTGTATGCCTCCTCTTCCATGTCGCCCAATAACAAAACCATCTTGCCGTTGCACACAACAGCAACGTAATACCCTCGTTCAGGCTCAGGCCCAGCCACGAACTTCGCAGATCCCAAATTCCAGAACACTTCGACTCTGCTGCCATCACTAATTTCAGAACTCTTCCATGATCCCTGCTTTCTCCAGAAATTCCAGGGCTTCATCTCCACTTTACAGACGAATCTACTCGCCAGGGTTTCTCCAACAGCAACGCAGAGGTCTTGCCCCATCACATTCTTGCACCATGTAACGGTTATAACACGGGATTTGCCCCCAAATTTCGTCTTGTAGGTGGATGCCACCAGATTTTCTGCAGCTTTCCCTTTGGATGTTACCGGATTCTCTGCGGTTTTCCCTTTACTCTCGCCTGAGAAGCAAGAGGGCACCGTATCTCGCATCTTTTCTTTGGGGGCGCGAATTTCTGAGACGTTGCTTTGGGGGATTTCCAGTAATATGGCTACAGGAATTGGGGCTGAGAATCGAACCTGAGACGTGTCGCTTTGGGGATTTTCCAGTAATATGGCTACAGGAATTGCGGCCGAGATTCGAACCTGAGACGTGTAGCTTTAGGGATTTTCCAGTGATATGGCTACAGGAATTGGGGTCAAGATTCGAACCTGGGCTGATTGTGCAAAGCACAACCCAAAATGTTATTGAACTATATTTGATTCATCATCCTCCTCGAGGCCTTTATAAGCAGGGGGTTGCATTTTCGCCAATTCCCTGCTCGACCAAAGCAAATCTCAGGGATTCCAATTCCCAAACGTATTCTATACAGCAAAATAAATATTATCGCGCCATGTTGCAGGTAAAGAAGAGCTGAGAGATATATATGGCAATCGACTCATATATAATCATTTCGAATCCATGTCGCCGGTTCTCTTCTGGCACAATCGCGTATACCGTTCCACTCTACGTTACCATCCTGGAGGCTTCCTCCGACAGAAGGCAATATCTAATCGCGTTGAAGACTGCGGTGTCAGCAAGCTGAACCTTCTGTCGTCAAAGAGTGATCCGATTGATTTCACAAGTTGCAAGGGTTGACAAATTCAGAGAATGCTCAAAATGGAGATAGAAATGCAAGTTGTGGAAAGGGTTCTCTGCTCTGTAAAGTCAAATCCAGAACGTGAAACACGTGACATGTCTGTGATAGTTGGAAAGAATACACCCTAATTAGTCCAGGTTGTCTGAATATGTTTACTTAGATCATAAGAATCATTCTGTCATGGTTGGAAAGAAGAATATACCGAAATTAGTCCAGATTGTACTTGCATCATAATAACTATTCAAGCCGCGTCGCCGTCTCATATTTTTAATACTTTTACTGGCAAATTGTAATCTACTCTCTCGCAAATAAATTACAGTATTTGAATCTAATTAGATCGTTGAATCTACTCGGATATTCAGAATTGTAACCAAATCTGTTAAGATTGGAATTTGAAAACCAGGTTGTTTGTTGAATTTTACAGCCTCAACCACAGCGATACCAGTTTTTTTTTACATGTTTTTAATATTTTGATACTGGTCTGGACATTTTTAAAATAGTTTGATCTGTCTTTTTCCTTTAAATAAAAAGTTTGATCCGTCTAAATTAGGGTTAGAATTTAAAAGCCAGATTGATGGTTAAAATCAGAGTTACTTAACCAATAAATCACTTAAAAACCAACCCAACCATTTGGCGTGAAATATTATTTTTATTAGAGATGGAATTTGATCGGCAAATTACTCTTCAAATACAGCCAAAAAAACATTCCTGCCATTCTTTGTTAAAATAATCAAAACTGACATTAAAATTGCAAAATCCCAGGTGTTTCAGAGTTGATAGGTATGCCATCCTGGAATCTGATATAAATGCATAGTAAAATTGCAAAATTGGTTAAATTTGATAGGTGTTTCAGATTTGATAGGGAGATGCCATTCTTGAATTTGATATAAGTGGATACATCTTAACTTATTATTAATTTCAGTCAATGGTGCGAAATAAATATATAAATATATGCAGTTATCTTGTTAGAGTTTAAATGTTCGATGTGCGTGCTTTTTAAATGGTTAGGTAGTATTGTTGAACAAGAAACTGCAAACATTTCCAAATGTCGACACTTTTTATGTTTGTTTGAGTGTCCTAAGTGATTTGTTGGTCAAAGGTTTTCTTGCCCTAATAGAACGCATTTTCATTTTATTTTAAATGCCTTTTTATTATAGTGTCCTAAGTGATTTGTTGGTGAAAAGTTTTCGTGCCCTAGTACAACGCATTTTCATTTTATTTAAAATGGCTTATTTATTAGGTTTGAAAAAAAAAATGTCTATTTATTATGGTGTTTTAAGTGATTTATTGATGATTATGGTGTTTTAAGTGATTTATTGATGATGATGATGATGATGGTTAACGTTGATTGGTGTTTTAAGTGATTTATTGATGATGATGATGGTTAACGTTGATTGAGATCAAGTTTTGGTCTTTTGGACCTAAAAAACGAATTATTTAGTTTGTTTTAAAATTGCATTCCTATGTTCAAAGCGCTTGGAGAGAAGCCTCCCGAGCTCACTATAATTTTGACATATTAAAAAGTTAGGAAGGTCGGTATTGCAACACAGATTATGAAATTGAGATCTAATGTGGGTGTACGCAGGGCACTCTAAAAGGAAGTGATTTTCATCCACAATGTTTATATTCTCATAAAAATGCCAGATCCTTTCCACCCATGGTGTTTTATGAACTGCCCAACAACCTGTTTCACTATGCAGCTCATGAGAGTTCGTTCTTATCTTGGCTATATTAATTTTTTTCTTTGAGCTAGTTAAAACAAAGAGATACTTTTGATCTTCTAGAGTAGGGTTGATGACCTCCTTATAATATCTTAATTTTCTTTTAGCCTCCAAATCTTTCTCACACCACATTTTCTCTTTAAACTTAAAAGTAACAATATTTTTAATGTTATTAATATTTTGCAATGCAAAATTTTCGTCGATCTCCCAATGGTTTAACTAGGCCCTGGTATCTTTATACCAACCTCGTTTGAGCCTTAAGTGGTTTTGGCTAGAATTTAAAGCTAGCTTAGGAATTTTATGGTCTCCCATGTTATTTATTTTGTGCTTGTACAACAGGAGCCTAGTCATAGCTACGCTCTCGATAGGGGAATGACCCACTTCTATAAGGAGAATATGATAGGGTGTATTGCTTTTAATTTTGAAGTTAAACATTATATAACGCTTCTGGATTTGCTCAATATTTCTTAAGGATTCTCTAGAGATGTTGCAACCCCAAACCTCACATCCATACAAGATTACAGGAGTGACTAAAGTTTCAAAGAGGAGCTTCTTTTTATCCCACATGAGAAGGTTTGTTACTTTACAATTATTTTCAAGACCAAAATAAGCTTTCCACCCTCCATTAATCCTTTTCTCAATGCTATAGTTCCAATTGAGTTTGTGATGAATATCAATTCCTAGGTACTTGTAAGAAGACACTTCTTCCAAGTTGTTATTTTCATACACAAAATTAGCGTAAGTGTCCTTAGATTCGATAATCATAACTTTTGTTTTGTCAGTGTTAACAGTCATACCCATGGTAGAGCAGAAATCCTTAAGAAGTCTAAGTTGTTTATCAAGATTAGAAGGTCACCTTGCCAGAAGAACAATATCGTCGGCATAGAGAAGAAGGATGATGACTATTGCGGCTAAGATCGTGTCATCACAACTCGCTTCCTCTAAAAAACCTTCTAGCTTGTCGATGTAAATGCCAAATAGGATAGGGGAGAGGGGGAAACCTTGTTTAACTCCGATATTACACTTAATATCTTTCGACCACCCCTCATTGCTCTTAAACTTGGCAATTACATTCTCATATAACCTTATAGCGGCAGTTCTCAACTCGAAAGGGACCTTTAGCTCTTTAATATATTCCATAGGTTATTTCTAGGAACCGTATCGAAAGCCTTTCTAAAGTCCACAAAGCAACAAAAGAGATTGGATTTATCATTATGACATCCCTCCACAATGATCCTAAGTGTAACGAGGCGGTTCGTTGTTGAGTGTTGCCTTCTAAAACCCGCTTGGCCTTTAGCCCGCTTACCTTCACTTTCAAGCCATATGCTTATCTTCATTTTCAAAATAATACCATATAACTTGGCTAAGAGAGGGCTAATCATAATTGTCCGATAATTAGAGGGGTTATTTGTATCCCTTCTTTTAAAAATAGGAATAATGAGGCTCTGAGTCCACAGTTTAGGGAACCCTTGATTGACTGCTTGATTGAAAAGCTTGTGGATGTGAGGGATGAGGATGTGACCTCCAATTTTTAAGATTTCAGCCTGGTAACATTCAATGTCCTTAGCTTTTCCATTTGCTAGGTGCTTAACCCCAAAATCTATGTCTTCTAAGGAGAAAAATTCTTCTATTGTGAGTAGGGTTTCACAGTTATCTATGACATTTGGAGATTCATAAACATTTTTAAGATAGGAATTTTAGTCGTGTAAAGAAATTATATCATTATTTTTAGTTTTTCTAGTTAGAATCTGCCTCTAGAATTTCTTAGGAGCTACTTTAGAGAGGTGTAAGAGATTTTCTTGTCTTTTATGAATATATTGCATTTTTTTAATGTTAGTTGGGGCTTTGTATATTTTTATCTTGCTAATTTTAAGAGACTCATGAACAACTTCCTTAATTTCTCTCCTCGCGCTTTTACAATATTTATCATACCAAGGGTTGGTTTTGCTATTTCTTTTATTACTTGAAACTTCAATTGAGAACTTGTTAATAGAATGTGAGAGGGTTGTAGTAAAACTATGATAGAGGTCTTCTATGTTGTCTATACTAGATAAACGAAGCAGGTTAATTTTTAATTCATTTAGAAAAATATCATTTTTATTTCTTTCAAAGGTTAAGTTTTTTTGGCTATAAGGACTCTCTTCTATGGGATCTCTATGCATGAAAAAATTGAGAGTTACAATTAAAGGTCTATGATCAAAGTCAGGCTCATAGTCGTTTAAGATGTCAAATTTTATTATTTCATTGTATAAAGGGATATCGGAAATAACATAGTCTACCACGCTACTACCAAGCCCATGTATATAGGTTATCTGGCTAGAATTGGGCCACTTCTTTAGACCGTTGCAAATTATGAGATCTTGAACACTGCAAAGTTTGACTAGCTTAGACCCAAACAAATTTTCCTCTAGATCTTTAGAGCTTCTTTTCTACTAGCTAGCCAAAGTAAGGTCTTCGTCTAACCAAAGTGGATTAGGGTTGGAATAGTTGCTTAGAAGAATAGCTTGGTTGCTTGAATTTTGAGCATTAAAGTCACCCATTAAGAGAATATTACCTTCATTCCTTAGGCTAGAAATGTCATTCTCTAAACCATTGTAAGGACCATTTTTATCTAAATTGTTTTTCTTATAGAAGTTAGAATTTATAGGGGAAAAATAACAGATTGCTATGTAGGTTTTTTTATCATTAATGTCAATAATCTCTATCCAAATAGATTGGTTGTAAGGGTATTTTTTATAAATCCTAGCATGGGGGGAGATGTTCTTCCTAATGTAACAAGCTATACCCCCAATGCCTCTACGGTAGGATCGCTTGTTCCAGATTGACCATAGTACAAAGCCATTTATGTTAGGGACCTCAGATTCTTCGTGCTCCTAAGTTTCAACTAGCAATATAATATCAACCTCATTCGAGATCCAACTTAGCTTGGGGCCTTTGTTCCATGGAAAGCCCTGACAGTTCCAAGAAAGAATTTGGAACATGTTGAATTGCTATTTATTACTATATTTTTGGTTTCTGTCTCGAATAACGACTTTTTTGTTTCTGATTATTGCCCATTTTCCTTCCTTCCTAGCTTCTTTTACCTTTTGAACCTCCTTTCTTAATTCTGCTTGATCTTCTCGAATGAGATCTTCATTTATAAATATTCCCATTCCTTTTAGACTTGAGGTTTTACTAAGTATGTCATACTTATGGTCATTAGAGCTCACCTTAATTCGGATCAGCCTTCCTTTATTCTCAAATAATTTCCCCAACCTTGTTGCTTCTGTGAGACATGTTGTTTCAATTTGTAAATTATTATGTAATTCTGTCTGGGCAATGGCTAAAGTATCCTCATCTACCTCCTCTTTCAAATTGAAGATTATAAGGTTCAAGGCCCTTTTGTTACGTTCATGGTCTAATTCTATCAATTTTTTCATTTCTTCTTTAATGGGTTTGATATCTAGTTTACCTGCCACACTGTTTAGGGTGAGATATTTTTCTTCTAGTTCTTTAATCATGTCCTTCATTCTAAGACTTTCTAAAGTATCAACATCTCCTTATTGGGATGTTTGGTTCGTATCTTGGCTTCATTTTTCTATTACCTGTAATCTAATATCCATTGTCTCATTTGATTCTCCAATAGTTTTATTTTATTTTCGAGTTGTTTTTGGATCTTGTCTTCAAGAGATGTAAATTTATTTTCCAACATGGCTTCTAACTCTGTTTGTAGCTTAACTTCTCTTTCTTCTGTATGTTTCTCTAAAGACTCTATATACTCAAAGGATCTGTAGAGTAACTGTGCTAGGTCTACCTTTGCCAATATTTGGTAGATGCGGTAAAAAAAGATAAGGAATGTGTGCACCTGATATAACCGTTTTAGATCACCTTAGAATTAGGGTCTTCGATGCTGCAAAAAAAACACCGCAGAAGAGAAAACCACTTGTTTTCGCAAAGAAAACCACCGCACCAAAAAAAAAAGAGAACCACTCGGTGCCATAGAGAGAACCACCGCACCGAAGAAAAGTTTATTTGAAGGCAGAGAGAACCACAGTTTCAGATCGATTGTTATTCCAGATTGCCGGTAAAATTGGTTTTCTTCAAAAAAATCACCCTTAGAACCATTGTTTCATAATGTCGTCGAAGATTCAAATTTCAGAGAGAAATTAATTGTATTCTTATGAATATCGGGTCATGCTAACAACTCCAAGGCTTGCTCAGAATAAAATTCAGAAACTCAATTTCAGAGATTCGGGTGTCTCATGGGTCAAAAACCCACATATTGTTATCGAACCCTTTCTAAGCTCCATGCGGTCACTATAAGAGTTGTGATTTGACACCGAATGGTTTTCTTTGGCTTCAGAGTGTGTTACCCGCTACAGAGTAATGGTTTCTTTACCACAACGCAGATTAGTGGGGTCCATGATAATTCTATTGCGTTTTGACTTCAAGATAATTTTGCTAGCCCCCCAGAAGATATTCGGCTTAGGCTATTGAGACACAATCACGAGATTCAGACGGGCCTTAGTCTTCACTATGTCCAAAACTTATACCGATGACATACACTTAACCCTAAGTGATTTATTGGTCAAATGTTTTTGTGCCCTGATACAAAGCAATTCATTTAATTTAAAAAAAATGTATTTCATTATTATTAGTATTAGTCTTAGTATTAGTATTATGATGTTAGTGTACTAAGTGATTCATGATTTGTTGGTCAAACCTTTTTTTATTTTAATACATATGGCTTTTATTTTTATTTTTACGCCAGAGGCGTTCTCTTTGCTGGCTTGGGGTGAGAAAACACTGTTCACTCCAGCCAATGAGAGCATTTGAATATTTCCCTTCCAGCCTATTAAAATTTTCCATATGTTCATCCCGACAACTAATTAAAATTCACCATCTTCTCATATTTCTTATCTCCATCCCTACATACCTGCTCACTACCTGTTGCAGTGTTGAAATGCATGTACTCTCTGCCCATCCTCTCTGACATACTTGTTTCAATGCGTACACGCCATCCTTCCTCCATACCTATACATGTTTGTTTCTGCGGCATTGAAGTGTGCCCATGTCCGCCATAATCACCCATCGCCCCCATGGACACTATCCCACTGCAAATCACAGGCATAATAATCCACTGGTTCAACAAATTTCCTTTCCATATGTTCATATCAGAGCTCGTTCTGCAGCTTAGCATTCGCCTTTTTGTGGCACATTTTGGTTGGCGTAACATATCAGCTGGGATGATTTCTAGAAGAGCTTTGTATCTTTGCTTGATCAGAACATATCTTTGATCGACTCGCATATCGAACAGAGGCAGAAGGAATCCAATGTTTAACGAGAGCCTGCAGATGAAAATCCACAATCAAGTCGTGCAAGGAACTACATGGAACTACATGGAAGACCAGTTTTTGGGGTTCGTTGTAGTGCCTCTGTCTACTGTGGAGGGTAAGGGAAAATTAGCCCAGGATTTTGTAATATCTTCAACTGACCTTTTTCATTTTCCTGCGGGCAAAGTTCAATTAAGACTTGCATACCATGGATCAACACCACCCGAATGCCAAAGTAAGTCGATCGCTGAAGCAAAATTGGCCATATCTTTGGCCCCTATAAGTTTAGATGTTGTTTCGCTGAATGGGGTGGTGAAGAATCCCGAACATACCAATTACAATGACATTGAATGTCCAGACTTGCAAGTTGCCAGCAAAAATAATCTCATGGTTTTTGAATATTTCAAAATGGCCTCCAATGATCTGATGCTGGAGAATGGTTTAAAGAAGGATTTAATTATAGCTGACCCAAATGAAAGTGAATTCTCTGGGACATCATTTTTACGTCCGGGTCCATCTCCCTCTACAGAAGATGAAGATGACTATGACATGGCACCAAATGTGACATTTGTGAATTGTCCAATTCCTTCAACTACCATTTCTCATGATGATAATGTGGTTGATTACCAAGCTGAGCCAGATGCAGAGAGCCTGTCAACTATTATAATATCAGGTACAACAAGCTCAAGTACTCAAGGTCAGGGTCTGCGTGATTTTGTTGCGCAAAAGAGTGGCTCTAGTGAGGAACCCTCTAGGTTTCAAAAAATTAGTAGCCCTTTTGAGAGCACTTCCTTAAATGATAATGTTTCTTCTAAGAATCAAGAAAAGTCTTCTTCAGTGGATTCACACAAAGGAGGAGCAACCTCTACTAGTGAAGCCAAGACCTCAGAAGGGGAGATAGGGATTGCTTTCATAACTCCTCTTGTGAGTGTGAATCTTGAGCCAGAGCAAACTGTGGTGTAGGAAAAGATAGTTGACATGTATATAAAGAGCATGCAGCAGTTAACTGAGTCATTAGCAAAGATGAAGCTTCCCATGGAAATTGAGAACCAGTAGTGTGATGATTCTATCAAGTCTGGAACGGATCAGAAAAATCCACAATCGGAAAGAAATGCGGATCTACAGATTTTTATGGCAGTCGAGCATTTTTCTGAAGAACAATATTCTAATCTAATGCATCTCAAGAGCAAAAGGGTAAATTAAGATATCTATAGGCAACAATATATAAAGCTTTATATTTATCTTGTTAATTTGATGACATGTACAAGTGAGCTAGTTCTTTCTATTACCTGTCACTATACAGTAAGTTTGTCTAATTTCACGATAAAACTGATATTTTCTACTAATAGTATGTACCAGCATCACTGTCAAGGGTGCAAGAAGTGGGTTTTCACATGCACATTAGAGCTTCATTTTTGTTTCATTGGAATATTTATTTATAAGGCTATCCCTTCACTTTTCTGTTCAAAATCACATATTCCAATCCTTATATTCCTATCAATTGAACTGTTAATTGCTTACACTAGTTTTTGAAGCATACTTATTTCTCTAGTCAATGCCGCAACTAGGATAATGAAGGTAATTGATTCTGTCTATTGTGTATTACAATCAATTCATGACTAATGTTATGTGGTCTGTAATTTCTCAACAACGCCAGAGGTGAATTAAAAATAGAGTGGGTTGTTGCTATCCTTTATAAAAAATTGTTTCCATATTTTCTGGACATTGTTTTGTTCCGGAAGCACCAGCTAATTATCCAATAATATCATTATGAACTTAAATATGGTCTTTCAATCATTTAGCTATGGCCTTTCTAAAGAGTTTATAGAGTATGATAAACTATGTTGGTGACAGAAAACATTTCACACTATTATGTCTCTTCATTGTTGTTTTCTTTGGTTGAGGATACTCTCTAGTTCCATATATGTATCATCCACTAAATTAATAGTTTGAGAGTAGATATAGGCATCTTCATTTCTTAGACTTTGTCATTCCTAGTACAAAAATATTTAGGTTACACCTGGTGTGTTTGCTTCTTGCATGGATTGAAAGCACCAGAATGCCTTCCATGTTTTGATGGTTAATATTTAGATGTGAAAGTTGGTTATGCATTGTTTTTTCACCTTCAGAACAATAATGTTAGTCACTTATACATCTGTGCAAAATGTTTTTTGATAGTTTCAATCGGTTTCTTAGGGCATCCAAGGCATGGCTTTATTGTTGTACTCATTGTTTGATCTCCTTACTTCCAGTTTCTACTATTTCTTATTCAACATGTAAACAAACTTGGCATTATTTTTTTACTATTTAGAAATCTTTTATTGACCTATCTTCAACTGCTTCACATGTTGGTGCAATCGTTCAATCCTATTTATTTATTTATTTTGTGTTCATTTGTAAAACATTAATATAATTAACTTATCTTATATATCAACATGATATTGATGACCTTATTATCATTCACTGCTGCATATTTTTCACCTTTAGATTGCATAGTTTTAGTTCAAAATTTGGGACTAATTCGTGTTTGGCAATTTTTGTTACATGCATCTACCATGAATGTTGTTATAATGATAGTAAACTTTGTAGATTCCAATTTCCATAGTGCAAAATTTGGGACTAATTTGTGTTTGGTAATTTCTGTTACATGCATCTACCATGAATGTTGTTATAATGATAATAAATTTTGTAGATTCCAATTTCCATACATAGCCTATATTGAGGAATCGAGATGTATTATAGTCACCATGTTATTTTAGGAGAAACACATGACATATGAATGAAAGTCCAGATTTCAGAGTGATTTTTATCACACATTTAATTTGATTGTTGTACAAAATACGAGTGTAGCTTTGTGAAGATCTTGTTCATTTATTTCACTTTGAGATCCCCTTATTTTACTTTGAGGTCTACGTTATTTCTAGATGCATTTGTTTGAATGAGATTTTTTTTTATTCCTTAGATTTTGGGGACTTGTTCTTGATATTCTGCTTTGTTGTGGTTCCCCACATTACACATAATCAGGGCCACCTACCACAAGCATAAACTAAGATAAATCTGGAATGTAATATTTTCAAGTTGACACTACATGTTGTTATGCAACATATATTCACATAATATATGTTAATGACCATAGATTTATTTTGAACTTAAGGGCGAGGATTAGTTTTACTTGGTTCCCTAGGAATCCGATTTTCCTTAGTTGCCCAGGAATCCGATCACAAGTCATAATATATTTTACATTCTTTAAAATATATATAGAAACTAAAATTTCCATATATTTTACTTAATTATTGTTTTCCACATTCCCCACTCCCGGAGTTACTTTGCACCTCTCAGTGCAAATGCTAGTTTTTATTTTTTATTTCAAAATAAAGGAGGGAGATATGTTTGACCCATTATGATATAGCTAAAAGATAAGCTTTCTTACTTTCTACTTTTTCTAAGTCTTAAATTATAGTGTTATGGATATACTTTTGGTGTTATAATGGTAGCTGGGAAGCCACACCTATATTACTCCAACAAATTACCCTTTTGCAATAATAAAAAATAAAATAAAAATTATTGTTTAAGATGATTTGCTATTAAAAATCAATTCATTATTTTTACTAAATAAATTCAAATTATTTGAAATAAATAGTTAATATTTTGTGAAGAGTTTATTTGATTACAATTTGGTATTGTCAAAATATTTTATGTTTTAGTTATTTGATTGAAATTAATAATAAAATTGTGATTTTTTATTATTTAAAATGTAATATATATATATATATATATATATATATATATATATATATATATATATATATATATATATATATATATATATATAGATATATATATATATATATATATATATATATATACACGCACACATATTGTCTACGGATATCACAATTTTTCTAGGAAAGTCATTTTTCTCTGCAATCTAGCCATTTTTTTGGTGAAAAAAATCCATCCATGAGTGTTTAAATTGTTTTTATGGTGTAAATGGATCCATGAGTGTTTAAATTTTTTTTATGGTGTAAATGGATTCAACACTAGGGGCACCTAAAATCATGAAGCTTAACAGTTGTAACCCAAACTTCTCAAAATTGATGTGGTATTAAATGGTCAAAATCTTAGTAGAATTTCCATTATTTTGTGAACAAGATACATAACAAAATTAATTAATAATTATACAAAAAAATAACCAACTTAACTAATAATTAAAAAAAAAACAATATATAATTTTATTTAACATTTTAAAATAAATTTTATACTTTTAAAATATGTAGAAAAAAAGAAGTTATGAGTGAATTAACATTTTATTTTTATTTTCTTTTGCTTTTTTTAATAGAGTGAATAAATAAATCAATAAATTTAATATTTCTTATTTCTCATTTATAAAGTAAATTTTTGTTTTAGTTTTTATTTTTCTTCTAAAATATCGATTTTTTTTTTTTTAATTAAAGAGCTTGTATTACTTTAAAGAGACATATTACATCATTGATAGTTGAATGACTAGAGGGAGAGAAACATCTCAACTTGTGCTATCAAAAATCCATGAAACTAGACCAATACATACAAATTTAGTTTTCTTGCTCTCCACATAAACAACCAAGACATAATTACTAAGACATAACACAAAAGAAGCCTTAGGTGAGGCTGAGAGTCGCAACCTCAGGCTACACTCTACTGACACCCAAAGAACCAGAGAAGATTGATTAAACGCCAAACCAAGAGTGTCCACAGTCCACACAAAACAGGCACTGAAACCACGCACCAGGAGACAACCTCCTTTGTCCTAATCTTTGAGTCAGTCGTTGCATACCATCCAAGAACGAAATCATGAACCCCATGTTCGCGACCTTTTTATGTCGTCATTATCCGAGAATGAGGGAACTTCCACAAAACTCATCATAGTCAACCAAGAAGATCTATAGGAATCGCACCACCTTTTGTCCCCGCTACTCATCCTTATAGGAGGAGATGGTGGCCAGGGCCTAAGCATTGCAGCCTGGGATATCAATTTGTTCCCCACCCACAAAGTCACAAGGAATGTGACTTTCCACATGCACCAAGCAGATAGCTATTTTTTCCACACAAAACCTTATATTCCTCAACAACCTTTTCACATTAGATATCATTTTTGGGATTCAATTGTGTTAAGTAAGTCATTCATCTATGACCATTTCCATGAGAGGTAGTCATACCTCACTAATTTCTCGTGATTTTTGAATAGTCCACTTAGCACCCATTACATCGGGTGATGCTCACAAGGGTGAAGAAGTGGGATTGAAACTAGTGAAATGAATCACATAGTGTCAATCATCACTTCTGGGGCTTGCACCCAGTAACTAGGACTTCCCGATAGGTCACCCATCCCAAATTGCCTCTGGCTCAATCGCGCTTAACTGTGGATTTTTCCCCACAATCAAGCCCACTTAGCTTGATACCCCATTTGTAAAACCTTAGCAAGTATTGTGCCTCATGAACCATTCAAGTAGAGCTCCCTTCACTCTTTTTATTTAAGTATTGAGGGGTTTTCATAGTGCATTATATTAGATATCATTTTTTGGGATTCAACTACATTAAGTAAGTCATTAATATATGACCATTTCCATGAGAGGTAGTCGTAACTGAATAATTTCTCGTGATTTTTGAATAGTCCACTTAGTACTCACTACATCAGGTGATGCCCACAAGGGTGAAGAATTGGGATTGAAACTAGTGAAATGAATCACATAGTGTCATCATCGCTTTCGGGGCTTTTTGATTTTCCTCAATCAGTTATATACTTTGTCTCATTTTAGTCAGTTTCTTCCAATTTCTCAAATAGTCAAAGGATTTGTTGCTACCATTATTTTTATAATTTTGTCAATAGATATGTGATCTCATTTGTTTGAAAGCTAGACTCCATACCCAAGGATAGGTTTTGAAGATCATCCAACCAATTCATCCCTAAATTCAAATCTGGCCATCTGAACTCGATTGGAGAAAACCTTCTGCTCTAATGACCATAGAGTAGTTGAGTTTTACCCTAGCCTAGACTAGACTTTCCTAGGCTATGACCGTTTTTTCCACTTTTAGACCCCTTCCCCTCACTCATTCCATAAATTTTCACTTTCTCATACTCCCTAACATCTCTCCATACCCCCCTAAATTTTCCCAAGAATTTAGGAGTCCCCTAGCCCCTTCATCTCCCTTCATTCCCAAAAACTACCCAAATCCCCTGTTTTTACCTACACTGAACCCTAATTTCCCCTCCCATTGAACTAGGGTTAGCAATGGATTATGAAAACACTGAGAATAAGAGGGATAAGGGAGGTCATATCAATAGGTATGAGCCCACAAAAGTCCAAGAAATCATAGCTTCACCTTTCCAAGATGTGGGTTGCCTAGGGTTTACATTGCACACAACGATAATTATACTTCAAAACTAGTTTTTGAAGTAAGGAAGATGGATTTGGAAAAAATGAAAGAGATTTTTTCCATCATAGACCAAGGAAAAAAACCCTCTTCAGTTTATTCACAGGTGTTAGGATTTGAGATAAATGTCGAAATTACAGTTGCTACAGGAGGTTTTCTGCACTTCTAGATAACTTGACTTCAAGTACATTTTCAGTGGTTTAGAGAAGCTATTTGCAGTGTTTGATGAATCTATTGTGTAGCAGAAATCATAAGCTTCTAATGGTAGCTTAAAATATAGATTTGGAGCTCAGGAAGGCAGTCAAAAGTTCCATGCAAGATGGCCCTACGTTTTTGTTGCGCTTTTCCAATGTTTAGTGACCAACTTCAAACTTGGATTATGAACAAATGGGAAAGTAGTTTTGAAAACTGGAGGAGATTTTCATTCATAACATGCCAAAGAACAAAAACCTCTCTCAGGTTTGAAAAAAATGTTATGGTTATAGATCTATGGACCTACCTTTGGGCCCTAGTTTTGCAGAAATTTTGAATATTTGTGTTTTTGGCTTACACGGGAATATCAGTTTCAGCCAAAAGCGCAGCACCTTGGTGCTGTGATTTTTCCTCAGACCTCCAATTCCCAATAAATCTACCTTTATAGATAGATAATCACTCATACATGTCAGCTATCAACTTTTTGAGCCTTGTCAGCAAACTAGTTTGGAGAAAATGCCCAAAAACATGCAAACATGTCACTTTATGCCACTGTTTTGGACTAGGCATTGCGCTTTTGGGAGTAGTTGTGGGAGAATAAATTTTTCTTTTACATGGACTGTCAATTTTTATTTCTTGAGGTGTCTAAAGACAACTAGAAATCCTCAGATTTCCAATGCATCTTTCATAACTGGATTTGGAGCATGGGAAGGCCTTCAAAAGTTCCTCACAAGTTGGATGTTACGCTTTTGCAGAGATGCACTGCACTTTTGCCTATTTGTGCAAATTTCGAGTTTTATTTAGTCAATTGTAGTCTTGATGATGTAATTTCTTTATTTTTATGTTGACATGATGTAATAGGTGTTAAATGAGCTTGTTATAGTCATTTTTATGTAATTTAGGACCTCATTGATGAGGAGAAGGCCAATTAAACTCTAAATGGAGGATTTGTTTTAACCTCCCTAGTCATTAGGGTTGTGCTGAGAGATTCTTGTTATTTGTTCCTACACTGAGGGATTTGACCCCTGAGAGAGGGGAAGTTTTTTTTTGTCTATATTTATGTGCTTTTTCGTCATTTTGATGGTTGTGCATCAAAGGGTGGAAAGTCTTGTAGCTTGTACTTCGTCACTTTTTAAAGGAAATCAAAGGGCAGTTGCAGCTATTATTCAATAATTCTCGTGTTGTGAGATTGTAATATTTTTTTCTCTCTATTATAGTTTTATATGAATGATATTTTAGTCTCCTTCCCATATCCTCCTTCTTAAGTGATTTTCCTAAGAGGTTATCAGAAGAATTATTTTATTAAAGCTCTGTTTTGTTAGAAATATCATTTTGTGTATTTCATATTCTTGATTAATGAATTCATGGCATACATGCTCATTATGATCCTCTTGCTCATTCAAACCTACACTACATCAACCAATCCTTAATCCATCATAAAAGCATAGCTATCTTGCTCCTTTATATCTCTTGCAACTAAAACCTTTGATACTTTGACCTAGTTCCTTGATTTTCACTCCTGATCCAGCAGAAAAACCCTAGAGTTGAGCTACCTAGCCTAAAATCCATTATTCCTCCAATCAAACTTTGGTTGTGATTATAGGGAGAGCCTTCTCTGGTTTGGTAGGGCTAGTTTCCAAACTAAATGGTTGGTTTGAGGTTACCTCCGTTGATATCCTTTCATCCTTGGGACTGTTAGAAAATTATATATTATGGAGCAATGCAACACATAAAATATGCGGAAAATACAAGAACACAAAACACATAAAACTAGAGAGACACAGATATACATGGTTCACCTAGTTTGGGCTACGTCCACCCCGAACAACCAGTCTTTCCTTTCTATTATCCAGCAAAAATGAAGAGACAAAACCTACAACAGATCCACTGTAATATCCTCTGTTCTCTCTCACAGTCTCCCTATCTATTTCCCACTCAAAGAATACACATATAATACACAACCGCAATACAATACCCTCATACAAAGAGAGGGGTTGCCTTCTAGGGAAAAAAACCCTAAACTAAACATAACTTCTACTGTCAGATCATCTGCCTAATGAACGGCCCAGATTGACTAGAAATTACTATACTTTTACAAGCAAGTACCTTACATCCACTGCTTAGCTTCGGGGTAAAGCCGCCCTCTAAAATCCCCCGCCCCTGGACCCGGCTACCCTCGGGTCTTCCCCAAATTCTCAGTCAGCCCCAAACCCCGCACCCCCACGTGGGGGCAAGTCCCTCCACCCCTACTACAAGGGTGTACAATTTTCCTGGGGTATACATCCAGCTAAAACAAGGATCTCTGAATCAGGATGAAAATCAAGCTCCACACCCAACATGAACATTGTGGAGGCTAACATTTCTGGCACCATTGCTGGGGAACGAGGTGACATATCTTCCCTGGGAAAGAACGAAAAAGGATCAGATCTGATTGCTGATGGTGAACAATGATCAAACACAAGAAGGTTGTGCATCTTTCACCTTGCGAATCTAGTGTCGAAGAATCCAAAGGTTCATAATTTTCATGGTGACTCCACTATTTAAGAACTGGTATTTTGAAGAAATTCCTGGTGACCTCATTGTTTTCACGATGGATTCAACTGCTCGAAGGTATTCTCCTATGAATCGAGCTCATATTCTTAGTTTTCTTAACCGTATTCCTTGTATAGATTGACAAACAGGGCTGCCAAAATTTAAAGATTAGGATGGAGAAGATGCTAGTTTTCATTTGGTCAAATTTCATTTTCATATTCACATACTAAAGATTGAGTTTCCTAAAGATTGTCGGATGAAAATGTTCATGGCTACCTTGGAGGAAAAAGCGAGATCATGGTATGAAGGTCTACTATCGGCTAGTTTGTATTCTCTAAAGGATTTTCATTCAGATTTCTTTCAACATTATCAAAGTTGTAATTTTTCCTTATCGATGATTGATATTTTTTGAAATATTTCTGAAATTTTCATTAAATTTCTTGAAGAATTGTATGGGGATGAAGAATATATGGAAGAAGAGATGTTAGAAGCCCTTTATGATTTTTCCTCCCAACAAGAATCAGTAGCTTCATTCTTGGATGAAATAGACTGGGACCAAAAAAGAGAAAGGCTTATTCCTGATCTTGAAAATGAAAATCACCAAGCCAATGTTAACTGCTATAAAACTCAGTTCTCTCCTCTATCTGAAGATGAAATAGATCAACTCCTGAAAATTCATGTTACAGCCCATGCTAATGTAGGTCTGCAACTCTTACAATGTTCACACAGTCAAGAATGTGTGAATGAAATTTATTCCATTATTGAAAATGAAAATCTGGGTTTAAATGATAATAGTCATGAGACTAATGAAACCATACAAGAAGTTGTTGTGAGTAAGCCAATTTTTTATGATGATTTCCTGCAAGAAGATCAGCTAGCAAGGATTTTTTTCTTTCATGAGGACAATAGGGTTGTCAAGTTTAATATTCTTGAAGAATGTTTTATGTTCAAGGATGATTTAGATTATGAATTGAAAGAGTATAAGTCTGAGATAGGCAATATGCCAGAGATAGAATCAGATTTGCTCATGCTTGAGGAATTTACAGCCAACACTGAGGTAGCAGAATGTCATACTTCCCTATGCCTTCCTATGGATCAACAACCAAGTATTATTTCAGATCAAAATGAAAGGGATACATGTATTTTTGTTGGATTTCAAGACAAGGTAGCATTTCAAATTATTGAGGATCCTTACACTGATTTGCTACAGTCAACAAGGGAGATGAATTTTCTTGTATTTATTGATCATGAGCACATCTTCAGTGGACACTCGGAGTGGCCTATATTTTGTTTTCTCTACCTGCTCAAGGAAAATGTGAACGTTATTCTAGTAAGTAGCCATTTCCTGGATTGGTTACACTGGAAGGATCATTTCACATTATTGTACATATGTTTTCGACAGGTGGGCAATTATCATCAGGATTTGAAGCCCTCAAGTCTCGATGATATGTTGTGATCAATAAGTTTAGTAGTTTTTGTTTCAATTCAAAGTCAGTTCAGTCTGTCAGTCATATTTTAGTATTGAGTTGGTTCTCTTGATTTTTGACTCCATGCCCAATGGATAAGGCTACTTGGTCTACGGTGTTCTTGACACCTCCAAGGAGCTGCCATCCCCAGCTCGAGCCAATGTTAGTGTTTTCCAGTCTTGCGAGTCACCAATGATCAAATATTCTCTTACAAAATTTTTTTAGGGTCTTAAGTCAAAATTTTATGGTTTCATTAGGTCTTCAAATAAAATTTTGGTCATTGGCTAGTGTGTCTAGGTGTGTTACTACTCCTTTCAGTTCATGTTTTTGTCATTTCCATCATTTATTTTTATGAGTCACTATTGAAATTTCAACACCACCATCTCAGTCACATCATCATGGTCATCATTCAACTCATTTCATGTAGTGTAATCATTAGGTCGTAGGGTCAAAATCATAAAATCAATCATGTCGCCATCAAATTCAACATTGAACGAGTAGTAATAGTAAAAAATGCTCAATAAAGTTTTAAAAATTGTAATTTCATTTTAACTATGATGTAATATGTTTCAAAAGGTTCTAAAGCTGCAGTTTCAAATCACAATTTAAAAAGGACATGGTGGGGCCACTATACCACTATGAAGAGAAAGTCTATTTCCAAAGCTACAAAAGACCAATGAGCCCCTCATTTTCTCATTTCATCTCCAAGATACATATATCCACCTTCAAAGAGCTCTTTCACCCTCATAACATCAATCCCTTTCCATCAAAGATCCCATCTCTCCTCTGCAATGCGCTTGTGTTGCGCACTTGCTACAATGCGCTTTTTCCAGAGGAGCTGCACTTTCTTCAAGGAGGCAAAATCACAATTTCAAAGGATTTCTACATCAAAAAGCAGGTTCCATTTTATCATATACAAGTAAGTGGGTCCCTAAAACTACCTCTTTTGTCATCATTTTGTGCTTGGAAGGATCAATTACCTCTTCTAGGGTTTTGGGTGCATTTGTTTGGTTTCATGTTCTCATTGAAAAATTGCTGAGAAAAACCCTAATATTGAAGCTCACTCACCTTCCCCCACTTGTTATACACTCTCCTAATAATTTCCCATCACTCATATCCCTCATTTAATATATTTTCCTACAAACCCTATCCTAGACTAGACTTTCCTAGGTTAGGATTGTTTTTCCCCTTTTTGACCCCTTCCCCTCACTCATTCCCTCAAATGTCACTTTCCCCTAATCCCTAAAATATCTACCTATCCCCCTAAATTTTCCCAAGAATTTAGGAGGCCCCTAGTCCCTTCATCTCCCTTCATTCCCAAAAACTGCCCAAATCCCCTGTTTTTCCCTACACCAAACCCTAATTTCTCCTCCCATAGAGCTAGGGTTAGCAATGGATTATGAAACCAATGAGAAGAAGAGGCATAAGGGAGGTCATATTAGTAGGTATGAGCCCACCAAAGTCCAATAAATCATAGCTTCACCTTTCCAAGATGTGGGTTTCCTAGGGTTTACATTGCACACTCGGAAAATTATACTACAAAACTAGTTTCTGAAGTAAGGAAGATGGATTTGGAAAACGTGAAAGAGGTTTTTTTCATCATAGACAAAGTAACAAAAAAATCCTTCAGTTTATTCACAGGTGTTAGGATTTTAGAGAAATGCCCAAATTACAGTTGCTACAAGAGGTTTTTTTCACTTCTGGACAACTTGACTTCAAGTAAGTTTTTCAGGGGTTTGGAGAAGGTGTTTGCAGTACTTGATGACTCTATTATGTAGCAGAAATCCTAATATTTCCAATGGTACCTTTCGATCTAGGTTTGGAGCTTAGGAAGGCAATCAAAAGCTCCCTGCAAGATGGCGCAATGCTTTTGTTGCACTTTTCCAATTTTTAGTGACCAACTTCAAACTTGGATTCTGAACAAATGTGAAAGTATTTTGAAAAATGGAGGCGATTTTTGGTAATAACATGCCAAAGAAAAACAAAACTCTCTCAGGTTTTAAAAAACGTTATGGTTAGAGAGATATTGACCTACCGTTGAGCCCTATTTTTGTAGAAAATTTTGAATTTTTCTCTTTTTTGGCTTACACAGGAATATCAATTTCAGCCAAAAGTGCAGTGCCTTGGCGCTGCTCTTTTTCATTAGACCTCCAATTGCCAAAAAATATAAATTTATGGATAGATAATCACTCATACATGTCAGCTATCAACTTTTTGAGCCTTGTAAGAAAAATGGTTGGGAGAAAATTCCTAAAAACATGCAAAAAAGTGACTTTCTGCCATTGTTTTGGACTAGGCACTACACTTTTGAGAGTAGTTGTGGGATAATGCATTTTTATCTATCATGGAGTGTCCATTTTGCTTTCTCGAGGTGTCTAAAGACAACTAGACATCCTCAGATTTCTGATGCATCTTTCAGAACTGGATTTGGAGCATGGGAAGGCCTTCAAAAGTTCCTCACAAGCTGGGCGTTGCGCTTTTGCCTGATTGTAAAAATTTCGAGTTTTATTCAGTCAATTTCAGTCTTGATGATGTAATTTCTCTAGTTTTACGTTGACATGATGTAATAGGTGGTAAATTATCTTTTTATAGTCATTTTGATGTAATCTAGTACCTCATTGATGAGGAGCAGGTTAGTCAAACTCTAAATGGAGGATTTGTTTTAACCTCCCTAGTCATTAGGGTTTTGTTGAGAGATTCTTGTGAGTTGTTCCTACACTGAGGGATTCAACCCCTGAGAAAGGGGGAGCTGTTTTTTTTTCTATATGTATGTGATTTTCATTCATTTTGATGGCTGGACATCAGAGGTGGAAAGTCTTGTAAATTGTACTTCGTCACTTTTTACAGGAAATCAAAGGACAGTTGCAGCTATTATTTAGGAATTCTCGTGTTGTGAGTTTGTGGTAATGTTTTCTCTCTGTTATAGTTTTATATGAATGATATATTAGTATCCTTGCCATATCTTCCTTCTTCAGTGATTTTCCTAATACGTTATAAGCATAATTATTTTATTAAAGCTCTGTTTTGTTAGGAATCTCATTTTGTGTATTTCATCTTCTTAATTAATGTATTCATGGCATAAATGCTCATTATGATCCTCTTTCTAATTAAACCCTACACTACACCGACCAATCCTTAAGCCATCACAAAAGCATAACTTCTTGCTCCTCTATATCTCTTGCAACTGAAACCTTTGAAACTTTGACCTAGTTCCCTAATTTTCACTCCTGATCCAGCAGAAAAACTCTAAATATTTCAAAACCCTAGAGCTGAGATACCTAGCCTAAAATCCATTCTTCCTCTAGTCAAACTTTAAATATGATTATAGAGAGAGCTCGCTCTAGTTTGGTATGGCTAGCTACCAAACTAAAAGTTTGGTTTGAGGTAACCCCCGTCGATATCCTTTCAGTCTTGGGAAATTGTAGAGGCTAACACCACCTAAGAGATCGTGAAAGTGTTCCTCACCACTTATCTGATCTTAATGAGAAGTGGCATCCACGCATGGTATCCACCCATGGTATTGTAGCTCAAGAAGGCTATAATAACATGCCTCACTTTGTAAAAGGATAGATTGGTCCACCACAATGTAGTGGTCAAAAGTTTCATTGTGGTGGACCAATCTGTCCTTTTACAAAGTGAGGCTTGTTAATTATAGCCTTCTTGAGTTAAAATACCATGGGTGGACACCACTTCCCATTCAGATCATTATCTCACTATGATTAGTGGCTTGAAAGGAGTCTTTACATATATACACAACAATTTTTTTGAAACAAGTCTCTCATAATGGTATTTGCAAAACCCATGTTTTCTTTATTTATTTATTATCTGAGTAAGAGTATTACTCCGTGATGAATATTACTACACTCGTAGAATTTCCAAATTCCTTTTGGAAGCAAAGATAGATCGTACCCTTAATCCTACCATCTAATAACCTATAATTCAAGAGTGGTCTCCTTGAGTGTTGTTCTTGATTCACTACAGTAGCTAGTCGGTCATAGGTAAGGTTGGTTTCAACTTGAGGGTACATGGAAAACAATTATATATATAGGTGTTTCCTAATGCAGTACTTCTAGAGTGGGTACCAACATAGGTTACAAGGGTGTCTAGCTAGGTTACACCACTTGTATTTTCTATGTGTATTATTCCTAGACCATAGTTTTACCCATCAAAGGACAAATTTATGTATATTTAAAGACATTGGGAACATGTATCTAGACTTTTAAAAAATTGCTAAAATTTTGAGGTGTGCTGGATCAAGAAAGAGATTTGATACAACATAGTGTATGTTAACTCTTAAACTTGAAATGCAGCTAGATATATAGAGAATATAATTACAAAAAACTACATACAAGAGACACTAAGATGGAGTATGCAACATATACCCTTGTATTATGATAATAAGAAGAAATAAAACAATGTTCACTTTCCTCTAAAGGCGGGGTGAAATGTTCACTAACCAAAGCTCCAAATAAAAGAATACATGATAAAACATTCCATAACCTCCTATCTTTTTACATATTTTTTCTAAAGGAAAAATCTAACTACTTGTGATCCCATCACTCATGGGTAATAACTACCTAGTGGGTCTTATAATATGGACACTTTTACATTAACTAATTATCCACCACTATCTGATGGGCCTCATTCAAAGAGGATGGGTGCATACAACAATTGACTAACTCCTAATCAGCCTAAAGTAGGGAGGTGAAGATATGACTATAACCACATAAATTTATTCAAGGCAACACAAAAAATTTGCTTACTTTTCTTTCATTGCAAGGTTTGTTATTTAGCTCAAGTTCACTTAATATCTTTTTGCGCCCCTTTTGGTAAACAAAAGTTTGAAATTTCACTTGTGGTGGTTGGGATTATCCAATTGGATTATGTTTTTCATACTTATTGTTGAAAATGCAGCAATATGATGGAGCTTAGTGAAATGAAGTCGCCTTCACTAAGTGGGCCCGCAGGCAAATTCTGGCGCAAAATCTATTTTTAGACTATGTCTATTTTTAGACATATGGAGCATGGTTCGGGGATTCCAGTTTGAGATTCTTGAAGTATGTGTCATGTTGGTAAAAATAGATGAGACTCTATTTTTGAGGTCAAAGAGGTCGAAGTCTATTTTTAGACTGCCTCTCCTTAAAACAGGGAAGTCAAATATTATTTACCATTAATAATATTTAGACTATAAACTTCAGTTTACTCTCTTGGAGCACTTCAGTTCGAGCTACAGAAGTGGCTCATGCATCTGACAGAGGAATCACGTGGTTCCTAAGGGTTTGATGGCATCATGCATGGTTGACTTCAGTTGGACTTCAGTGGCAGAAGTTTGGAGGAGTTAATGAGACAGCTAGTGGAGTTGTGTTCTGTTTATTTTAGTTGGACTAGTTGAGATTAGTTTAACTAGCTAATCAATTAGTTATGAGTGGAGTGAATTAAATATTATTTAATTCATTAATTAGTAACTCATTATTCAACTCAAGAACACATCAGTTCACTACAGTGTATGATCAGTTCAGTGGAGACGAGTGAAAGAGGTAGATGAAAGGGTGGAGTTAGCTATCAGTTGTGACTATACTGTTGCTATTTGCAACACACAGATAGGTGGAGTAAGCCCATGAGGATTGCGCAGTTCAGGGTGGTGGTTTATCTATATAAAGAGGCCATCCCATAGCATTGAAACACGCAATAGAGGCAAGGAAATTGGCGGTGAGTTTTGAACCAGTAACCTGTTCAAAACTGAGCTAGATTGTGAGTAACTTCATGAGAAAGTACTGAGTACTTGTGAGGAGTATTGTACTGAGTTTGTTACTTGATTCCTCCATTATAATATACACAATAGCTGCGGGGTTTTCAGCTATAAGCTTTCCCCATACATACTGTGTTAATGTGTATGATGATTTGATGTGTTATCGCTTGATTTTATTTTCTACATGTTTGATGATCTGAGTTGATCTGAGAGTGGAAGAGATTATGTGTTGTGTATGAAGTTCAAATAGTATGTGACCAGGATAGTCTCGGTGGATAATTAAGCATTATTCAGCAAATTTCTACACTTATTGATTTTAGTTCCTAATCTGACTAGGGTGGGCATGGAGATAGAGAATTGAACAAAATTCCTCATTCCTAAATTGCTCGTTACTCTTTCTATACAAGGTAAAGACCCTAATTTTGGCTCATTTGATGACCCAAAGGACAATTTTATTAATGAGGACGGTTCCCTAAATTTCTTATCATTTAATTCAAAAATGAATCTCTCTGATTAGCTCCCCTATCTTCCTTTCAATGTCCTCCTTTACTAATTTCATAGTGCAAAAAAATAAACACTTCATTCCTTGACTTAAACTCCTGGAACCAACTCCCTTCTCCATATCCAATCAACACTCCCATATGCAACACAACCTCTTTTAAGGAACTTCAAACACAGTTCTCAAAATCCTCCGTAAAAATAACACATATATCTTCTATATGTTCACTTACAAGTCCTTACTTTCAAGTTTAACTACATTCTCATGTATCCTTTAACTTGAAAAGAGCTGTCACTCTTCAAATTATATAAAACTCATTAGCATTCTCAATATTGTCTAGTAACAGTATCTATTTCTCTTTTAAAATATTAAAAGAATCTTTATTTAGCAACTTTATCTATTTCTCTTTTACCATATTAAACAAATCAAATAATGAAAAAATGGATACAAATTTCAAATTATCTTCCATAAGTGAAAGTGTATTGCACACAGAGGTGCATTCTATAACCTAGTATGAGGATGATGTGTGATTGATACATGTCCTTTTAAAATTATATTAAAAAAATATATAATTAATAAGAAAATAACATCCACTAGAAAAAAAACGAATTATTTACCATTTAAAATAAATATTAGTGATTTTAAATTACAAAAATAAAAATTTAAAATTTAAAATCAATAATTAATTTTAGTAATCTATTTTCATAATTAACCATTTGAAATTTATACTACATGATCTTAATTCTTTAAAAATAAAGTTATTTTTATTTTATCTTTCATTAGTATTTAATATCCATAGTTATTATGGATCTTGGGTTGGAATATGATCAAATAACATTATCATTATAATTTAAAATAATTAATGTTAAATAATTATTAATGTTATCATTAGTATTTAATACCCATAGTTATTATGGATCTTGGGCTAGAATATGATCAAATAACATTATCATTATAAATTAAAATAAATAATGTTAAATAATTATTAATGTTATTATTATTAATAGCTAGCCTTAAGGGTTAGATTAGTTGGTCAAGTTCTCATTGCTAATTACTTTGCCAGTTGGGAAGTCTTTGGTGAAATCTTCTTGATGCCCTTGGGGTTAGGCCTTGCTTGTTTGGTTGGCGGGTAAGGCTTTGCTTGTTTGGTCAACAGGTAGATCCTTTTGGGTTGATTTGCTTAAATTTTCCCGTGAATGTAGCTACCACCTAATGTGTGTGAACCACTCCAAAAAATGTTGTTATTATTAATAACATTAATTAATAAATCATTAATAAATTAATAAAAACTAAATATTTATTATATTAATTTTAAAAAATATTTATTATTAAATATTTATTAATTTATTATAACTAATTAATATAAATATTGATGTAATAATATTATTATAAATAATTTAATTTATTAATTATAATGAATTATTAATTAATTAATTAAATTATATAAAAAAAAATTAAAAAAAAAATGTTTGCACTTTGATATCTCACACTCTAGGGCATGATAACTCTAGAGTAAAATAAATTTAAACTGATATAACAATTCAAACAAACAAAAATGAGAAATTGGAACGCTTATCTAAGTTGGTATAACAATTCAAACTAATAAAAATGAGAAATTGGATCCCTAAACTAAGGAACACTCTGATGTAAGACAACAATACTAATTTGAGTTTCACTCACATAAATTAGTTACAAAAGTTTATTATTATAATTAAAAGTTTGTTTGTTGTTGTTGTTTTTTTTTTTTTTTTTTTTTAACCTAAATTTCAAGGAGTGTCCAAATTCAATCTCTAGCTTCTTAGAATTCTAGTGATAACATTCTAATAATGCAAATTATATCATTCTTGCATCAAACTTTGAAACTCACTTTTTTTGGACTGAAAACATTGTAAGAGAAGTCTGAAAATATTCTAAGAAAAAGTCTGATATTATATCTTTAGAGTTTATAAATTCATTGAAATAAAATAATTAGTGTATCAAGTATTTCAATTCAAACTTCAAATTACTGAAAAAAAAGCTTTAGTCTAAAAAATCCACAGAATAATTTGAAAATAAATTCTGATAAGATTATGAAAAATTCTGACAAAGATTTTTGAAATTCTAAATTATAATTGGTAAACTTCAGTGTTTTGAGTGACTTAAATTTTTTTAATAATACTAAATCTATTTCCACTATAAAAAAAAATCCAATTCAAACATTCCAACTACCTAATTTTAAAAAAAAAAAGCACATAAAAAACTGCCATGAAAACTCGCCCTCACATCCGCTCAAATGGGCCTTCGGGTGGCCAAGCATATCAGTTTGTATTTTTGAAGGGTTTCATAAGATTGTTTTTATTTGAAGATCCTTTGGTGTTTCATACCTACCAAATCTTTAGGTACGAACAAATAACCCTAACCCTCCATTTGGTTGTGTCTTTGCGGGACACATCGCAAGCTGACACTCACACGAAATATTTTGTCGCCCTCTCGTTGGTTTCCCCTGGAGGCTCACTGCTGTCTGTACTTATTTCGTTATTCCATCTGGCCTTTGCCTTTCTATTGCCTTTTATTTGCAGGATGGAGGCGTTGCTGCTTCAGAATGATTTTGTTGCTGTCTATTCCACTCAAGTTTCCTTACGCTCATTCTTTTCACTTCCCATGGTATATCATAAATTTAGTTTGATTTTCAGTAGCAATGACATATCCCCCATCAACCACGAAGGTGAAGGAAACAGCGAGCGTCCCAGCGTACATGAAGGCAGTGTCAGGATCAGTGGGAGGCATGGTCGAAGCCTGCTGTGTTCAGCCCATTGACGTTATCAAGACAAGGCTGCAATTGGACAGAATAGGGAAATACAGAGGCTTCTTCCACTGTGGCACCAGTGTTGTCAGAATTCAATGGGTTAGAGCACTCTGGTCAGGTCTCACACCCTTTGCAACGCATTTAACTGTAAAGTATTCATTCAGAATGGGTTCCAATGCTGTGTTACAGGGTGTATTCTCAGACCCATTTACAGGAAAGCTCAGCAACCCAGGTAGATTCATGGCTGGCTTCGGAACTGGCGTCCTGGAAGCTGTCTTGATTGTAACTCCATTTGAGGTGTGCAAAATTTCTTAGCTTGATACCAAATTGAGATCAAACAATATAGGTTTGAATGATAAGGATATAGGTCGTTATTGGTTGAAAACAGAAAAACAAAATAGAGATAAATATTAGAGTGAAATCTGTTCACTGCACATGGAGGAACGACGAGGAGAGTATTAAATGACTTGCAACCTAAAGCAAGTCAAAGAGGCCTAGAAGGAATGTGACCCAAACCATGGCATTACACTCAAACCCAAATCACAAAAGCTAATCAGAGAAGGTCTACGAAGGCATGACACTCAAACCCAAACCGAATGCCTACAAGGCATTACACATTTAACCCAAATCAAAAAAGCTAATCAAAGGAGGCCTACAGGGCATGCCACTCAAGACCTATAAGGCATGACACTCAAGGCCTATAAGGCATGAAACCCAAACCTCCCTGATAACCAAACGAACCAAACAAGCTTGACACTCAAGGCCTATAAGGCATGAAAACCCAAACCTCCCTGATAATCAAACAAAGCAAGTGTTAGTTAAAAAGGGAGGAAGGATGCTATAGCATATCACATCAATAATGTCAATAATATCACATCAACAAAGGCTTGCACAACAAAGCAAGTTTGGGGATTGGCAAAGATATTAGTATAAAAAATACCCTCTATCTCACTCACAATTGTTTAAAATCATAATTCTTAGGTTGTGCAAAAAATGCCTTGTAAACCTTTTTTTTTTCAAATTTTTATGATATGCATGAAATGTTTTATAAACTACGTGTGTCTCACAAATTTGTTTATGCTGTTGGCCTGGATATACACTTAGGGCGGATGCTTTGAAATGGGAAATGATTGCAACGAAGTCTATGCCTGCATGTGAGATTGAGGTGCGTTGTAGAGCCTCGTTGAGGATTGGGTAATCAATCAATTCTTATTTCTCTTTGTGAGTGGGCCTTCTCACAGTGCATTGGGTGCAATGAACTGTAATTCTTGAAGACAATACAATACAGAGGCACATTACAATAGTTGGTTGGGCTTGTGATCTAGTAGCAGGCCAATGGGAGTCCATCACACTTGGTCCAGGTTTTGATTTTCATCACATCCTACCTTGACTCTACCTCATCATAGGAGTTTCATGAGTTTTAACGGGTAGTCTCTGTAAAAAGAAAGAAGAGTAAAAGCAATCTCCCAATAACATCGACATCCTTTATTTTCATACAAAACTTAGGCTGGCCTCATTAACAATGACATCCTTAATTTTCCCTGAATAGCAATAGCATCCATCGTTTTCATATGGAAATTGGGCTGGCCTGAATAAAAATGGCGTCCTTTCTTTTTATATGAAAAAGGGATTGTCTCAGGCTGCCTACAAATAAGTAACTCTTGACTAAAACTAACCACTGGCCACCTTGATTTATTGAAGAAGTAACAAACTAGCTGTGCCCATCCTTTGGTGGTCATTACAAGGAAACTTTCAGTGCCAAGTCACAATCAATAAAAGATACAAGGTTTGATCTCGTTCAGAAGTTTTGTACGTCTTCAGCTAGGCAGTGCATTTGTTTCATTGTTTTTATATTTTTTGAGCTTTAAAATAAGTCAACATAGTTGGAAAATTTCTTACCAGGTTGTAAAGATTAGGCTACAGCAGCAAGAAGGGTTGCAACTGTACAAAGGTCCCATTCATTGTGCAACCACCATTGTTCGAAATGAAGGTATTATAGGCCTTTGGGCTGGTGTGGCCCCAACTGTTATGCGCAACGGAATCAATCAAGCAGCTATGTTCACTGCTAAGAGTGCTTATGACAGATTTTTATGGAAGAAGCATGAAGGTGATGGACGGGCTCTTCAGCCATGGCAGTCCATGATATCAGGATTCTGTGCAGGAATAGTAGGTCCTCTTTGTACGGGCCCTTGTGATGTCGTGAAAACAAGATTAATGGCCCAGGGTGCATCTGTTGGGTCAGGACAAGTGATGTATCATGGGCTCTTTCATGCTCTCAGAACAATTTATGCCCAAGAGGGATTATTGGCCTTGTGGAAGGGATTGCTTCCTAGATTGATGAAGATACCATCTGGTCAGGCTATTATGTGGGCAATGGCAGATCAGGTCACTGGCTTTTATGAGACGAGATTCTTGCATGCTGCTTCCCGTTGAAGCTTTGCATATTCTAGTTGAACAAAAAAGTTTGCTTCTTAATGTAGCAACTGTTATATCACCATTAGGATAATTAGTAAGAAGAGTTCTACATCGTACTATCGTAGCTCAAGTCACAATGAAATAGGTGCATCAACAGCAACAGCTTTCGTTTTCAGTTGGAAATTTACCCTATATCTTTATGACTCCTTTTTGTTCAATGGATATGCTGGTGTACATTTCTAATCATGCCAGGAATTTTGATTTTGAGTTGGCTTATTAGGCACCCTCATTCTCACTATGGCATGGGGGCTCTGCACCATCCACTAATCTGGATCAAGTGGGTGTTTTACTATATTGAACCTTTATTGCCATTTGGTCCATGGCAGGAATGCAAGAAACATATGAACCCTGCAGGAAGGTAATTTACTGCAATTGGTTGTGCTTTTCTACATAGCAGGAATATAAGACACTTCATGAAGGGAAGGGTTGAAGACACCTACTAGAGAAACAGTTATTGCCATTACCAATGGCTTTGGCTTTCATGACTGTGAATTCCAATTTTGAACTTGATCAGCAACATGCTGAAAATATGAAAATCCGAAAACCGTTGTTGCTGAATGAAAAAGAGCTTTACAAAATCAATTGCTGCAGACTAGGAGTAGTTCTGATCAGAACGGCATGGAGTTCAAGGTGTTGTACAAGTCAACTCTTCTTCATTTTCATTCTGAATCCTTTATATACCAAGCTTTCTTAGGAAAAGTATGCCCCTTGGGGCGAGTAAATAATATGGATAAATCGAAAATTCCATGACACAATTAGAGACAGTGACACGAACATTGTGAGCCTTTTCGCTCGAGAAAAGCTTCATTGTAAATGATTTTAAGGTTCGCTGTGATTGGTTAAAATGCATGTTTGGGAATGAAACTCCCCTAGGTGCATTGACCATGGCTAAAGCAAGTACAGTTCACTTTAAATTTAGCTACATTTCCGGGAAACAAGTAGTAATGTTGCACAAACGGCACTTTGCTCTCGTTTCGGTGGAGCAAGAAATATCTGAAATGCATTGTGAGATTTTATTTCATTTTCCTTATTACTTGGGAACAGGTCAAATAATTATGGTTCAAAGGAACAAGTACTAATGTTGCACAAACGGCAGTCTGCTCTCATTTTGGTGGAGCATGAAATATCTGAAATGCATTTTGATATTTTATTTCATTTCCTTATTACTTGGGAGAAGGTCAAATAATTATTGTTCAAAGGAACTTTATTTTTCTTTTAAAGATTCCTTATGCACAATGTTATTATTCTTCATTGAACACATTAAAGAAGAGAGAAATAATTTATAACCGAATGAAAAAACTGAAAGATAAACACACATAGGTAAATGCACAAATATTTACGTGGTAAAACTTTGACAGGGTGTCAAGGAAACCTCCACGGAGCAAGGGATTGGAAACTCTTTTAATCAAGAATGATTCTCCTCATCATACAAGTCTCTCGGGGCATCCAAGGGCTATTTCGTTATTCTAACTTCATTTCGTTATACAACCAACTAACAGGTAATAAGTAAATTTACCCAAAATTACATTAATTACATTTGTTGTCATATTTCAACAAACTCCACCTTGACAACAATTTTCCTAATCCCTTGCCCATGCCCATTCATCATTTCTTCTGCAAGCCAAGAGAAGTGAGACACCATTTCAACTTCTCTATTGTAACTGGCTTCGTGAATATATCTGCATGATTTTTCTGTGTACAAACCTTCTTGAGAACTACTTTTCCGCCTTCAATTACATGTCTCACAAAGTGATACCTTACATCGATGTGCTTGGTCTTGTTGTAATAGGTTGGATTTGTAGCCAAATGAATAGCGCTCTAACTGTCACAAAACACATTCACTTTCTCTTGCGTCCTTCCAATCTCATCAAGCAGAGCTTTTAACCAGATTGCCTCTTTATAGGCATCTGAAACATCTATATACTCTGCTTCAGTAGTGGACAAAGCCACTGTCTCTTGAAGCTTTGACATCCAACTGATTGCCCCACCTTCAAGAGTAAAAACATAACCTATAGTAGGCCTCCTTTTGTCCAAATCACCTACATAATCAGCATCCACATATCCGCAGACTGAACCGTCATGACCATCAAAGCTGATGCAATGGTTACTTGTGCCTCTCAAATGCCGAAGCACCCATTTCACTGCTCGTCAATGTTATTCTCCTGGATTTGCCATGAACCTGCTGACAACTCCAACTGAATGTGAAATGTCAGGTCTTGTAGATACAATCGCATACATTAATTTGCCTACTACATTTGCATATGGTACACGAGACATATGCTTCTTTTATTCATTAGTTCTAGGACTTAAATCCGAAGAAAGCTTAAAATTGGAAGCTAATGGAACATTAAGAGGTTTCACATTGTTCATACCGAACTTTTCAAGTACTCTCTCCACATACTTCTGTTGTGATAACCAAAGCTTACCATTCTTTTTGTCTCTGTGTATCTCCATGCCCAAGATATGTTTTACGCTCCAAGATCCTTCACATCAAACATCCTAGAGAGTTGAGCCTTTAACTTGTTGATTTATTCCATGCTTTTGCTTGCAATAAACATATCATCAACATACAACACCAAGATAATGAATATGCCATTGAAACTATTGAAGTATACAAAATGATCATACTCACTTCTGATAAAATTTTGGCTCACCATAAAGGAATCAAACTTCTTATACCATTGCCTAGGCGACTACCTCAGGCCATACAATGATTTCTTGAGCTTGCAAACTAATCTTCTGCTACAACCTTGTACAAAACCTTATGGCTTATCCATATATATCTCTTCATCCAAATCACCATGAAGAAAGGTTGTTTTAACATTTAACTGTTCTAACTCAAGATCAATTAATGCAGTTAGTGTTAACACAGTACAAATAAAAACAAGTTTAAGGATTGGTGAAAAAATATCATGAAAATCAATACCTTCAACCTGAGAATATCCTTTTGCAACCAACCTTGCCTTATACCTCTCAATACTTCCATCAACTTTTCTCTTCAACTTGAATACCCATTTGCACCCAACAACACTTCTCCCTTCAGGAAGTTCTACAAGATCCCAGGTATTGTTATCGGCTAAGGAATCAATTTCTTCTTCCATAGCCTTTTTCCATTTCTCGCTATTTGCATCATCCACTGCTTCCTGATAACAAGAAGGTTTCCCATCTTCAGTAATCAGTGCAAAAGATGAAGCAAAATCTTCATACCTTTTAGGTGTTTTTCTTTCCCTTGTAGACCTTCTTAGAGTGACTGGTTGCTGAATTGGTTCTGGAATTTCTCCAGTTTCCGTTGTTTCTTCACCTTTTTCATCAGAAGTCTCTCCTTCCTTTCGACTTTCTGGAAAAGGTTTAGTCTCCAATTCAATTTGTTGATTTGGTGATACCTGTTCCTGTTTAAATTTTCCAACATCTAATTTTATAAGAGAAGATTCATCAAATGTTACATCTCTACTAATGACTATCTTCCGTGAAGAATGATCCCACAACCTATATCCTTTCACTGCATAATCATACCCAACAAAGACACAACATTTTGATTTTGGATCTAACTTTGAACGCTGATTTCTAGGAATAAGAGCATAGGCATCACAACCAAAAATATTCAAATAAGAATAATCACAAGACTGACCCGACCAAACTTCTTCAGGAATTTTACAATTTACGACAACTGAAGGTGGTCTGTTAACTAAATAACAAGCAGTAGATACCGCTTCTTCCCACAACTCTTTTGGCAGGTTAGCATTGTTGATCATGCTTCTGGCTCTTTCCATAAGAGTTTGATTCATCCATTGAGCAACGCCATTTTGCTGAGGAGTATAAACAATAGTTTTATGTCTAACAATCCCTTCATCCTTACATAATTGTTCAAATTCTAAAGAAGTAAATTCACTGCCATTGTTAGTTCTTAAACATTTAATTTCACCGTCATTGTCAGTTCTTAAACATTTAATTGATTTGTCTGTTTTATTTTCCACCATTGCTTTAAATTGTTTAAAACCATTAAATACATCAACTTTCTTTTTCAACATATAGACCCAAACTTTCCGAGAGAAATCATCAATAAATGTTAAGAAATATAATGCACCTCCATAAGACACAGTAGGAGGTGGTCCCCACAGATCAAAATGAATGTATTCTAAAATTTGTTTACTATTATGATTACCAGTCTTGAACCTTTGTTTACATTGCTTTCCATACACACAATATTTACAAAAAACCAACTTCAAGGATTTCAAATCAGGAAGCAACTTGCGGTTCATCAGTACCTAAAGACCTTTGTCGCTCATGTGACCCAACCGTTGATGCCATAGACGAGAACCTTCTTCTACTTTTTTTGATACGATCGCTGCTTCACTAACTTGAGTCCTTCCTTTAAGTCTGTACAGATTTCCGACCTTTTCAGCTTTCATAACAACCAAGGCTCCTTTTAAGACTTTCAGCACTCCATTCTGACCTGTAAATTTATACCCATTCGAATCCAAAACTCCCAAGGAAATCAAGTTTTTCTGTAGTTTAGATACATGCCTAACATCAGATAATGTTTTAACTGTATCATCATACATTTTAATTTTTACATTACCCATCCCAACAGTGTGACATGATGCATTATTTCCCATAAACACAGAACTACCATTTACAGCTTCATATGAAGTAAACCAACTTCTGTGCAGACTCATGTGATGAGAAGCACTAGAGTCTAGTAGCCAATTTTCAGCATCTTGAAAGACATTACAAACAGATAGAGCTTCAGCAATTAAAACTTCATCAATCATACCTGAATCAACCTGATTTGCTTCTTTATTCTAGTTTTCTAACTCCTTCCGTTTCCAACAGTTTTTCTTCAGGTGTCCAATTTTGTTGCAGTACCAACACTTGGCTTTACACTTATTTCCGCCCTCTGATTTTGATCTGGAAGAACCCCTTGCTTTCTCCCCTCTTTCCTTTGACCAACCTCTGGCTATCATGGCTTCTGGTGCAGGTGTTTCAATACTATATTTCCTTTGAACTTCTTCAGATAACAAAGCGCCCACAACTGATTCAAATTTCAAATAATCTACAGTGCTCAAACTGATTGAAGTTACAAAGTGGTCCCATGATTTGGGCAGAGAACACAACAAGGTTATAGCCTTTTCTTCTTCCTGAATTTTAACTTCCATATATGACAACTAGCAAATAAGTGTATTAAATATATTTAAATGTTATGCAACTTTTGTACCCTCCTTCATTCGAAGACTTTACAATTGTCTTTTCAAATAAATTATATTGGTCAATGATTTAGTCGTATACAAAGTTTCTAGTTTTCCACACAAACCTTCAGTTGTACTCTCTTAAAAATATTAAAGAGAACTTCATCTGTGAAGCATAACCTAATGGTGCTGAGGGATCGGGCATCCAAGTCCTCCCAGTCTGAATCTGTCATACTTGTAGGTTTTTTCTTTACCGCGTCTAATGCTTTGTGCAACCCTAGTTACACCAGCAAGTCCCTAACTTTCAGTTTCCACAATGTGAAATTGTTCTTCTTGGTGAATTTCTCCACCTCGAACTTTGCATTCGTCATTTTAGCCATTTCTTCCTACAAATCTTCCTACTTTGGTTTCCTAGTTTCCCTTCTTTATTTATAGCTAGGGTTTATTTGATTACAATGGTTTTCAATCTTCAGAATTTGTTTATACAATAGAGTTTGTTTTCAATCTTTTGGAAAAAAAATTCAAACCCTATTCAAATATTTTATGTGATTTCCTGTTCAAACCCTTCCACTTCAGAATCAATTTCTTCTCTAATTTTTTTTTCCTGAAAACTGAGCCTTCACTTCAATTATTTAAACTTAAAAAAAAACTAATTATGTTTTGTGTAAATCCATTAAAAAAAAAAGTTGTACCCAATTGCACCTCCAATCTGCTGGCTTGCGGCGGTTCCAGACTTGGCAGTTCGATGTTAGAACCCCAACTGGTGATTCACTTTAGGTCCACCTTCTCTGTGAGCACCTCCATCATTCACCAAACCCTCTTCTCTAGCAGCCTCCTTCAATTTCTCCACTGACAGCAGTAGCAGCGACCTCCTTCAATTCCGTGACTAGCAACAACAATGATTTCTTTAACAAGGTTTTGAATGTTAGTGGTAGCGGATAAAAAAAAAATTGTCTTTTCCTTTGGCAGTGACAGGCTCTTCCAAACGGACAACGCTTACTTCTCCACAACATACATGGAAGGCTTCACGCCTCTGCACACTCGGCTCCTCTCCTATTTTTGGACGCTCAACAATCATAACAAACCTCTTTCACTAATGGCTTTGTTCTGCACAACAGAGCACCGATTTCTCCTTCAACGACGGACAGGACACCAATGTCTGGCAGTTTGTCTTCATGCTTTTCATCAGAAGTATGGCGTCGATCTTTAAAACAACGGGCTCAATCTTTCTCGGTCTCAATATTTCTCTTTAAAAAATAATATCAATCTTTAAAAAACAACGTGCAGAACGACTCTTAAAACTTTAAAACAGCTTGCAGAACGACTCTTCTTCAATCCTTACTCCACCAAGCTCTGATACCACTTATTGTTCATTGAACACATTAAAGAAGAGAGAAATAATTTATAACTGAATGAAAAAACTAAAAGATAAACACACATAGGTAAATGCACAAATATTTACGTGGTAAAACCTTGACATGGTGTCAAGAAAACCTCCACGGAGCAAGGGATTAGAAACTCTATTAATCAAGAATGATTATCCTCATCATACAAGCCTCTCAGGCCATCCAATTTAACCAGAGCTATTTTGTTATTCTAACTTCATTTATTTATACAACCAACTAACAAGTAATAAGTAACTTTGCCTAAAATTACTTTAATTACATTTATTGTCATATTTCAACTAGCAAGTAGTAAATGAATTTGCTTAAAATTACATTAATTACATATGTTGTCATATTTCAACCGTAATTCACTTTTTGTTAGACATACTAAAATTTGAATAAACCTAATAACTAATTATAATCATGCAAAATGTTATTCACATTTTGTTAGACATACTAAAATTTGGGTAAACCTAATAACTAATAACTATAATTTAAGTTTTCGTAAAATGTCATATTTCCAACATTCACTTTAGTAAAGGACATAAGGAGGACTCAATGCACTTACAAAGGGAGGATTAGTCTATTAGTACTTCTTGCCATTTCAAAGGCAAGTAAAGGTAGATAATATTTATGGATTGTTAAATATATGACCTTTTATAGTCTAAAAGGTTAGTTAAATTAGTATTTGATTAGTTTTTGTATTAAAAGTAAATAATATTTATGGATTGTTAAATATATGACTCTTTATAGTCTAAAAGGTTAGTTAAATTAGTATTTATTAGTTTTTGTATTGAAATTTGGTTAAGATGTGTCTGTCAGGAAGCTTTGCTCATAGGTTATTGGTTCAAATCTTGTCTCTAGAGGTATAAAATGGAATATTGAAAACTTATTGGTTCAAATTCTGACTCTGGAAATATAAAATGGAATATTGAAAACTACAAAGGTCAAACTCTCAAGTGTTGTATATAAAGGGGCATTAGGGGAATTTTGATTTCTAAAGTGGGTCTTCTAAGTAAATTATAAAATAATAGTGGAAATAATAAAATAAGATTAGATTACATCATCAAATTTTAGAGGAAAAAAAATCAACTCATATTTTCAATTTATCTTCATATGGTTTTACTTAAATTTCGAGTGGAAACACTCGTTGGATGTAGAATTTGCTTCCTAATCCAAGGATTACCCATGTTGCACACTTTCGATGGACTCTGCTACAAAAAAAAATGAGATATACATAAAAAAACATGATTGCAATAACATTTTTTCATATATTTCTCATTTTTCGTGTAGCAGGGTCCTTCGAAAGTATGCAACTTAGGTACTCTTTGGATGAAGAATTGAATTTTGCATCCAACGAATAATCTTTCTCAAAATTTGAGTAAAACCTTAAGTAGATAAGTTGAAAATACGAGTTGAAAAAATAGTTTTATTATTTTATTATTTTTTAATCTTTTTACTTTTTTACTCCAAAAATGGTGAATCATCTTCCATGGTTGACATTATCATATTGAATACTATTGGTTCTTATAAAGTTTATTTTTCTTGTACATTTTTCTTAGGAGGCCCATTTTAGACCTCAAAATTTATCTAATGATGATGGTATAGAGTCGTGGACAGAGTAGGGTGGATAAGAATATGGTCTTCGAAGTAGCATTTGATCCTTATTTAGTTAAAAATCATTTCTAGTTAAAAAGCCTTTCTATTATATTGTCTTGATTGTTTTATTAGGGATACTATTCATGAATATGAGATGTACTCTATTTGAAAATATGGTGGCAAACTTTCTATGCCACCAATAACATGATTCTCTATATACTAGCATACCCCCGAGGAAGGGGAAGGGAATGTTGAACAAAATATAGAATTGATATGTTGCAATATATATATATATATATATATATATATATATATATATAACGAACAAAGTTCGTATACTCAGAGGAATGCTCTAATACCAATGTAATAGACAAAGTCCAATTACACTTTGATACAAATGTAACAAACAATGTTCGTATACGCAATAATCTTCAAAAGACTTTGAAGACAAAGGCATCCATTGTAGAAAAACTAATTATATATAAGAATATTTGATACAAGTGAGATATGAGATCATTACAACCAACTTAGATCTATCTAACATTGGATCTATCATGCACCGAGAGGGATAAAATCCCTCGAGGTGAAAAAATTTCCTCAATTTATACACACTAAAAAGAAGGTTTGCACCTCGAGGGATTTGATCCCTCTCGACACATGATAGATCAGGTGTTAGATGGATCTAAGCTTGTTCCAATTGAGGGCAACAATGCCACATTTTTATATTATCATTATTATGTATATGTTTGAGATAAAATTCAAAATTCATATTATGTTTTCTTTGCTTGGCATAACCATATCATTCTCTTCTTTATTTTGGGTTTTGTTGCTTTCCTTGAATGGTTTGTACGTCTGTGTTTGGATGCCTTAAGTGGTTTGTGTGTTTATGTGTTTGGATTTGGATGGTAATGTTTGTGAATGTTACAGTTGTTGTGTTATATTTTTATATGTGTATGTAATTGTCTATTAGTAATTAGTTGGTGATGAAGAAGGGAGACAATCTTGTCAATAGTTTGCAGGAAGATTGATATTGCACATCTATTTCATTTAATTTTAGGTATCACAACTTTTGACGACTAATTAATTCTAAATAGTGTTCCTCCAAATATTACAAAATATATCTTGAAGAGTAGTTTTAATAATTTATTGCGTCACGATTACTCTTGAAATAATTTGTTTATGTGTTTATGTTTGAAATATTTTATTTCCTTCAAGAATATTTTGATGATTTTTTTAATCTATAGTCTATTTTGCAAAGTCAATAAATAATGTATTTTTGATTTTTTTTAAATGAGTGGCCAGATTTATAAAATCTTTACATTATTTGTTTCTCCAAACAATTATCACATCTCCTTCAAGAATATTTTGATTTGTTTTGATGTTTATAAATATACATTTTCCTCTTTATATATTTTGAATACATTGTTGTATGAAATTATTCTATTAGTAATTTTGAATATATATAATTTTCTATTAGTAATTAGTTGGTGATGAAGAAGGGAGAGGATCTTATCAAAGATTAATTTGCACTTTGCAAAAGGATTGATTATGCACATCTTTTTCATTTTAATTCTAGGTATCGCAAATTTTGACAGTTAATTATTTCTTAATAGTGTCCCTCTACGTATTACTAAATATATCTTGAAAAATAATTTTTTTAATAATCTACAGCCTCAAGATTAACATCATCTAATGCATCTAATGCAAACAAACAAATATGATTAAAAACAACATCTACATTGAAATCAATAGATCTAATGCAAGTAATCAAATGAGATTAGAACTCAACATCTACATTGAAATCAATGCATCTAGTGCAAGCAATGAAATAGAAAACAATGTAAACTTTGAAACAAGAACAGAAACCCCTACAGAGTGACCTACCACGGCCGCCCAGCCCGACAGCTGAGCTGGGTGGCCGCAGCTACCATGGCCGCCCAGTCCGGCAGCTGAGCGGCCACAGGGAGCAAGGTCGATTCTTTTCTTGAAATATGACCTGACTACATAAAATGTACAAACTCTAGATCTCAAATCTAAATTTTCCGTAGATTCTCTGAAATGTGGGTTAAATCCCACCAAAATTTGGAGAAGTTCTCCAAGTTTAAGATATTCATCCGAAAATTTAATCTAAGATTTTAATTTGGAGGACAGACCCCTCCACTTAATTATTTTAAACTCTCCTAAGATTTACACAGTGGAGATTTTATCGGAATCCCACAATACCGATCACACTCACTGTCAGGTGACTAGACATGACTTTACAATATCTTGTCAGTCACTTGGATACCCATAATTATCATTGTCACTTGAGTAATACATGTGTTGCGGACTTGGTGAAAATTGTGCTTTAGCATTAGGTGGCATGATATTATAGCACGGAAAGAAAGGAGATCCATACATGCTAGGTACTCCTTCATCTACAGGATTACAAAGTGACCCAAAGAATTGAGATATTTTCTTATAGATGGGTTTCTCTTGTGGTTGAATACTATGTACTTTAAGTGTGTTGAACAGGGGTTCTATCTGGAAGCAAAACCATGCCTCAAACTAAGCTATTGTTTTGATGTCTTCTCGAAGGTAATCAATAAATTTATTTTTTCTAATGGTCCAAAATTTTCCTTCCCTTGGGCACCAGTCATGTAGCAATATTTTGAACCAAGGTGACCAGTGGTTGTATGGATTACTCATAGAGCTACATTCGAACATTAGCCAAACTCTTTTGGCATATTTGGTGTACACCAGGATATTATAATAGTCTACATAGCTCAACCATGGCTCATAAAGACAAATATATCTTTTTCCTGCAAAAGGTGCAAATCTAATGGCCCCTTGATCTGAAAATGGAACTATTAGTACTGCTATGCAAAGTATCCATTTCCATTTAATTTAGTGTGCAAAGTGTTCTCCATGACTTGCATGTTAAACAAACTAGTTTTGGTAATGTTTCTAAGTTTTATGTGTGAGAATTTGTTATTTAAATTTACTGTTTAATATATCACAGCAGAAATACATAGCAAGTAAAATTCACCATAGCATAACACAGCAAACTAATGAGGTAGTTCACCCCTCCTGGGCTACATATGCTGGTCCAAGGCTCCCCAATGGCATGTCCTTGCTCTATTAATTTTCTCAAAATGGTTACATAGTAAAAAATATGCCTAAACAGGCAAAAAAAGTTGTGAATTTGACTTCAGAAGACAGAACTAAGCTAAAAATGGCTTTTGTTTCACCTTAAACAGTGAAGTACAACCCAATACAGCTCCATTTCCCTGATGGCCCTGATGACTCTTTCCTCTTCCCTGAAGCAAAAATGGCTAAAGAACACCTCTTTTCACTCTGAAATTTATCCCAAACTCTCCAGAATGCTTGAGAAAGCCAAAATTGACTAAAATTTCATCTTGTTTGGTCGAAAAGTGAGAAAGTTATGACCCAAACAAGACTTTTCCTAGTGGCACTAGAAAACCTCCTCCAAAACTGGAGGAACTCCAGTTAACTCACCAAAAAAGGCGGAATTGTTGGAACTGGTGGAACCACACGCTAATTTAGGGATAACATTTAATGCGGTGGTTAGTTGTTTTCGATGCGTTCATATGCAGAATCTCTGGTGGTTAATGCTGGCTGATAAGGTTAACTCCGCGCCCATGGTCACGGGTCAAGGTCACATTGGAAGAGGGGCTAGCACCAAGGTGCTTAACCTTGTTGTTCCACCGGTTGGAAATGTTTAGGCCCCGGGTCATCGCGTAAGGGTTACATGGGAAGGGCGCTTAGTGCTGGGGCTAGCCCCTTCCATTCTCCGCCATAACAAAATATGCTTTGCATGTGGTTTTTGAGCTCTGGGCATATGGCTTCAGAGCTTAGCCCTGAGGGCTTAATCCATAACCTCTGCTCATTCAAACTTCAAACGACTCGATTGTCCGTTTAGCCTCTTCACGAGGTGTTCAACACATCCGCCTGACTTTGTGTTCAACCATTGCACGAGGCGACCCGAATGCGTTCACAGGAGCCCGACTCTTCATTTCTCCAATGACCCGACTACGTTCATATGTGCCCGACCCAATTACGTGCAGAGTGACCTGATTAGGTTTACCCCTGCACGACTGTTAGTTTTAACTCTAACCGACTGCACGTTTTTTTCAACACAGTGCCTCTGCCGTGCCGGTCGGGTCAAGGGTTCGATCCTCATGCCCTCATAAATTTTTGAACTAACCTTCCAACCAATGGCCTGGGGCCACGTGGTAGCCTCCAGGAAGACCACGTGGCACCCTCTGATAGGCCAATAAAAACCATATAAAAATAAAAATTTTCCATATAAATTTTTTTGAAAATGACAAATTCTTTTGGTCAAAAAGTCATGTTTTAGAGGTCACTCCATGAATTCCAACCTTAGTAACTTTCACATACGACATCGGATTTGAGTCCCGTTTACAGCGCCAGAATCGTAGCAACGGAGGCCTTTCCGGTCGTTCAGATTGAAACCATTTCTGAGCACTTCCATTTTTGAGCATTTTTTATAACTTGGGCATGATCACCTGATCACACCTCCCCAATGGGAAGCTTTTGGACCCTAAAAGCTCTCTGAATTACAAAAAATGAAGATGAGGAGACTGATTCTCCACTCTTCCAACCTTGAACCATTGAAATCTCCCTAAATTCATCAAATTGAGCTTCTCCTAAAAAGACTAATTCTTCCTTGAATCTGTTGACCGACTGTTGCTAACCTTGACTGTGTCATGCTACAAATTTTTGAAATTTGCAGAAATCATATTGTTCCTACAATAGTCTACCTTCAAAGGAAACTGAAAATAAGATTCACCTTGCCAATTGTCCTCATGGCGAAATTTTGTCGAATGAGCCATGTACTTGTGTCGATTCCCAACCAATTTTTCTCGCCATACCAACTTGCCATTCTGAAACGAACATTGATCCATGCTGAACTTTGTGTCCTCTTTGCTTGCATGCTTTTCCCTTTCTTGGATTCTTGCACCATTTCGCACCGACACTTTGTTCTCTACACCAATCGATACCAAAGACACTTTTTGCAACATCTTGTCATCTTCTTCCAAAGATGACCTGCTTTCAGACTGAAACATATCATCATATATATCATTAATAACATGAAAAGGATTATGTACAAAATATTTTTTCTTAACCATCAACAAAGTCAAAATTTGACTTGCATTGACAAGCCTTTTCAATTTCCCTGCATTTACTAAAGAAGATTCTAGCTTCTTCCGATGTGCTCTCACAATAAACTCCTTGCCATCCTTGAATAGGTGATACTTGTTCTCATGGCGATGGAAGATCGCTTTCATGTCAAATAAGTACGGACTACCCAACACCACACCTGTAATGTCAAGCAGTACCACATCTAGTTCAACCATGTCAACATAATGAGTTGTTATGGCGAAGCGCAACATGCACTTCCTTGAAACTTGTAAATTAGCATCCTTGCAAATCCAACCAAGTGGATATGGCTTTGGATGTGGAATGGTCTCAAGTTTCAGCTTCTTGACTGAGTCTTTTGAGATGAAGTTTTCTTGAGACCCACTGTCAAATAGTGTGTCTATCTTTGTGTGTTTTGAAATTATCCTCACATGAAATAGCTCTATCCTCCTCTCTTCATTTGGAGCTTCTATGTGACAGTTTAAAGTGCTAGAACTGGGATTTGTTTCTTTTACAATCTCTTTCCCTTTTATGTTCTTTAGTACCATGGCTATGCTTTTAGTTTAATCTCCTGATTCAGACCCTAAGTCGTGTTCAGCTATTGCAACCATTTTTTGGCCTTATCTTTGGTTTTAAATTTTTCTGGCTTCAACTCCGGATGAAGTTTCCAGCAATGGTCTTCATCGTGACTTGTTTTGGAACAATTTTTACAAAATAATTTCCCTTTTTCTTTCCTAGAGTTTGCATTTCTTTTCCTCCCTTTGCCTTTAAATTCACTATCCTCATTCCCATCAAAATATTGTTTACCTCTAGCCTCTAAATGTGTGGCTTCTACACAAACCTCGTCTAGACTAGTAGGATTGAACATCAGGATAGTATGAATAAGATAATTGTGTAAACCACCCATATATTTCAGCAAAGTATCTTGACTATGCAAATCAATTCCAAGTAATAAAGCCCTTCATCTAAAATCTTGAGTGTAATCTTGAACATTTTGTCCGTTAAGTTGTCTAAAGCTTTGTCAATTCATGATAGCCTTTTGTAAATGAGCTAATGGATAAAATTGTTGCTTCATTGCGGAAATAAATTCAACCCATGATAAAGTGATCTTACCATGTTTTTTAAATTTCATCCTTGGTCTTGGCTTCCCACCATACCAATGCTCCTCCTTCGATTCTCAAAGAGGCTAGATGTATCTTGGTGTCGTCTTCATGAAGGTTTTGTATCCTTAAATAAACTTGCAATTGTCTTATCTAATTGTCAAGTTTCTCTACATTGACATCACCATTAAACATAGGCAACTCAAATTTAACATCAAGCTTTAAAAATGGACTTTTACCAATGGTTTTAGACTTGTGAGATTGATTCACCGAGGTAGAGGAAGAGGATGAAGATGGGGATGGTGGATCACCATTTACTCCATGTCCTTTATTTGACTTATCATCACTTTTCTTTCCTCCTAAAGAACCCTCTCCTTCCTTGTGGTGTTTATACCCTTCTCCTTCAAGCCTTTCATTCCTTTCTTGGTAGAGTATCCTCACCATCTCCGTCATGTCTAGGAAAGCCTTTCGAAACACCCGTTCTTCTTCTTTGGGATCAATGTCTTCAGGAACTTCTCCTTCTCTTGAAGACATGCTTAAGGCTTCTTCAGTGGCTCTTGAGGGTGAATTAGAAGGTGGAGTTAAAGGCACTCTGGCCCTCCTTGGTTGAGGATTAATTTGTGCTCTAAACAAGTGTCCTTCCCCTCTCTTGAGTTTAAGCCTAGTAAGCATCAAAACTTGCAAACAATCAACTATATCTTTGCACAAGAACAAATGCACATTAAAACTCTAGCTCTGATACCAACTGATCTGAAAATGGAACTATTTGTACTGTTATGCAAAGTATCCATTTCCATTTAATTTAGTGTGCAAAGTGTTCTCCATGACTTGCAAGTTAAACAAAGTAGTTTTGGTAATGTTTCTGAGTTTTATGTGTGAGAATTTGTTATTAAACTTATTGTTTAATATATCACGGCAGAAATACACAGCAAGTAAAATTCACCATAGCATAACACAACAAATTGATGAGGCAGTTCACCCCTCCTTGGCTACATTTGCTGGTCCAAGGCTCGCCAATGGCATGTCCTTGCTATATTAATTTGCTCAAAATGGTTACACAGTGAAAAATATGCCTAAACAGGAAAAAAAACTGTGAATTTGAATTCAGAAGACAAAAATAAGCTAAAAATGGCTTTTGTTTCACCTTAAACAGTGAAGTACAACCCAATATAGCTCCATTTCCCTAATGGCCCTCATGGCTCTTTCCTCTTCCCTGAAGAAAAAATGGCTAAAGAACACCTTTGTTCACTCTGCATCCTGTCCCAAACTCTCTAGAATGCTCAATAAAGCCAAAATTTACTAAAATCTCATCTTATTTGGTCGAAAATTGAGAAAGTTATGACCCAAACAAGATTTTGCCTAGAGGCACTAGAAAACCTCCTCCAAAACTGGAAGAACTCTAGTTAACTCACTAAAAAAGGCGGAATTGTTGGAACTGGAGGAACCGCGCACCAAGGTGCTTAACCCTGTTGTTCTACCGATTGGAAATATTTAGGCCCTGGGTCACCGCGTAAGGGTCACATGGGAGGGGCGCTTAGTGCTCGGGCTAGCCCCTTCCATTCTCTGCCATAACAAAATGCGCTTAGCTTGTGGTTTTTGAGCTCTGGGCGTATGGCTTCGGAGCTTAGCCCTGAGGGCTTAATCCATAACCTCCGCTCGTTCAAACTTTAAATGACCCGACTGTCCATTTAGCCTCTGCATGAGGCGTTCAACACATATGCCCGACTTTGCATTCAACCATTGCACGAGGTGACCCGAATGCATTCACAAGTGCCCGACTCTTCATTTCTCCAACGACCCGACTATGTTCATATGTGCCTGACCCAATTACATGCAGAGTGACCCGATTACGTTTACCCCTGCATGACTGTTAGTTTGAACTTTTCCCGACTGCATGTTTCTGTCAACATGGTGCCTCTGTCGTGCTGGTCGGGTCGACCCTCCCCAAGGAGTCGGGTCAAGGGTTCAATCCTCAAGCCCTCATAAATTTTTGAACTAACCTTCCAACCAATGGCCTGGGGCCACGTGGTAGCCTTCGGGCAGGCCACATGGCACCCTCTGATAGGCCAATAAAAACCATATAAAAATAATTTTTTTCCATATAATTTTTTTTGAAAATGACAAATTCTTTTGGTCAAAAAGTCTTGTTTTGGAGGTCACTCGATGAATTCAAACCTTAGTAACTTTCACATACGACATCGGATTTGAGTCCCATTCACGGTGCCCGAATTGCAGCGACGAGGCCTTTCTGTTCGTTCAGATTGCAACCATTTCTAAGCACTTCCATGTTTGAGCAATTTTTATAACTTGGACATGATCACCTGATCACACCTCCCCAATGGGAAGCTTTTGGACTCCAAAAGCTCTCTGAATTACAGAAACTGAAGATGAGGAGGCTGATTCTCCACTCTTCCAACCTTGAACCATTGAAATCTCCCTAACTTCATCAAATTGAGCTTCTCATAAAAATACAAATTCTTCCTTGAATCTGTTGACTGACTATTGCTAACCTTGACTGTGTCATGCTGCAAATTTTTTAAATTTGCAGAACAGCAACTGAAATTTGCAGAAATCATAATGTTCCTACAATGGTATACCTTCAAAGGAAATTGAAAATAAGATTCACCTTGCCAACTGTCCTCATGGTGAATTTTTGTCGAATGAGCCATGTACTTGTGTCAATTCCCAACCAATTTTTTTCACCATACCAACCTACCATTCTGAAACCAGCATTGATCCATGCTGAAATTTGTGTCCTCTTTGCTTGCATGCTTTTCCCTTTCTTGGATTCTTGCACCACTTTGCACCGACAGTTTGTTCTCTACACCAATCGACACCAAAGACACTTTCTGCAACATCTTGTCATCTTCTTCCAAAGACGACCTGCTTTCAGACTGAAACATATCATCATATATATCAGCAATAACATGAAAAGGATTATGTACAAAATATTTTTGCATAACCATCAACAAAGTCAAATTTTGACTTGCATTGATAAGCCTTTTCAATTGCCTTGCATTTACTAAAGAAGATTCTAGCTTCTTCCGATGTGATCTCACAATAAACTCTTTTCCATCCTTGAATAGGTGATGCTTGTTCTCATAGTGATGGAGGAAATTCAACTCACTGTCCTTCAAAGTCTGGACTACCAGACTTCCACTTGCTGTTCAGCATTTCTGTCAGTTCAACCATGTCAACATAATGAGCTGTTATGGCGAAGCGCAACATGCACTTCCTTGAAACTTGTAAATTAGCATCCTTGCAAATCCAACCAAGTGGATATGGCTTTGGATGTGGAATGGTCTCAAGTTTCAGCTTCTTGACTGAGTCTTTTGAGATGAGGTTTTCTTGAGACCCACTGTCAAATAGTGTGTCTATCTTTGTGTGTTTTGAAATTATCCTCACATGAAATAGCTCTATCCTCCTCTCTTCATTTGGAGCTTCTATGTGACAGTTTAAAGTGCTAGAACTGGGATTTGTTTCTTTTACAATCTCTTTCCCTTTTATGTTCTTTAGTACCATGGCTATGCTTTTAGTTTAATCTCCTGATTCAGACCCTAAGTCGTGTTCAGCTATTGCAACCATTTTTTGGCCTTATCTTTGGTTTTAAATTTTTCTGGCTTCAACTCCGGATGAAGAGTTTCTGGCTGATAGTCTTCATCGTGGTATGTTTTTGAATAGTTATTACAAATAATTTCCACTGCTGTCTTTCCTAGAGTTTGCATTTCTTTTTCTCCCTTTGCGTTTAAATTCACTATCCTCATTCCCATCAAAATATTGTTTCCCTCTAGCCTCTAAATGTGTGGCTTGTACACAAACCTCATCTAGACTAGTAGGATTGAACATAAGGATAATATGTATAAGATAGTTGTGTAAACCACCTATATATTTCAGCAAAGTCTCTTGGCTATGAAAATCAATTCCTAGTAAAAGAGCCCTTCGTCTAAACTCTTGAGTGTAATCTTGTACATTTTGTCCCTTAAGTTGTCTAAAACTTTGCCAATTCATGATAGCCTTTTGTAAATGAGCTAATGGATAAAATTGTTTTTTAATTGCAGAAATAAAACCAGCCCATGATAAAGTGATCTTACCATGTTTTTTAATTTCATCCTTGGTTTTGGCTTCCCACCATACCAATGCTGCTCCTTCCATTCTCAAAGAGGCTAACTGAATCTTGGTGTCGTCATCATGAAGGTTCTGTATCCTCAAGTAAACCTCCAACTGCCTTATCCAATTGTCAATTTTCTCTGCATTGACTTCACCATTAAACATAGGCAACTCAAATTTAACATCAAACTTTAAAAATGGAATTTTACCAATGGTTTTAGACTTGTGAGATTGATTCACCAAAGTAGAGGATGACAATGTAGAGGAATAGGATGAAGATGGGGATGGTGGATCACCATTTACTCCATGTCCTTTCTTTGATTTGTCATCACTTTTCTTTCCTCCCAGAGAACCCTTTCCTTGCGATGTCTAGACCCTTCTCCTACAAGCCTTTCATTCCTTTCTTGGTAGAGTATCCTCACCATCTCAGTCATGTCTAGGAAAGCCTTTTGGAACACCAGTTCTTCTTCTTTGGGATCAATGTCTTTAAGAACTTCTCCTTCTCTTGAAGACATGATTAATATTTCTTCTGTGGCTCATGGAGGTGAATTAGAAGGTGGAGTTAATGGCACTCTGGCCCTCCTTGGTTGAGGATTACTTTGTGCTCTAACCAATTGTCCTTCCCCTCTCTTGAGTTTAAGCCTAGTAAGCATCAAAACTTGCAAACAGTCAACTATATCTTTGCACAAGAAAAAATGCACAGTAAAACTCTAGCTCTAATACTAACTGATCTGAAAATCGAACTATTTGTACACCTATGCAAAGTATCCATTTCCATTTAATTTAGTGTGCAAAGTGTTCTCCATGAATTGTAGGTTAAACAAAGTAGTTTTGGTAATGTTTCTGAGTTTTATGTGTGAGAATTTGTTATTTAAACTTATTGTTTAATATATCACAGTAGAAATACACAGCAAGTAAAATTCACCATAGCATAACACAACAAACTGATGAGGCAGTTCACCCCTCTTGGGCTACATCTGCTGGTCCAAGGCTCCCCAATGGCATGTCCTTGCTCTATTAATTTGCTCAAAATAGTTACACAGTGAAAAATATGCCTAAACAAGAAAACAAGGCTGTGAATTTGACTTCAGAAGACAGAAATAAGCTAAAAATGGCTTTTTTTTTCACCTTAAACAGTGAAGTACAACCCAATATAGCTCCATTTCCCTGATGGCCATGATGGCTCTTTCCTCTTCCCTAAAGAAACAATGGCTGAAAAACACCTTTTTTCACTCTGAAAACTATCCCAAACTCTCCATAATGCTCAAGAAAGCCAAAATTGACTAAAATTTCATCTTGTTTGGTCGAAAATTGAGAAATTTATGACCCAAACAAGATTTTTCCTAGTGGCACTAGAAAACCTCCTCCAAAACTGGAGGAACTCCAGTTAACTCACCAAGAAAGGTGGAATTGTTGGAACTGGCGGAACCGCGTGCTAATTTAGGGATAACATTTAATGCGATGGTTAGTTGTTTTCGACACGTTCATATGCGGAATCTCCAACAGTTAATGCTGACGGATAAGGTTAACTCTGTGCCCATGGTCACGAGTCAAGGTCACATCGGAAGAGGGGATAGAACCAAGGTGCTTAACCCTGTTGTTCTGCCTGTTGGAAATGTTTAGGCCATGGGTCACCGCGTAAGGGTTTCATGGGAAGCACGCTTAGTGCTGGGGCTAGCCCCTTCCATTCTCCGCCATAAAAAAATGCGCTTATCCTGTGGTTTTTGAGCTCTAGGCGTATGGCTTCAGAGCTTAGCCCTGAGGGTTTAATCCATAACCTTCGCTCGTTCAAACTTTAAACGACCCGACTGTACATTTAGCCTCTGCACGAGGTGTTCAACACATCTGCTCGACTTTGCGTTCAGCCACTGCACGAGGCGACACGAATGTGTTCATAGGTGCCCAACTCTTCGTTTCTCCAATGACCCGACTATGTTCATATGTTCCCGACCCAATTACGTGCAGAGTGACCCGATTACGTTTACCCCTGCATGACTGTTAGTTTGAACTCTGCCCGACTGCACGTTTCTATCAACACAGTGCCTCTGCCGTGTCGGTCGGGTCGACCTACCCGATGAGTCGGGTCAAGGGTTCGATCCTCATGCCCTCATAAATTTTTGAACTAACGTTCCAACCAATGGCCTGGGGCCACGTGGAAGCCTCTGGGAAAGCCACGTGACACCCTCTGATAGGCCAATAAAAACCATATAAAAATAAATTTTTTCCATATAAATTTTTTTGAAAATGACAAATTCTTTTGGTCAAAAAGTCTTGTTTTTTAGGTCACTTGATGAATTCAAATCTCAATAACTTTCACATACGACATCGGATTTGAGACCCGTTCACGAAGCTAGAATCGCAGCGATGAGGCCTTTCTGGTTGTTCAAATTGCAACCATTTCTAAGCACTTCCATTTTTTAGCATTTTTTATAACTTGGACATGATCACCCAATCACCCCTTGAAAAATTTTGGCCGACTCTATAAAATACATAAGATTACTTCCATTATTATGGCTACTATTAATCCATTTTCCAAGAATCAATTCATATGCGGGACTCTCCTTGACCCTATCTATGAGACACTAAAAACAAAATGACATATGACAATATGTACATATTAAAACCCATTGAAAACCCTCTGGAGAAAGGGGAGGTGATGATGGAGTTGAAGATGATGGACAACTGAACATCTTGATTTCTTTTGGAGTTGCTTCTCTTGTAAGCAAATATTCTAAGAAATTGTATTTTCCCTTTTTATATTCAATTTCAAAGCTGAGTCCATCCAACCATAGGCTCCATCTTAGTATCCTATTGTTGCCTTGTTCTAACAATCTTTTGTTTCTAAGCATCACTGCCATATGTTTTAGGTATGTTCTTATAATGAATCTTACTGGCTTTAGGAATAACTTGAATCTTTTGATTCCATTTTTTACAGCAATAATTTCTTTATGAGAAGATGGATACCTGAGTTCAGTGTCATTGAAACATCTTGATGCATATGAGAAAACTTCTTCGCTTCTTACATGTTTTTGCATCAAAACTCATGCCCATACTTCATTAGATGCATATGTTTTTAAAATGTAGGGCAATTCATGTCTTGGAAGAACTAGACTCGGAAAATTTTGGACCTTTTGCTTGATAATTTGAACTACAGTAGTCATAGATGGGGACCATTCTATTCATTTGAGCCTCATCTGTAGGACCTTGACATCTTTGGCTTGAATTTCATAAAATTGTTGAATGTAATTGAGGCTTCCCAGGAACCTCTGCAATTGCTTACGATCATAAATGGAATCTGGAAATTATGTTAAGGCTTTCAACACATGTTCTTGTAATTCAACTTTGCCTTGGAATAGGATTAGTCCTAAATATTCAATTCTAGTTTTTTCAAACTCAAGCTTAGGCTTATTGAGAACTAGCCCATGTTTAAATAGCTTGTGGTGAACTATCTCCAAGTGCTTTCTATGTTCTTTTAAATCAAAAGAACATATTAGTAAATCATCAATATAAACAATAACAAATTTCAAATCTCCAAAAATGTCTTCCATCCTTTTCTGAAATTCAAAGGGTGCATTCTTCAATCCAAATGACATTACTCACCATTGGAACTGTCTGTGTGGCACCACAAAACTAGTCTTGTATCTGTCAGGTGATTTGATCCCTATCTGCCAGAATCTGCTCTTAAGGTCAAATTTGTTGAACACATTATTATTGTTGATTTTCTGAAATAAATCTTCTTTAGATGGTAGTGGATACCTGATAGGCCACAAGGAATCATTTAGTGCTCTATGTTTGATCACCATCCGAGGTTTACCTCTCTTTTGTTCAGAATTCTTATTGACGTAAAATGTTGGGCAAGCCCAAGGGCTTCTTCTTGGTTCGATCAAATTTCGTTCTAATAGTTCAGCAATCTCTTTTTTACAGAGTTCGAGCTCTGGTGGGGACATCTGGTTTGTTGATGACTTCTGAGGTGTTCTAGAGTAGTTTTCTTTCTATGAATATCCACAAAGTATTGTTCCCTTTTCCAAAATTCATTGGGTGCATCTATTGTACATTTTGCTTCAATTTTCTCTTTTATTTCTTTGATGTATTATGGGCCCTATATTTCAACATTTTTTATTACTTTGTTGATCTTTGCTAGTTTTTCAAAAGAACATTCAACTATATCTGGGACAGGGTCTACAATTCTATTTACATGGTTGGACTTGCATGGAATTTTTATCTTGGATGTTGAGGTAAATTTGGTGTGCTTCTACAACAAGAGGAAGATGTCTTCTTACAAAATATTGACGCGAAAAAATATCACTTCCTGTATCAAAACTGTACAAATTTACAGAAGTAGGAATTCCATTAAGTGTTGGGTAGGTGTTATATTCTTTCCACGATTAGTCGTCGGGCACAGCAGACCCTTGTTTGGGGTTCGGAGCAACGGCTCGGGAAAAATTTTTGGGCCCTATTTTTTTGGAGGGCGGACCCGCCCATGGTTTTGTGCATGGGTTTGCACATGGTTTTGGGGCATGATGGTTTTTGGCCCCTGATATTTTGTAGATCCGGTCAAGGGAACTATGGTTATGTTCTAATCTAGGGTTAATGGATTGGGGTTTATGTATGCTTCGGCATGTATATATATATGTGTTGTAACACTAAAAGGAATATAATGAAAAATTAAGCTAGTAGTCTCGATTTTGGATCCAGGGGAAAATCTCTGTGTATATATGTTTTATGTTTTATGCTCTCGCTAGTGTTTATTTTATGTTCTTAAGATTCGTTTGCAAATAATTTCTGTATAGGGTGAAATCCTAAATTTGGTATCGGAGTTGTTTTGGCTTCAAGGGGACGCCTTTGCTGCTGAGGGGTTTTTTTCTCAGGCCTGTTGTAGACCCTATTCAGTGGGAGATCTGCGAGATCGATTCTTACGGTGAAATAATATGGCGAGCAGTGGAAAGATAGAGATCTAGAAATTTAATGGTCAGAGTTTTGAGTTGTGGAAGCTCAAGATGGAGGATCTGTTGGTGGATAAAGATTAGTGGATTGCGGTAGATCCGGGTACTAAACCAACGGTAACGTCAGATGAAGACTGGAAGAAGCTAGATCAGAAGGCAAAGAGCACAATACGGTTGTGTGTCTCAGATTCAGTATTTTTGAATGTATCTGGGGAAGCTATGATGAAAGCTTTCTGGGACAAGCTAGGGACTTTCTACCAATCTAAGTCTCTGGTTATTAAATTTTTCCTGCGGAAAAAGCTGTATAACCTGAGGATGAAGGATGGAGACTCGGTGATAGAGCATTTGGTCGCCTTAAATACTGTGGTAAGTCAGTTGTTATATATTGATATTAAAATCTCAGATGAAGATAAGAGCATCAATTTGTTGTTTTCTCTACTAGATTCGTGGGATAGTCTGGTTATTAAAATAGGTAGCAATACAACTACCTTGAATTTTGATGACATAGTCTCAACTTTGTTGTCGGAGGAAATGAGACAGATAATTATGGAGGGCCAGAATGGAGATGCCTTATCTGTATGAGGTGTTAGAGTCGGTCCTTACAGCCCTCCGTCAGAGATCTTTTCGCTTTTTGCATATCATTCTTAGGTGTCTCGCTCGTTCCACTTTGTTGCATTTCACTAGGGGCATGCCATTGACTGACGGGGGGGTCTGGTTGTCTTGTGTTTCCTCATGCTTGTACCTGCAGGGCTAATTAAAATTCCTCAAAAATCACTGAAGTTCATGGTCATTGCATTCATGGTTATAAATGATTAGTTCCGTTAAAAAAAGTCTTTAGTCCTAGAGTCTAGGGTTTTCAGTCCTTTGCATACATGTAATAAAAGCCCGCAGGCCATGAGGTTAGTTTCAAAAGATTCCTATTTCACGTTTTTATTATCAAAAACATTTGAAGACATTTCTAGTCCAAAACTCTGTTTTGGAACTAGAAATTGTCAAACTTCATTTTTTGTAATAATTGTATTTGTTTCACCATAAGAAGTTTCAGAGCAAGCCTCTAATCTTTGCCTAAGCCAAATGCCAAATCCCTGCAAAAAACAACCAAGTGTCATCAGTCCAAGACTCAGAAAGACAGTGAGAGCTAAAGACAGAATTGCATTAAAATGACAAAGTGCCAAACATTATAAAAGTGGGTTATGGAAAAAATTTAAAATCAAATCTGATTTTATGAGATATTTTTCTTCACATATAAGCCATGGAAAACCATTCATTTGCACAAATTCTCAAGGCAGAAATCGAAGTGGTGAAGTTGAAGGCCGAAATCGTGTTTTACAAAGTGTGGACCGGAACTGGAGGTGCGCGCTACGCGCAGAGAAGGCGCGCTACTCATATAGAGCGCGCTACGCATATAGCTTCACCAGCCTGTGTAAAATAACAAGGGCGCTACGCACATGCAGCGCGCTACGCATTGGGTGAGCGCGCTACCCATATAGTCTCAGAGCCAAAAAAAATTTCCCTTGCGTCCAGTTTCACGCCCAAATGCCTCAATCAGCTTGCAAGTAGGTTCTCCACGATTGTTAAGTGATTTTTGAACATGATTGTAGTGTGTTTGATGTGGGGAAACAAGCATTTGATGAGGAGAAATGTGTAAACCCTAGGTTCATTGCAAATTCATTTCTCAGGGTTTTGAAAGATATGTTGACAGTCTTGTGAAGGGTTTGCAAACTTCTATAATTGATATATATGCTCATGCCTATATTGTCTGTGGTGCCCCTGCTCATTATGTACATCATCCTCACGCCCTTTCTTTGCCATTGTACCACTGCTGTCACTATGATTGTCATCCTCATTTTAGCACTGCTCCTTATTCATGTTTTCACATAGTCTCATGATTCACTTGTCCATATCCTCCATTGACATTTTCGGAACACTGTTATCATTGCTATGGTTTTACTATGGTCATTGTCACTGTTTCCTATTCTCTATTGACAAACACAGTCTCATTCTCATTTTCCCTTTGACAAATCTTGGCCAGCATTGCAAAGGTTGTACACTACATTACACTTTTTCTACTCATTTGTCAAATTCACTTGTGATCAAAACAGTGACTGTTTTTATGCCAATTCACTTAACAGAGCTATTACCACTGTGGCTTGTTTTCCTATGATGCTTTGGTACATATGTGACATATTTGGGTTTTGAGCATACATTGAAACTTTTGTCTTCACTACACCTATATCAACATACATATTGCAGACATCTTGTTTTCAAAGCCATGCCAAAGACAGATTCAGTTTATGAGCAGGAGTATGACAGTGATTCCACAGCAGAGGGTAATGTGCCACGGAGGTCTCACAAAAGTGGCAAAGGTGGTAAGCATCTCAGGGAGGAGCCTACTTCTTTGGCTCAATTGCAGGCTTGCCCGATTGCAATGGATTGTTTTCAGCGTCAGTCATGTTTCCAATACTGTGAGATGATTTCACAAACCCAGCATCATCGTGAACTAGCTCGTCTATTTTTTCTACATTTACATGATGGCCGTGTAAACCTCGCCGGAGTAGATTTCATTCTCTCACGAGAGACTATTGCTTAGGCCACCGGGATACCAAATATAGGAGAGGAATGGAACAAACGTCAGCAGTTAGAGAAATTCCACTATGAGCCATACATCAAACCTGGGTATATGAGGCACCTGAGCAGGGTTTTTCCTTTCAGATTCCTGAGGGATGAGTTTGCACCATTGATGAAACTCATCATTCGGTATTTCAGTTGCGAGGGCAGATTCTCGCGTCTCTATGCATACCATGTTCGTTTGTTGATGCATTTCACGAGGGTACGTATGATGAACATTCCGTACTTCATGTATCGCAACATAGAGAGGATGGTGATTTTTGTCTGTATAGGTTAATCTCAAAGACAAAGAAAAGATAGAAGCATATATCATTACGCCGATCAAGATCGAGGTACACTGGCTAATGCAGGCATCACTGGTGATTTCCTATCTTCCGTGGATTTATTTATAATACCACACCGCCTCCCGAGGCGTTTATGATGAGAGATCCTCAGAGATCACCTGACATCCGAGACTAGTTACACGTTGCTCCATTGTATGTGACATACCAACGAGGCCACAAGGCCTTATTTGCAACTACACGACGAGTATTATCTCCACCCCGGGTGGAAGGGGTCTCGTTGACTCCATCAGCAGAGCGAGTACTATCTCCACATGATGTGGAAGGGGTCTCGCCTTCTTATTCGTGCATGTACGTATCCGTGGATAGAGAAGAGGTTTACAAGAAGGATGGAGGGCTCATCAGGAGGCCAGGACACTGATTTCACGATCATTGATGTTGATGCGAGCTCTCCTAGCTCGAAACTGAAAGAGATCATCCAGGAGCAAAAGGCCGAGAATGACACGCTGAAAGAGAAATTGTAGAGGGCTCAGTGGGTGATAGACTACCTGGAGCAGCGCAACAAACAGCTAGAAGATGAGCACACACTGTTAGAGCTGCGGCGAATCCGTGAGGATCGACAATTGGCCCGGAAGAGACCAGGTGACATGACACCAATTGAGCGAGAGACTGAACTCACACATGTTAACATTCATCTGGAGAAGTTGTTGGAAAAGGCCAATAGAGATAAAGACATGCTTCGTCACATGAAAGGTCATTATTGGGCTCGCATGCATGTCTGCAAGGCAAAAATGAAGATTCTTAAGAGGAGGTTGAGCAGAGCACTAAAACGGCGGAAAAGGCCTGATCCACTTCGGATTTTGGCCGAGGCTTCATTGGCTGGGCATGATACATGATGGAGGGTCTTCGCTCCGAATTTGAGCAAATTCGGAGAAATTTTTGTCATTTTGAAATATTTTGGTCTAAAAACAGATTTTTCAGTTATACGAGTAGCGCGTCGACGCGCTCGCTTATGATTGGGACACTTTCTGGAGGAAAAATTTATATTTTTGGGTTTTTCATGGTAATTTATGCATTCTCCAGTATTTCCGAAGCATTTCATCAAGTTCTGTATGATCAAAGGGCCCAAAAACACCATGAAAACCACCTTCCTGCCACCTTTTGCACCAGTAGGAAGTACTTCTGGGAGAATGAAGTTTTGGAGGGGCAAATGAGCTCCAAATTGGGAAATTCCACTTGGGTTGGATATCCAACATCCAGGGCTTTCCAACAGGCTACCATGAGCTCAATTGGGATGCCGGGAAGTGCCCCAGAAGCAGGCTGAAAGACGCACTACGCATATGGCTCAGGCGCGCTACGCATATAGATTTTTGGTTAATTTTTCACCTTCCAGCTCAGAATTTCGGCCAGTTGAACCAATTTTTCTTGTGGATGAAATTTTTGAGTTATCTTGATGTAAATTTATGGTTGGCATGTAACTTGGAATCACTTTTACCTATTCTAGATGATTCACTCCTAAAAAAGTAAAAATCAAATGTAAGAATCAGTTTCCCTCCTTTTAGAGGCAAGTTGTTTGGATGCCTATATTCTAGCTCCTTGTTTAGAATTAGTAGGAACTGCTCCTAGAAGGAGGAATTTGACTCCTAGAGGTGTGGGAAGGGGTTAGGATAGCTTATATGATGTAATTTCTGAGACATTCTATAGGTTGGACTCTTGGGAAGATTTTGGCACACTATTGTACATATTTTTCATATTTTGGCTAAGGAAAGATCAGAGGTTTTGCAGCACCTGTTGGGATTCTTGTGGCTTTCAGTTCTTGATGGTGTTTTCTCTCAGTTTATTGTAAGTTCTTTCATGTTTAATGTATGCCATTCCTTTCTTATGCTTCTGAAACTAAATGAATGAGTAAATGAGGTTGAATCCATTGATTTCAGTGCTCTGCCTTTGAATTTGTTTAGTTTTACATGTTTTCACCTGTTTGGAGAGGATCCATGTTCTTCTTTGCCCTCTTCAGCTCCTTTTCATTCTGATCCATCCATATACCCAATCAAAAGCATCAAGACTATTGCCTACCTCGCCCCAACTCGAATTCTGCAAAGATCTGGCCTTATCCCCGGACCCAAAATTGTTTTTTCCCATTTCTCCAACAAAAACCCAAAAAATCAAAATCAAACATTCCTATCTCTTTACTAGCCTAAAATCAATATTCATTGTTCATTATAAGTCATCTCAGCCCCTTTGAAGATCCTTTGCCGAGATAGACCCGGAGAGAGCCCTCTCCTGTCCTCGTAGGGCTAGCTACGAGGCTGAGCGTGGTTTGATGTAGCCTTGAGTTTTACCTTATTTCAGCCTAAGGTAGATTTGAGCGCTAACATGAGGAAGGTCCCGTAACAGAAACAAGAATAAGGTTTCGAGTGGGAGATCTAAATCTCCAAGAAATTTTGTAAAGGTGTGCTCGAAATGCGGAAAGGAAGGGCACTACAAAAAGGACTGTAGATCTAAAGCTCCTGAGAAAGGAAATGGATCTGATGATTCTCCTTCTGCAGAGGCAAAAACCACCTTGGATGAAGGTGGGGTCTTGTATTTTTCTTCTTCTTCAAATAAACATGTAGATCATCAGGCATGGTTGATTGACTCAGGTGCATCCTTTCACTTCACTCCCCATAGGGAGTGGTTCTGTGAGTATGAGAAGTATGATGGTGGTGATGTCTTCTTACGGGATGATAGGAAGGAAAAAATCATCGAACGTGGAAAATTCAAGCTGAAGCTGCAAGGTAGAAGGATTAGAACACTTCCTGGTGTTCTGCATATTCCTGCATTGGCCAAAAATCTAATTTCTGTAAGCAAGATGGATGATGCAGGTGTAAAAACAGTGTTCGAGAAGGATACCTGCAAGATGGTTCGGGGAGCACTGGTATTAATGCGGGGAGTTTGGATTGGAACTCTGTACAAGCTTCAGGGTAGCACTGTTATTAATCGGTGCAACAGTTATATGGTTCCTGAAAGTGGAGCGGAAAGCCTAGTGGTCTCTGGAAAAAATACCATGCTATGGCATCAAAGGTTTGGACATATTGAAGAGAAGGGCCTTCGGATACTGCATGGAAATGGTATGGTAGAAGGTATATCTAATTTCTCTTTGGATTTCAATTTCTACAAACATTGTGTATATGGGAAGCAAAATCGGGTGAGTTTTCCTTCTAGTGCTAAGAGGGCGAACAAGATATTAGAGCTTATGCATAGTGATGTGCTTGGACCTGTGTCGGTTCCATCACTAGGAAAATCTATGTACTATGTCTCATTCATAGATGACTTCTCAAGGAATACATGGATATATTTCTTAAGGAAGAAATCTGAAGTTTTTTACAGATTTAAAGAATTTAAGGCTCTGGTGGAAAACCAGACAGAGAAGAAGATAAACGTGTTGAGGACAGATAATGGTAGAGAGTTTTGCAAGAAGGAATTTGAAGAATTCTGTAAGAAGTATGGTATAGCAGGCAGAAGACTAATCCATACACACCTCAACAAAATGGATTTGCAGAAGGAATAAACAGAACGCTAATGGAAAAGGAAAGAATCATGCTCAGTGGTATCAAGTTAGGACAGGAATTCTGGGTAGAAGAAGTGGAGATTGCATGTTACCTGGTTAATAGATCACCTTCATCAGGATTGGAGGATAAGACTCCACATGAGATATGGATTGGTAAGAAACCCTCTCTTTCACATCTGGGGGTATTTGGATGTGATGCATATGTACATATTCCAAAGGAGAAAAGGACCAAGTTGGATAATAAATATGAGAGGTGCATCTTTGTTGGGTATAAGGATGGTTTAAAAGGTTACAAGCTTTGGAACCCAGAAAGAAAGAAGGTTGTGTACAACCAAGATGTGGTGTTTAGAGAGTTGAAATATGTTGTTAAACATGAAGTCCTACCAAAGGAACCTGAGAAGATAGAGTTTGAGCTAAAGGAGGATGAATCAGACTCTACAATAGAATAAGAGCCAGCTATGAGAAGACTAGTTCAGGAAAGAAGGCAGCCAGAAAGGTATATTCCATCTTCTTTCTGTTCAATTTTTTCTTTAACTATCACTGATGATGATCCCAGAACTTTTAGGGAGGCACTAGATTCAGAGGATGGAAAACTCTGGAAGGAGGCCATGGTTGATGAAATGGCATCCTTGCAAAAAAATAAGGCATGGGATTTGGTGGAGTTGTCGGCTGGAAGGAAGCCCATCGGGAGAAAATGGGTGTTTAAGAAGAAGATGAATGTAGAAGGAAAGGTGGAGAAATACAAAGCTCAGTTGGTAGAAAAATGATATTCCCAGGTGTCGGGAATTGATTTTGGTGATATTTTTTCTCCTGTTGACAAGGTTACTTCTATTAGATTACTTTTATCTGTTGTTGTTGCCTTTGATTTTGAGGTAGAATAGATGGATGTGAGGGCAACATTTCTTCACAGGGATATGGAAGAGGATATCTACATGAAGCAACCTGAAGGCTTTATGGTGAAGGGTAAGAAAGAACCGGTATGCACGTTAAAAACGTCTCTGTATGGGTTAAAATAGTCACCAAGGATATGGTATCATAAATTTGATACCTATATACGGGGACTTGGCTTCACCAGAAGCAAAGAGGATCACTGTGTATATTTTAAATTAATTTATGATTGTGTTATTTATTTGGTCTTGTATTTGGATGATATGTTGTTGATTAGAAATGACAAAGAAATTATCCAAGATTTGAAGATCCAATTGTTCTCCAAATTCGACATAAAGGATCTTGGTGCTGCAAACTATATTTTGGGCATAGAAATTAAGAGAGATGGGGCAAAGAGGAAGCTCTGGTTAAAGCAGAGGAAGTATGTCGAGACAATATTGCAGAGGTTCAATATGCAAGATAGTAAAACGGTGAAGGTTCCTATTCATGTAGGTGTAAAGCTATCTGTTGAACAGTGTCCCAAGACACAAGAAGAAGAGGAGGATATGTCCCGTGTTCCATACGCAAGTGAAGTGGGTAGCTTGATGTATGCAATGGTCTGTACTAGACTATACATTGCACATGCAGTGGGAGTATTGAGCATGTTTATGTAAAAACCAGGGAAGGAGCATTGGACAACAGTGAAGTGGGTTTTCAGATATTTGCGTGGCACTAGTTATTATGGTTTGAGCTACCAAGGAAGACCGGGATTGGATAGAGTTTTGGACATCCGTGGTTTTTTTGATGCAGACTGGGTTGGAGATTTGGACCAAAGAAGATCTACAAGTGCGTATGTGTTTATCCTATTTGGAGGTGCAGTCAGTTGGATGAGTAAAAGACAGTCTGTAGTGGCCCTTTCAACCACAGAGGCAAAATACATGGCAAACACTCATGCAAGCAAGGAAGCAGTTTGGTTGTAGATATTGTGTTTAAGTATGGGGTTGGTGCAGCAAGCTATAAGGATAAACTGGGATAGCCAAAGTGCAATTTTTTTGGCTAAGAACCCTGCTTATCATTCAAAGACAAAGCACATTGATGTTCAATATCACTTTGTGAGAGATATGGTTGAGGATAAAAGAGTGTTGTTGGTAAAGGTGGACACTTTGAAGAATGTTGTAGATGCATTGACAAAGTCTATGAGCACTCATAAGTGTAGAAATTTGAATAACTGAGATATTATTCACTGAGATTCTCTTGATCACACACTATTTTAGCTTCATGCATAATATAGAATTTCTTCTACCATTGATCATCACATGCGGAAATAAAATCAATTGCATGCATACATTAAAACCACAAACAATCTCACATATGAACACAGTATTTAATGGGAAAGCTTAAAGCTAAAAACCCCAACTATCTATATATTATATGTCATGGAGATCATGTAACAATCATAGTACAAAAGCTCCTCACAAGCTCTCATGCACACCCTCAATTGCTACACACTATCAAGCTAGATCTAGCAAAACACATGCTCCAATCTTTTGCCACTTGATAGCCAGCCTCTAATGCATTTTCAATGCTATGGGATGGCTTCATTAAATAGATAAACCACCTGGCTTGTATTGCGCAATCCTCATGGGCTTCTCCACCTATCTGTGTGTTGCAAATAGCAACAGTATAGTCACAACTGATAGTTAACCTGCTCTTTCACCTATTTCTGCACTGGTCTCCACTGAAACTGTCCATGCACTGAAGTTAACTGATGCATTCTTTAGTTGATTAATGAGTTTATAATTAGTGAATTAATTAATAATTAATTCACACCACTCTCACGAATTGTATCAATTAGTTAAACTGAATACAAATAGCTCAACTATGTTTAGATTAGTTAAACTGAATACAACTCCACTAACTTCCTCAATCAACTCCACCAAACTCTGTCACATGAGTTCTAACTGAAGTCTTCATGCAATAGCTCCACATAACCCTCGGGAATAGCGTAATTCCTTCTGTCAGCTCCTGTGCCACATCTGTGCACTTAACTGAAGTGCTCCAAGAGAATAAGATAATGTTTAGAGTCCAAATATTATTAAGAGCTAATAATATTCGACATATCTATTTTTAGACTGGCAATCTAAAAATAGATTCAGCCCAATATGTCTAAAAATAGAAGTCCATCTATTTTTTCCGACTTGACCAACCATCCACAAATAGCATCCTGCAACTCATAGAACATGATCCATATGTCTAAAAATAGACTTTGCGCCAAAAATAACCTGCGGGCCCACTTAGTGAAGGCGACTCCTTTCCACTAAGCTCATCATCTTGTTGCAATCTCAACAATAAGTTCTCTTGGTGTAGAGAAACAATGGGTGTTGCAGGGCTGGGCTAGTGACGAAGCTCTCCTGTGGCCCCCTACGGAAAGAAAACAACAAGTGGGAGAATGTTGGGTAGGTGTTATATTCTTTCCACGATTATTCGTCGGGTGTAGCAAGGGGATCACAAGGGGGGCGGCAGCCCCCCCTGTTCAGGGTCCAGGGCAATGCCCTGGGAAAAAATTTTGGACCCTATTTTTCGGTGGGCAGACCCACCCATGGTTTGGTGCATGGGTTTGCACATGATTTTGGGGCATGATGGTTTTCGGCCCCTGGTATTTTGTAGATCCGATCAATGGAACTACGGTTATGTTCTAATCTAGGGTTAATGGAATGAGTTTTATGTATGCTTCGGCATGTATATATATATGTTGTAACACTAAAAGGAATATAATGAAAAATCAAGTTGGTAGGCCCGATTTGGGATCCAGGGAAAAATCTCTGTATATATCTGTTTTATGTTTTATGCTCTTGCTATTGTTTATTTTCTGTTTTTAAGATTTGTTTGCAGATAATTTTTGTACAGGGTTAAAACCTACATTAAAAATAACAGGGAAATCGGAAGCCATAGCTCTAATAGTCATTAACGTCTTATTTACGGCTCTGAACTACAAGCTTGTGGGTTGCCAATAATATTCAGGAATGGCACTATGCTTTGCACATGAATTCATAGTTCTTGTGTCTATTTTTGCATCTAGAGAATATTGTTTATAACCACTAACCTTGACATCTATTCTAATAATAATCCTATCTTCAAATCCCTTCATCTGGAGAATATATGTACCTGGTTCTGGCTGGTGATCTTCTGTTATGCATTGTAATGCTTTCTGCTCTCGGTCATGATCTTCTTATCCTATGAGCACATCTTCAAATTCTTCTATCATCATTGAATCTTTTAGCTCTGCAAGTTTTTTTTGTTTTTTAGCTAATTCCTTCTGATCAGCTCTCATATTGGTTAGAATTTCTTTAACCTGGCCTCTTTTTTCTTCAATGGTGGTTTCTAAGTGCAATATTTATTCTTGTAGTTTTTTGCCTGGTTTGTTTCTTCTTCTTTGTCTGAGATATTCTCAATGATGGAAGTAGATTTCTTAAACCCATAGGGTTTTATATGATGAAGAAAGCTTACTTCTTCTCTGCTTATGGTAGATCTAAGGGAAAACTAGTTCCTGGGTGGAATGATAGATGAGGGTGTATTGGAAATCTGTGCAGATGTGGTATGAGTGTCACTTGGATAATAGGCACCAAGATTTACCACACTTGTCTGCGTCATTTTGGCAAGTTGATGATGGAGGTTTGACAGGCGTTTTGCGAGACGATGTCGGATGGCGAAATCTCCTGGTGTGAGGGAAGAAATACGAAATTCTAAACCTGTGATTTCAGAGTGTAGGTTTGTAGGATTTTCTAAATGAAACATCTTGACATCTGAAATGAAGTCAAGATCTGAGGTGGATTCAGAGCAGGATGAGTCTTCATGATGTGGATATGGAGGGTTTGACTCAACTGAATATGTGACTAAAAAATATTCCTCATTTTGTGGGGGTTGGTGTACCTGCTCCCATTCATTCGGATCATAAATATTAGAAAAAACGTCAAACAATTTATTTTGGAAACGAGTTTTACCCTTCAATGACATTTGCTAGCCCAATGACCTGGCTTCTTGCAAATGAAACAAGTTCCTGATTGTGCTCTTTGGACGCCTTCTTGTCTTCTCTTGAAGTATCCTTTTCTTGGTCTTTGAAACCTTTGTCTTCTAGGGTAAAACCTTCTAAGTTGGCTTTTCTTCGTGCATTTTTTACATTGGAAATTACTTCCACATTGTCCTTTGCTAGCATTCTTCTTTTTGTTTTTGTAGCCAAAATGATAAGTTTCGGCATAGATATCACATACACTTGCATTGAAACCAAGTTGTTTCTTTACTGATTTGGTTGTCTTTCTCGGAGGCATTCTTTCTGCAGAGTAAATACAATTTGTTCATGGAGTCCTGCAAGAGAAATATTTTCAATATCTATATTTTCAACTTCAAATCTAGCCCTGACAAGATCTGGGATTCTGTCAGGAATTTCAGACAAATATTTTCTCAAATAAGTTGTATTTTTTGGGTCTCTTGCCTTATAAAGAAGATCCTGCGTTGTGCAGAAAAACTCAAGAATTTCTTTTATATCGCAAAGTCTTTGGCTCATGAACATATCTGCATAATGATGGCCATCAACCTTAATTTCTCCATAAAACTTATGGAGAACTTCCCTAACAAGTTCACTGACTGGCTTATCACTATTCATAATATCGGGTTTGTCAAATTCATTCATTATAGACCACCATAATCTAAGTTACCATGGAAACCCCAAGTTATCCTTAAACCTAATTCTGACCATGAGACCCTGTTTATGAATGGACTTTGGAGTGCTTGCCCATGCACTCCAAGTATGGATTTCCATGAGGATTTCATTTTTAGATTTGGAGTTCAGATCTGTCATTGGAGCTTGATCGATGTTAGCTCGGCTAAGAGTAGGGAACTCATCATTGTTTGAAGGATCATATGGAGTTTTTCAACGAGAACCATACTTGGCATTACACCATTTTTCCCATGCAAATTCGAAAGGTTGGTTTGGTTTATCGCTATCTGCACTCCTGGGTATTTTGCTGGATCCTTCTCGTTCTTCTTTTAGATTTTTTATTTTTGTACTTTCAGAACTTCTTGTGATATGTCATATAGATTTTGTGCTACACATGTTAGCTGATAATTGTTATAGTTCTGAAGCCGTATAACGTCTTGGGGCTTCTCATCCAGCAATTTCCTATATTGTAGGAAATCCACATCGGCTACAACATTGCCATTTTAAATTTTTGTACAAAATTTCCAGGAGAAAGTCTCGTTTTTGGGAGTATATGCTTCTCTAGATCATCCCCTGCCTTTTCTCTAGGTAGTGTATATCTCATGAACTTAATGTCTCTCGGAGAGGAAATACGTACACATTCCTGACATTCTGCATGTTGGCCTAAATTTTCCTCTTTCAATATAGACTAAGTTCTATAAAAGACTTGAAATTTTTTATCATAACTTGGACTTCTAGAGGCAATGCAGAATTTGCATTGAGAGGAGGAACCGTACTTGAGTTTTTCCAGATGCCTATTGAGGTCTGAAGTATCATGGCTTCTGAGAGAGTGACTTCTAACATGGATTTTAGGTACTGCAGTGTCGTTTCTTAGTCTAATGACTGGTCCTTTACTTGACTCAAAAATAGACAATCTTTTAGGTTCTGGAGTCAAAAAATACCTTTGAGGCAATGGATGGTCTTCTGTAGTCCACTAATCAGGAATTGTCAATTGGGAAAACCCTATTGGGATAGGGGTGACATTACCAAGTCCAACCACCACTCCTTCTGTTGTTTCTCTCTGAGTAAGCTAAGGATTGAGAGCTGAGAGAGTTGTGGAGACAAATCTTAAACAAACAGTGGAATGTAATTGAGCAATATTAGAATGCCCAGACATATCAAAGCCAGAAAAATGGATTTAGGCTTGAAGCAGTTTATTAATATGGGGTCAGTTAATGAAACTTGGTATCGTGGGATGATAGATGACCAAACTGGACCATTGTGAAAAGGGGCCTCAAAACCACCTAGTAGAGCATCAGTGAATTGATTATGGTGTGAGTCAATTAAACAAGCTAAGCCAGACACATTTAAACCAGGTCCGACAAGAGGATTAACACCAAATTGTATTAGTCCAATATGCACATACTTATAACCTTGTTCCAGTGCCCATTTGATATCTTCTGGTTTTATGAGAGGTATCTGATACATAGGCTGGGTAATATTTATAGGTACATTAACAGAGGCATATCTAATAAGATTGGCTGCAAGAAAGTTAAACATTGGAAGGTCGTAGATTTTACTGGGAGATATCTGAGGAAGCTGCTAATTAAGATTGGGGGTAAATTCCTGGACTACCACCCTGGTATCATACAAGGGTTCAGACTGTGACTTGTTTAATATCCTTCCAATCCAATTAGTTTCCTTTGGGGATTTCATATCAGTAGAGAAATCAATGTACTTGAGGCCATTTCTTACTGCAATTCACTACTTAGTATTGCGCAAGCAGGTAAGGAAAAGTTGCCCCCTCTGGCCGCTCAGCTATCGGGCTAGGCAGCATAGAAAAATAAAATTATATATATATATATATATATTTCTTAAAATAAAAATAAAAAATTAAATTAAATTAAATTAAAAATTAAAAAATCTTAAATTTTTTTAGTTACAGTTTTTAATTTTTTTTATTTAGCTTTGTTTTTAATTTTTTTTTTTTACTAATTTTAATTTAATTTTAAAGTATGTTTTTTTTTTCTTTTTTTTTGGATTTTAATTTAAATGTAAGGTTTGTTTTTTAATTATTCAAAATTGTTCTTTTTTTTTTCTTTTTCTTTTTGGGATTTTAATTTAAATGTAAGGTTTGTTTTTTAATTATTCAAAATTTTATTTATTTATTTATTTTGGTGGTTAATCTTACTTGTTTTTTAATCATGTGTGTTTTGTAATATGTTTTGTTTTTTTATGATTTTTTATAGTTTTTTTTTATTTTTTGTTTTTTTTTTTTTTTAACTTTTAATTTTTTTTTAAGCTAATTTTTTTTTTGGGTAAATTTTTGTTTTTATTTTTCTCAATATTTTTGTTTTCATGTTTTTTAATTTCTTTTTGTTTTAATATATAATTTTATTTACTTATTATTATTATTTTGTAAACTGAGTAGGACTACATCTTCATCATCATGTCCAAATACATCACCGTGATCGGAGCGGGGAATTAAAGCGGTGACTTCACATCAAGGAGTGTGTAAACAGCCCATCCAATCAGTGTCTATTCAAGACCCCGTGAACTTTATTTACTTATTATTATTTTTTAAACTTTTGTGTTTTTTTTTCAATGTTTTAATTTTTGTTTTCTTTTATATTTTTCGTTTTTATATATTTATTTATTATTTTTTTTTATTTAATTTCTTCCTATAGGGTTTGTGTCGATCCTCGGCTGGCAACCTCATCTCATTATGTGTCATTTTGATTGTTGATCTTAAAGTTTTTGTTGTAAAAGATCGTGTCCGCCTGCACAATGTGTCAATTTCATCGTTTATATTTAGCTTTTCATTTCAATGGGTCGAGTTTGTCTATATTGTGTGTCAATTTGATGGTTGCCTTTTAAATTTTTGTTGCAATGTGTTAGGCTAAGATTTTAAAGTCATCATATTTTTATCATTTAAAAAAGAAACTACTCCTGGAATACTCACTCTTTCATTCAGGTGTTCATTTTTAAATTTTTTTAGTCAAAATATTTTCCATAATGTCATGGTTGAAATTTTTTCAAAATTATAAGGTTTTCCAACATTATAGTATTCCAGCATCAGGCTAGAGTTCCCGTTTTGAGTTATAGTTCCCATTTCAAAGTTTACAGTGCTAGGATTAGAAATCCACATCTACACTGAGATCCATGCATCTAGTGCAAACAATCAAATAGGATTATAAATCCGCATCTACACTGAAATCCATGCATCTAGTGCAAGTAATGAAATAAGATTAGAATTCCACGTCTACACTAAAATCAATGCATCTAGTGCAAGAAATCAAATATTATTAGAAACCAACATCTACACTGAAATCAATTCATCTAGTGCAAGAAATCAGATAGGATTTGAAATTGTCATCTACATTGAAATCAATGCATCTAGTACAACAAAACTTCTTCCCTCTCTCCCCCATCCATCTAATCTTGAAAAATATTTTTAATAATTTACAATCTCAAGATTAACAACATCTAATACATCTAATGCAAACAATCAAATAGGATTAGAAAACAACATCTACATTTAAATCAATGCATATAATGCAAACAATCAAATAATATTAGAAACCAACATCTACATTCAAATCAATACATCTAGTGCAAGCAATCAAATATAATTAGAAATCAACATCTACATTAAAATCAATTCATCTAGCGCAAGCAATCAAATAAGATTATAAATCACCATCTACGCTGAAATAAATGCATCTAGAGCAAGTAATCAAATAGGATTAGAAATCAACATCTAAACTTAAATCAATGCATCTAGTGCAAGAAATCAAATATAATTAGAAAACAACATCTAGACTTAAATCAATGCATCTATTGCAAGCAATCAAATAGGATTAGAAATCATCATATACACTGAAATCAATGCATGTAGTACAATAAATATTTTGCACTCTCTCTCCCCTCCATCTACATCTATATCTTTCTCCATCTCTTCGTCTTTGTCTCTCTATCTCACCCCTCCCCTGCTTCCTCCCTCCCTCCCCCAAACACACACACACTCTCTCTCCATATTTATATATCTCTCCCTCCATCTCTCTATCTCTCTCCTCTACCCTCTCTTCACCTCCCATCTATGTCTCTATCTCCCTCCTCTCCTTTGTCTCTCTATATCAGCCCCAAAACAATATAAACACTCTTTCTCCATATCTATATATCTCTCCTTCCCTATTCCTCTCCCTTTCTCTTCCCCTTCACTCTCTCTCTCTCCCATATATCTCTCTTCCCTCATCCTTTCCTCTCTCTCTCTCTCTCTCTCTCTCTCTCTCTCTCTCTCTCCACCTTTCCCTCTCTATGTATTTCTTCTTACCTCCCTCTCTCTTTCCCTCCAACTCCATCTCTCCTTCTTTGTCTCTCTATATCACCCCAAAAAATTCTCTCGCTCTCTCTCTATATATATGTGTGTGTGTGTGTATGTATGTCTTCTTCATTTTATCTCCATATCTCCCTTGTCACTCCCTCTATCACTTTATGTCTTCGTTCTTCCCTCCATATATATATATCTAGAGTTAATATATATCATGATATATTAACATGTATTATAATATAACAAATGTATTATTGTATTAATCCAAAGTTATTAAATTTAATAATATTAATATTAGATTTAATAATATTTTTTGTGGCATGATAACAAAAATCATCGTAAAACTACATCAAATTAATATTTTCAAATATTATAACTTTGATGTAGAAACATTTATGTCTTTAAATACTTTTGTTAATCTAAGTTTTCATTGATATCAATATGCTAGATGATGACATGTTGATCCTATTATGAAGACAAACAATGAAGAAACCCATCCACCAAGAAGCCCATCCGCTGTCCTCTATTTTTTCTGCACCATTTATTGACCAATCACTTAAAAAACATATTTTTGCCTTTGAAAGGATGAATCTGAACATGAAACTTATACCATATTATAAAGCATAATTTTAGCTTTCCAATGAGATATTACTCAGCCAAAATCTCCAAGCGGTTTGAAAGTTATCAATTTTTTAAGTTTAGAATAATTTTTCCGGTTTGTGAGCTGACCTGTGCTAGCCTCCCATGTCGGCCTGCTTGTGGAGACATGTATTTTCGTTTAGCATTAATAAAACCACTATATATACAACGTTAGGACTCCATTATCCATCATCCATTTCGATCAATATCACAGAAAACATTACCATTGTTCACAGCTCGTCAACAAAAGGGAGAAAAGGAGCTCGGAAAACAAGAAAAAAGAAGAATATACACAGAAAAGTATGAGTTACATTGAACTAGGGCACAGGGTTTGAAAATTTATTTTAATTGTGAAGAATCTAACTAGAAAAAATTAACAATTGAAAAGAAATATTGATTCACCCCCCTCTCAGTATTTCCAACAATTGGTATTAGAGCCAGCGTCTTCATTATCAGCCTAACAGTTGGAAGAAGGATTCTTAGGAACAATGAAGAACATGGAAGCAATAGGGAAACTGCCTATCCTCTCTCTCTCTCTCTCTCTCTCTCTCTCTCTCTCTCTATGTATTTCTTCTTACCTCCCTCTCTCTTTCCCTCCAACTCCATCTCTCCTTCTTTGTCTCTCTATCTCACCCCAAAACATTCTCTCTCTCTCTCTCTCTCTCTCTCTCTCTCTCTATATATATATATATATATATATATATATATATTCTTCATTTTATCTCAATATCTCCCTTGTCACTCCCTCTATCTCTCCACCTCTATCACTTTATGTCTTTGTTCTTCCCTCCATATATATATCTAGAGTTAATATATATCATGATATATTAACATATATTATAATATAACAAATTTATTATTGTACTAACCCAAAGTTATTAAATTTAATAATATTAATATTAGATTTAATAATATTTTTTGTGGCATGATAGCAAAAATCATCATAAAACTACATCAAATTAATATTTTCAAATATTATAACTTTGATGTGGAAATATTTATGTCTTTAAATACTTTTGTTAATCTAAGTTGTCATTGATATCAATATGCTAGATGATTACATGTTGATCCTATGATGAAGACAAACAATGAAGAATCCCATCCACCAAGAAGCCCATCCATTGTCCTTTATTTTTTTTGCACCATTTATTGACCAGTCACTTAAAAAACATATTTTTGCCTTTCAAAGGATTAATCTGAACATGAAACCTATACCATATTATAAAGCATAATTTTAGCTTTCCAACGAGCTATTACTCAGCCAAAATATCCAAGCGGTTTGAAAGTTATCAATTTTTTAAATTTAGAATAATTTTTCTGGTTTGTGAGCTTACCTGTGCTAGCCTCCCATGTCAGCCTACTTGTGGAGACAAGTCCTTTCGTTTAGCATTAATAAAACCACTATATATACAACGTTAGGACTCCATTCTCCATCATCCTTTTTGGTCAATATCACAGAAAACATAACCATTGTTCACAGCTTGTCAACAAAAGGGATAAAAGGAGATCGGAAAACAAGCAGAAAGAAGAATATACACAGAAAAGTATGAGTTACATTGAACTAGGGCATAGAGGAGGGTTTGAAAAATTATTTTAATTGTGAAGAATCTAACTGGAAAAAATTAACAATTGAAAATAAATATTGATTCACCCCCCTCTCAGTGTTTCCAACAATTGGTATCAGAGCCAGCTTCTTCGTTATCAGCCTAACAGTTGGAAGAAGGATTTTTAGGCACAAAGAAGAACATGGAAGCAACAGGGAAATTTCCTATCTTTGATGGAACAAATTTTAGTTTTTGGAAAAAGAGGATGTCCTACTATCTAATGTCTCTTGGCCCTGAAGTATGGCACTCTGTTTTGGATGGGTACAAAGCTCCCGCCGGTCTTCCAACTGATCCAGATGAAAGAAGAGCCTACATTTCTAATTCCAAAGTGATGCAGGAAGACCCTGCAAAACCTAGAATCTCTCCCATTCTCATGCATATAAAAACGCATCTCAATAACTGCCCAAATAAAAACTCCAAGTCCAGGAAATTCATACACTATCATTCGCGGAAGCTCCTTTAAATTATCATTTCACTATGATTATAAAATCATCACATAAGTGGAAGCTCTCTTTACATTTTAAAACCAACAACTTACACACCAAGGTTTGTTCACAAAAGTAAGCCTTTTCAAAAGTCTTATAAAAGACTCTGGTTAACAATCATGAGTTTATTTCTAAAATTCAAACTTTATCATTCCATTTGACATTAACAATCGACTTTGGTATGCATCCTTGCCTTTTCACTTACCAAGTTCGACTAACACATCCACACATCAACTTCCGGCCATGGCAATCCAAATAAAAGTCAAGTTCTAATTAAAACGGCATTTTGCCCACGCAACTGACTTACCTTCCATCCAATGATGGATATTCTTTGGCAATCGAACTTTAGTGATCTGATTTAACTCTCACTACTTCTGCATCGTTTGCCAACGCTACCATTAAAACTTAATCTCTGCAAACTTGCTCCTCCTTCCGAAATTCCACAGTCACCGTTTCCAACATATAAAACGCTAGAACCACAATATTCCAACTCATCGAGCCTGTCAATTTCATCAATGGCTTGTATCCTCCGCTCTGCTCTGCGTTTAACTCCTCGGCGCTTCAATTCATACTCCCAACCTTCAGTTGTGAAATCACACAATTCCACATACTTCTGATTGCACCAATCTTTCAGCACTGTGGTTTCTACGAACTCCATTCAGCTACCGTTCGACTCAGTTCAACTCCGAAACATGGAAATTGATTGAATTCAACTTCTGCAAACTCCATTAACTCACAGGTCGACTTTACAACGTTCATGGCGCCTCTACGATGGCAACGATTTTCCCATCGATTCTCTAATTGAATGCTTACACCCTCTGCGTCCTTGATTCAATTCAGTTCTCCTTTGTCATTGCACATTCAACAACCAGATGCTGAGAGCACTTCATAAGACCGCCTTCCCTGCTATAATACTACGCTTTGATCACAGTCGATACCAGTTGAAACGGCCAGAGGTTTAATGCCAGTCTCAGCAGATTTGATATTCAGATGTTGATGCCACTTGCGTTCTTCATTGAGAAGACCAGTCTTCATCGATTCTCCATACACAAGTTTAAATCGCCTTCAATATTCACCTCTGCAATTAAATAATTCATTGTTCCAATGTTTACGCCTTATGAAGCTCGACTTCTGTGCCTTTGTGATTCCATACAGCTCTATTTCTTCGGCTTCTTTCACTGTTCATAATTTCAGAGTTTCGTTTCTCATTTCATCCTTGTTACTGATATAGATCTCCACTTTTTCATGTTGTGAATCGACCTCTCTATTGCATCTTTTGCAATGCCAACCATGTATTTGATCCATTCTTGTATTGCGCACTCCTTTCAAGTATCCTCTACGTTATTTTTTTAAGTCATTGTCTCTGATTTGTTCAACTGTGCGCTCTCCAACGATCGATACATCAATTCATATATATATTTATACAGAAACGTATACAACTTTTCTGTGTTTTAATTCACAAAATTGGCATATCAATTTCCCCAATTACATGCATAATCTCACTTCAAAATCCAACTGCAGAAACTAAGTATACAATTTCTCAATCAATCAACTAATATATATATATAATTCTGAAACAATGTTTTCATATAACCAAAATGAGATCACTTACAAACTTTTATCTTAGGCCAGATATTCAAAATCCGTGGCCCTTCCAATTGCCCGTAGGCTTACAAACTTTGTTGTCCAAACCTCACTATCTATTCTGCCTTCCTGATCTATTTGGCCTTTGAGGCTCATTAATTTATACAAATTGAATTGAACCAATTTAGGTGTAAATCCATTTAATCACTCAACAAAGTCCTCAAATATCTCAACACCCCTATAATCTAGATTTTTATCCCTAAAATCTTGAAACTGAATCTAACTTAGGTTCATAATTAATTCTCAAATATCTAAAATCTAATTCTCTCATGTTCTCCAATTATTTTGGGAACATTAACAAATCCTCACAATAATTAATTAAAATATAATTTAATCACTCAAAAATCTCATTAATATTTACATAGAATTAATATTTCCTCACAAACATGAGACCCCTAGGTTTAATAAAAATACAAAGTATTTTTCCGAGCTAATGCTCCTGCATCAGACTCCAAAGGTTGAAAATGATCATGATCTCCTGATCATTCGTTTAAGTCTTTGTCTGCCTGGATCCCACATTTTGTTCTGTAACTCATCATCTATATCTGATGTTTGCTGCTTTTCTCCAGGTCTCCATATCTTATGCTGTCTTGCTCCACTCGCTGCACTTTCACAGTCTGTCTCTGTCTTAATTTTGCTGCTGCTGCTTCTCTTCCTTGTTGATGTCTTCCTCTGAGACACTTTCAACATGATTCTTCTGATTAATTCAATTTCTCTGTCCAATAAATCTTCAAACTGTTGATTTCTTGCTACCTGCTGAGCTCTTGTTTCTATGCTTGCTTCTGTTCTTACTCGCTTAGTTCTTACTGCCACCCAATCATCCATACCCTCTTGTCTTCTACAACGGAAAAATTCTTCTCTGTCTTCTCCTATCGGCAAATTTCTGAACTGGTACATTGTGTACTCTCTTCTTCTATCTTCATCACTCTGCATTTGCAATTCCCAATTCTGAAATTGAGATTCTTCCTGCACTGAATCTGGACTATTCAACATCATTTCCAGCAACATAATGTCCTCATCCCATGGATTATAAATTTCCACAGAATTTTCTTCTTCCTTCATTTGACTGCTTAGCTTAGTCAAATGTTCTTCAGTACCTGTAACAATATCTGAATTCACAAAACACTTATTAAAATAAAAATCATAAGGCCTCAGTGCCTTGTCCTCCTTTGCTAGCACCTCAGTATGCTACCCTGAATTTTCAATCAGCACATCAGTATGCTGATCCAAACTTTCCAAAGAATTCTCTGAATAATTCTCAAGACTATCAACTAGTCTTCCTTTCACATCATCTGTTTCCATGATATCTTTCTGCTTTCGTTCACTGTATGAACTCTTTCTTCTGCTACAATCTCCCTGTCATACTCTGAATTCTCCAACAAATATTCCAACAATGCAATTTCTCTGTGGCATTGCTGAAGCATTTCACCATCACTTACAGTCCCGGCATTCACACACAAACTTTCAATTTGAAAATCACAAAGTTCAACAGTCTCAACTATTGGTTTATATACCAGCTCTTCAGGCTAATCCTTTTCTTCTTTCACAAGAACTTCCTCTTGTACTGTAACAGCTTCAAGTACAAACGCATCACTTCTTTCTTCTTCAGAGTATTTATCTCCTGAAAGATTATTTTCCATACTTGTGACAGCTTCACAAGATTGCACATCCTCCTTAGTAAAACCTGTAATCATATCACAATTGTTAGCTACAAAAATACAAGGTTTTACATTATCCAGCGAATCTGGATTTACCCAATAACTCATCATCTGCTCGAGCTTCCTCAGCTCTTCTGTTAACTGCATATTTATCTGTTGATCCCTCTTTACTTGTAGTCTCTTCCATTTCACCTTCTTCCTCATGGTCCAACCATGTCTCTGGTCTTTCATATTTTCCTGTAACAATTCCATCAATAACTCAAGATGAACTGTTATCTCAGCTTTATCTCTCTCATACTCTTCATTAGTCAACTGCTGTCTTATGCCATTTTCCTTGGCATCTTTCTCCCTCTTTCTACTGTGGCCTCTTTCTGAACCTATGCTCTCTCCTTTATGACTTTCAATATTCATCTTCTTCGCCATGATTTCCTCACCCATGAGTTGCACCAAGCCTCTACAACAGTAAAATATCCTGCTGCCACTTACCTCACCAATCCTTTCCTCCGGATCTGGTCTTTTGGTAATCACCGGTCCTCTGCTGGAACCTTTCGAGCATTTCTTCACTGCTCCTTCAGGCTTCACTCATCTGCAACTTTATTCAACCTCTGTTGAATCTCAGGCTCCGCCACTCTCTCTTAGAATCCCTTGCTAGACTCCTTCATCACTGCTCTCTAGCTGTGATCTGCTTCTTTCTGCTGAGACTTTCTTCAACCTGCTTGCAACCTGAATTATGCAAACAACCTTCAAACCATAGTTAAATATCATCTGTCATCTCACCTCCAAGATCCTGTTGATCTCGCTTTATCTTCCACCTGCACTGCATCTCTGTGTTGCAATCTTCATCAGTTTCAAAATCTGATCTTAACACATGCAATTAATTAACAAAAACTTCAACCTTCAAACAGAGCTATTCCAGCTTTGATACCACTTGATGCAGGAAGACCCTGCAAAACCCAGAATCTCTCCCATTCTCATGCATATAGAAACGCATCTCAATAACTGCCCAAATAACAACTCCAAGTCCGGGAAATTCATACACTACCATTCGCGGAAGCTCCTTTTAAATTATCATTTCACTATGATTATAAAATCATCACATAAGTGGAAGCTCTCTTTACATTTTAAAACCAACAACTTACACACCAAGTTTTGTTCACAAAAGTAAGCCTTTTCAAAAGTATTATAAAAGACTCTGGTTAACAATCATGAGTTTATTTCTAAAATTCAAACTTTATCACTCCATTTGACATTAACAATCGACTTTGGTATGCATCCTTGCCTTTTCACTTACCAAGTTCGACTAACACATCCACACATCAACTTTCGGCCATGGCAATCCATATAAAAGTCAGGTTCTAATTAAAACGACATTTTTCCCACGCAACTGACTTACCTTCCATCCAACGATGGATATTCTTTGGCAATCGAACTTTAGTGATCCGATTTAACTCTCACTACTTCTGCATCGTTTGCCAGCGCTACCATTAAAACTTAATCTCTGCAAACTCGCTCCTCCTTCCGAAATTCCACAGTCACCATTGCCAACATATAAAACACTGGAACCACAATATTCCAACTCATGTAGCCTGTCAATTTCATCAATGGCTTGTATCCTCCTCTCTGCTCTGCGTTTAACTCCTCGGCACTTCAATTCATACTCCCAACCTTCAATTGTGAAATAACACAATTCCACATACTTCTGATTGCGCCAATCTTTCAGCACTATGGTTTCTACGAACTCCATTCAGATACCATTCGACTCAGTTCAACTCCAGAACATGGAAATTGATTGAATTCAACTTCCGCAAACTCCATTAACTCACAGGTCGACTTTACAACGTTCATGGCGCCTCTACGATGGCAACGATTTTCCCATCGCTTCTCTAATTGACTACTTACACCCTCTGCGTCCTTGATTCAATTCAGTTCTCCTTTGCCGTTGCACATTCAACAACCAGATGCTGAGAGCACTTCATAAGACCGCCTTCCCTGCTATAATACTACGCTTTGATTATAGTCGGTACCAGTTGAAACGACCAGAGGTTTAATGCCAGTCTCAGCAAATTCGATATTCAGATGTTGATGCCACTTGCGTTCTTCATTGAGAAGACCAGTCTTCATCGATTCTCCATACACAAGTTTAAAGCACCTTCAATATTCACCTCTGAAATTAAACAATTCACTGTTCCAATGTTTACGCCTTATGAAGCTCGACTTTTGTGCCTTCGTGATTCCATACAGCTCTATTTCTTCAGCTTCTTTCACTGTTCATAATTTCAGAGTTCCGTTTCTCATTTCAGCCTTGTTACTGATATCGATCTCCACTTTTTCATGTTGTTAATCGACCTCCCTATTGCGTCTTTTGCAATGCCAACCATGTATTCGATCCATTCTTGTATTGCGCACTCCTTTCAAGTATCCTCTACGTTATTTTTTTAAGTCATTGTCTCTGATTTGTTCAACTGTGCACTCTCCAATGATCGATACATCAATTCATATATATATTTATACAGAAACGTATACAACTTTTCTGTGTTTTAATTCACAAAATTGGCATATCAATTTCCCCAATTACATGCATAATCTCACTTCAAAATCCAACTGCAGAAACTAAGTATACAATTTCTCAATCAATCAACTAATATATATATAATTCTGAAACAATGTTTTCATATAACCAAAATGAGATCACTTACAAACTTTTATCTTAGGCCAGATATTCAAAATCTGTGGCCCTTCCAATTGCCCATAGGCTTACAAACTTTGTTGTCCAAACCTCACTATCTATTCTGCCTTCCTGATCTATTTGGCCTTTGAGGCTCATTAATTTATACAAATTGAATTGAACCAATTTAGGTTCAAATCCCTTTAATCACTCAACAAAGTCCTCAAATATCTCAACACCCCTATAATCTAGATTTTTATCCCTAAAATCTTGAAACTGAATCTAACTTAGGTTCATAATTAATTCTCAAATATCTAAAATCTAATTCTCTCATGTTCTCCAATTATTTTGGGAAAATTAACAAATCCTCACAATAGTTAATTAAAATATAATTTAATCACTCAAAAATCTCATTAATATTTACATAGAATTAATATTTCCTCACAAACATGAGACCCCTAGGTTTAAATTCCATCACTAGTGGAATTACCGATTCCGAATTTATGAAAGTCATGAATTGTGACTCAGCCAAAGAAGTATGGGATAAGTTGGTTTCTCTATATGATGGGGACTCCAAAGTTAAGAAGGCAAAGCTTCAAACCTATAGAAGACAATTTAAGAGTCTGAAAATGGATGATGAAGAAGATATTGCATCATAATTCCTTAGAGTATCTGAAGTGGTTAACTCTCTAAAAGGACTAGGAGAAAATATTGAAGAAAGCACCATTGTTCGAAAAATCCTGAGATCGCTTCCTGATAGATTTGACTCCAAAGTAAGTGCCATAGATGAAATGAAGGACCTAGATACTCTCAATATGGATGAACTTCATGGAATTCTTACTGCCTATGAGATGAGGAAAGGGAGCCCAAATTTTAAAGAAGCAGCTTTCAAAGCCTCAAGATCTACAAAAGAAGGAAAAGGATGGAATTGCAACAGCGATGAATCTGATACTGAAAACAAGTTAGATCAATTTATACGAAGACTAAAAAGGGGATCTAAGCTAAAAGGTAAGTATCCTCTTATTTGTTTCAATTGTGGGAGAATAGGTCATTAGGTTGAAAAATGTCCTCATAAACATGATAGTGATGATGAAAAGGACTCTAAAAGAATGATGTACAAAAAGAAAGGGTTTAATAAGAAGAACTTATTCTCCAAACAAGATGAGTGTGATGAAGATGAATTTGTAGTCATCAAAAATAAATATACTATAAATGTGCGTCATTACAAAGAAAGTGATGATGAATCAGATGAGGAAACTAATTATGTTGGAAGTAAAGAAACTTTATTCATGGCATTTACAAATGATGATGACTTAGAACTGGAAGATGAAAGAAACATGGATAGTTTTTTGATGAATGCCATTGAAGAAAATGAGAATCTACAAAAGAAGATAATTTCTCTCAAAATAGAAAGAGAGGAAGAAAAAATAAGGTAAGACTTCTTGAACATTAACCTAAAAGAGAAGGATGATATCTGTGAAAAACGTGAAGCTAAAATAGTATCTCTAAGAAAGGAATTAGAGCAAGTCAAAAGGAGTTGGCAAAGCTCTCTAGCTCTTGACAACATTCTTAATACTCAAAATCCTGAACATGACAAGTCTGGAATTGGTTTCAAAGGAGAATCATCAAGTATAAAGAATAATGCCAGAAGTTATGTTGATGTACTCTCTCGCCATCCAAAAGAAAAAAGTCATCTCGTCAGGAACAAAGTCCCATCTCAAAACCAAGAATGGAAGAAAGAGCAACTCTAAGGAAGAATGTTGGTTCAAGCTATGGTTACTACAACAGGTATCAAACTATTTTTCTTGGGCATTGTTACAATTGTAAGAACTTTGGGCATCAAGCTAAACATTGCAAGGCTCATAAGAATGAAGCACCAAGATTGAAAAATCAAACAAACCAACTACATGGTCCTAAAGAGCAAGGACAAATCAAAACTTACAATTCCTTTGATCCCTTGGCTAATTTTGATCCGTCTTGCTCATTATGTGATAATTATGATCATAATGAAAAAAAAATTCCTCTCAAAAGGGATAAAGCTAAAAACATAAATCTCAAAACTGATAAATGTGGCCTAGCTCTATGTGCTCATAGTGAAGAAAATCATTGGTTTGTGGATAGTGGATTCTCAAGACATATGACAGGTGACCAAAAGATGTTTATCTCATTGAACAAGAAAAATGGAAATGTATATTTTGTAAGTGGATCCGCTAAAATCACTGGAAAAGGAACTGCTACCCTTGTCAATGGACTAGGAAAGGCTCAAAATACCTTGCTGGTAGAAGGGCTCAAACACAATCTCTTAAGTGTTAGCCAGATTTGTGACCAAGGAAATAATGTTGTCTTTAGTACAAAAAACTGTGAAATAAGAGACTCGTCCTCAGGAGAACTTGTGGCAAAAGGAGTAATAACACCAAATAATGTTTACATACTTAGTATAATCCAAGAAGATAAATGTTACTTAAGTCAAACAAATGAAAGTTGGTTATGGCACAAGCGATTGGGGCATACAAGTTTTGATAACCTAGTCAACATCAGCAAAATTAATGCAGTAAGGGATATTCCAAAAATTTGCAAACCAAATCAAGTTATATGTGGCCCATGCCAACATGGAAAGAAAACCAGAATTAGCCACAAAACTAAGGAGTTCTCAACAACAAAATCTTTGGAAATCATTCATGCAGATTTGTGTGGGCCAACTAGAACTCCAGCTCTTCAAGGTGGAAGGTACTTTGCTCTAATTGTTGATGACTATACTAGAATTATGTGGATATATTTCATAAAATATAAATCCCCTAGAACATGGTATGCAAAGTTGGATCACTATCTGCTACAAGAAGGTTTCAAAATGGGAGTAGCAGGTAGTAACCTCTACATGAAGATGGACAAGGGAAAAATTTTGATCACTCTTGTATATGTTGATGATCTAATATTTGCTAGCAATGATGATGAGATGAGCCATGAATTTTCTCTAAATATTTCCAAAAGATTCAAAATGTCAATGATTGGTGAGCTTTCTTACTTTCTTGGGCTACAAATATCTCAAACCTCTGCAGGCATGTTTATATCTCAAGCAAAATATCTTAAAGACATGCTCAAAAGATATGGGATGGAATATTGTGCACCAATGAGCACACCAATGGCCACAGATTGTAAATTAAGTAAATATGATGATACCCCTCTCATAGGTGCAACTCTTTACAGGTCAATAATTGGAGCACTCCTATACTTAACTGCTACAAGATCAGACATTATGCAAGCAGTAGGCATGGTAGCAATATTTTAGTCAAGTCCTAAACAATCCCATATAACAGCTATGAAGAGAATTCTCAGATATCTGAAAGGAACGACTGATTTCGGTCTTTGGTATCCTAAGAGTGCAACTCTTATTGTGACAACTTACTCTGATGCTAATTGGGCCGGAAGTGTGGATGATCAAAAAAGTACCAGTGGAAATGCATTCTTTATGGGAGATTGTCTTGTATATTGGCTCAGCAAAAAGTAATCATCTATATCTCTTTCTACAACTGAAGCCGAATATATAGCTACTGTTGATTGTTGTACACAAATTCTATGGATGAAGGAAGCCTTGAAGGATGTCAACATAGAAACTAAACAACCAATTAATATTTTTTGTGACAACACTAGTGCCATCAGTCTTTCAAAAAAATCGGTGATGTAAAGACCAAACATATTCCAATCAAATATCATTTTCTCCGAGAACAAGTTGCTGAACAAAATATCAAGTTGGAATATGTCAATACAAAAGAAAAAATTGTAGATATCTTTACAAAACCCCTTCCACGAGAAGCATTTGAGTATCTTCGCCAAAAGATGGGGTTCATTTCTCTTGCATCACATTAAAACAAGCAACATGTCGGGGAGAGTAGCATGATAGGGGGAGCAGCATGACAGGGGGAGCACATTGACACCCCGTTGCCATTGATGTCAAAGGGGGAGGAGAAAAATAATATTTCCATCCAATGACAAAGGGGGAGATTTTTAATCTAAGTTGTCATTGATGTCAATATGCTATATGATGACATGTTGATCCTATGATGAATACAAACAATGAAGAAGCCCATCACCAAGAAGCACATCCGTTGTCCTCTATTTTTTCTGCACCATTTATTGACCAATCAATTAAAAAACATATTTCTGCCTTTGAAAGGATGAATCTGAACATGAAACCTATACCATATTATAAAGCATAATTTTATCTTTCTGAAAGCTATTACTCAGCCAAAACCTCCAAGCGGTTTGAAATTTATCAAATTTTTAAGTTCAGAATCATTTTTCTGGTCTATGAGCTGACTTGTGCTAGCCTCCCATGTCGGCATGCTTCTGGAGACATGTATTTTCGTTTAGCATTAATAAAACCACTATATATACAATGTTAGGACTCCATTCTCCATCATCCTTTGCGGTCAATATCACATAAAACATTACCACTATTCACAGCTCGTGAACAAAAGGAAGAAAAGGAGCTCAGAAAACAAGCAGAAAGAAAAATATATAGAGAAAAGTATGAGTTACAGTGAACTAGGGCACAGAGGAGGATTTGAAAAATTATTTTAATTGTGAAACTGGAAAAAATTAACAATTGAAAAGAAATATTGATTCACCCCCCTCTCAATATTTCCAACAACTTTAATATATCCATGGGATATGGTTTTTCCCTTTAAAGATTAATTTTACAAATATTTAATCAAAATAAATATTAAAAGATTTTGGAGCAGGATTTGGGATTCTTTGTGTTGAATTAACCTTTTTCCTTTGATTTAGGAGATGTTATTAGCTTTAGTAAATCTCTGTAAATAAGTTTAATATTTTACCTAATTTGGAATTTTAATGTGGTAAATTTTTTTGTTAAAGCTAAATTTATGATCCATTCAAATTCACGTATATGATAAAGGAAGTATTAAATGCATGAGATAATTTATTATCCATTCAAATTATATATAATAATACATAGTTATATTTTAATAATTAATCTTAGTCCATTAATAAGATTTAAAATTTGTATATAATTTAAGATTCAAGGTAATGTTTTGGCCGACATTAGTAAAAAATAATTTTATTTTTTTTTGAGGACGTGACATACTTACACATCGGGGTCACACTTAGCTGTAGAATGCATCTCTCAGCACAATGAGGGTGAGGATTTGCTTATATACCCTAGGCAAGTGCCTCTTCACAAACGGACATGTCCTTAGAACATGTGTCTTCAATAATAACTATTAGTTAGTTAATCATTAATTATGACTATTGGTGTTTACATTATTTTTTATTATTTTTCTATAAATTATTTTCATAACATGAATGCTATGATTGTTAAACGAGAATTTCAAGAGAGGACCATCACTTCAATGACCAAAAATTGTCCTTGATGGCATATTAAATCGAACTCACCTAATTAGAAAACAATATAATAAAATGTTTTAAATTTATTCTCTGGAGACCTGTAAGATCTACTGGGTGGAGTAAAATTTTGCAATATAATTTCTACAAAAATATCTATAGTTAGGCTTAGATCTACCTCAAGTTCCATGTATATGGTTTTGAGTAAAAGCTTTAGATAAAAATGTAAAAAATAATGCAAATATTCTATTTGTTTTGTTTGTTCAAAGGAAGACGAGAGGGTTAAGCAATTCAAAGGGTGAGTTTTTGCACTACAAGATGAGCCTAATGTGGCATGGGTGTGGTTACTCCATGATGAATCTCTTGATCCAATAATGTCAAGATCATTTGGATCTTTTTGTATCAAGTATTTCAATCTCCTTGTTGTGCTTGATATCTCATATAATCATCTCGTAGAAACAAGCAAGTTCATTACTAGCCACTAATGGGTTGGGTATATAATATTGGCTCCTTACTTTTGGGAAATTTATTTTTCTATTCATTTTGTTGAACGTTGTGACTATTAAACAAAAATATCAACAAATGATCATCACTCCAATGACCAAACGTTACCCTTGAAATCCTATTAAACCAAACCAACCTAATTAGAAAATAATAGAATAAAATATATTTAACTTAGTATCTAGGGAGACCCTCTCGGATCTATGGGGTGGAGTAAATTTTTGCAATATAATTTGTAAAAAAAAAAATTCAAATTAGGCGGGCATTTAGCTCAAGTTTCATGTCTATGGCGCTAAGTCAAATGCTCAAATAAATTTTGTAAAAAATCAATTTAATTATTTGATTTTCCTTTGTTATTTTTGTTTTTTTTTTCAAAGGAAACTGAGAGGATTAAGCAACTCAAAGGAAGTGTTTTTGCACTGCAATATGAGCCTAATGTGGAAAGGATGTGGTTACCCCATGTCCACTCTCTTGGTTTGACAATGGCAAGAACATTTGCAGACTTTTGTTCCAAGGATTTCAGTCTCATTGTTGTGTCTGATATATCATACCGTCTTCTCATAGAAACAAACTAGTTCATTCCATTGGATATTGATCGGGGGTGGTTTTATAATATTCATTCCTTTCTCTTATGGCATATATTTTTCTGTCCATTTTTTTTAATACTATGATTGTTAAACGAGAATCTCAAATCTCAGGGGATGGTCATCACCTCAATCACCAAACATTTCCCTTGACAACTTATTAAACTAAATTAATATAATTAGAATTATTACAATTTTGGAAATGGAAGTCTTTTTGAAATTTATTTCGCTTCTCTCTATAGTTGTATAATCATGAGTGAACCATATTTCATTGTTTTGCAAGCACCTAGGGAAAAATTATATAGAAAGGTGATAGAATCTCAAGGGCATTTGGCAACAAGTTTTCACATGATTAAGCTTGGTAACTATGGAATGAAGGTTAACAATTGATCAAAAAATATTTTCTTAGTTTTCAAAAGACTAAGTAACTTCAATTCCGAAGCCCCTTGCAAATCTTTGATAGAATAAATTTGTATTAAAAATTCTCTAAAGCATAGAAAAAAACATAAAAAATAGTTATTGGTCCTATTTGAGAGAAATGGCTATTGATTAAATACCCGCCCTTGTATAAGACTAACAACACATGATGTTAGTCATAGTGCTAGATCACTTACTATTTGTTCCTCTTGTGAATTGTGTGAGCATCCTTACCACTTGTAATCTATTACTATACAACTATTTAAATATGAAATTTTTCAAATGATAACACTGATGTTATATCATCTATTGTTGTGAAATAATATCTATGAATGATTTCCAATGACTACATGCCACAAAACTTCCTCATTTAAATCTTTGAAATAATCATTAAATTTGTGGAAATTTTGTAGATGTTGTGTTTTATTGTTCAAGGGGGCGGGGAGGGGACTTGTTGGCTACTAAAGTGGGCGTGTTTTTATTTTCCCACCAATGTTTAAATCCCATCAAAGACATGTTTTCCTCTCATGGAATCTGTTGCTTGTGTAAGACGATCATTCCATGTGGTTGGGATCATGTAACGAACAAAGTTCAGTTATGCTCTGATACTAATGTAACGGACAAAGTTCATATACGCAATAATATTCAGACCACTTCGAAGATAAAGACATCAATTGTAGTACAAGTAATTATATATAAGAATATTTGAATACAATTGAAATATGAGATGACTAGAATGAGGGTGAGGGCCTACTTATATACTCTATGAAGGTGCCCCTTCACAAACTGCCATGTCCTTAGAACATGTCTCTTCAATACTAACTATTAGCTAGTTAATCATTAATTATGAATAGTATTATTTACATTACTTTTATTATTTTTCAATAAATTATATTCAAAACATTGTCTTCCTCTTCAAAAAATTTGTCCTCAAAGCTTATCATTGTGAAGGTGTGTCATTTTCTTCTTGTCTTGTAGTTTGTTCATATCTTCTATGAATTCATGAAGTTGTCATTCTCATTGATACAAGATGATAGGATCCTTGGAGTGAGAAACAAAATAGTAAAATTGAGAAGGGATATGACCATCCTAAATCAATATTCTGCGGAACCTTGCAGTTACTAGAAACTTCGTGTGAATTGTTATCACAAGATTGAATTACACTAACATTAGTTGTCTTCGAAACATAATTTTGGTGTTTGTGTTCTGAGTGATACAGATTCGTAGATTGATTGAGATGTTTTTTCTTGTGATTCAGATGTAGATAAATATTTTTTTTGTTTGTATTTCCCTTGTCACATTTGTGGCAAAATTCTGATTTACTTCAGGTTCTGATGTTGTCGAGTTGGTTACAAAACCTTCACTCAGAATTTTCATCATCTCAACACTTGAGTTTGTTTTTTATTTAATTGGCTTGTCTTATTCTTGAGTTGTGATTCACTGGATCGGTATCCATTCTATTTTCTTCAACTTGAATTTCTTTATTTGAATATTTCAATGTTTCCTTCTCAATAAGTTGTTGTACCTTATTTTCCAATGAATTTTTGTCCTTCTTAAGCTTCTTAATTTGTGTTAGTAATTTTTCACTATGGTCCTTAAGCCAAGAAACTTCTTCATTTTTGTCAGTGATGATCTTGTCAACTTCTCTTTGCATATTTTGTAGTACTTTTTTACCTTCTTGAATTTTTTTTTGAAATATCGTGTATGTCTTCTGGTGTTACTAAATTTGGCTTCAATGTAACATCTTGTAGTGTTATTTTTTTCTTTTTGTATGAAAATGTCAAAAAAAAATTTCGTATTTAGGATGAAGGACCTTAGATTTTCCATCCAAGGTGAGCCCAAAACAATGTCACTATCGTCAAAAAATAAGGTTTTCATAGTGAATTGCGAGATAAAAATATAATCAATACTTAGTTGTAGCTTTTTTATGTCGTATTGTTTATCACTTGTGTCAACAAAATTCGTTTCAATTATATTTGATTCAGCAAACACTAATTGGTTAGCACATTTAATACTAACAAAATCATTATCTTCTATAGGACTGATAGAGATTATAATATCTCTTCATCCAATTGATCCTTTCGTTTTAGATAGTGTACTAACAAATTTACTAAAAGTTTTAGGAAATCTTTCATTACTTGTCTCCATTTTTCTTTTTGGGAATGATATTTAGGGTTTTAAAAATATTTCTCCTTTATACTTTCAGCAATATCCCTTATGAGCTTAAAATATAATAACAATTTCTTTTGATTTTATAAATAATTTCACAATTTCTTCCTTATTAATCCTTAATACCTTTACAAAAATCTATTTTTTTTAGAACTTACAGTAATTTTTACCTCCTTTCCTTTTTTTAACTTTATATGACTCTTAAAATTAGATATATATTTTTATTGTTCCTCCTCTTCTTCTTTTTGTTTTTTTTATAATAATATTTTAATAATTTAGTATTGATATTTAACTTCACTTTTTGAGCTCATTTTTTTTTAATCCAAAAATACTTTAACTTGTGTTAAAATTACTCCTTTAACTTATATTAAAATAAGCAATGCAATAATGGGTTTTTTTGGCTTGATTATCGACTCTCAAATTTCACGATCTATTCCAACTGTCACAATCTTCCTTCAACAAACGTGGCTTGAATAAATTAGTGGGTAACCTCTGATGCTCAGTTTAATGCACGCCCTTGTGACAATTAATATACAATAAACAACAACAATGCAGCTATGGTTACGGCTCAAATCCAAAAAAAAAAAAATCGTTGGAGTTCGTGGCGGCGTCGAGCGGCAGCTATCCGTTGGGCAGCGGCTCTGTCGCTAAGCGTTACAGTTGTGTGGTGGAAGAACTGATACACAAACCAGCGGCCGAATGGAAATGGAGGGTGGTGGTCGAAGACTTGAACACAAGCGATGGTAGAGCTAGCAATGGTGGCGGTGGAGACGAGGTCAGTCGGCGGGGTTGTAGCGATTAGTCTATGTTGTTGTGGCGGGTTGTGCAGCAAAATTGTTCGGTGGTTACGATGGCAATGGGCTTGTGGGTTGCACCATTTTTTTTTTCGATTTGTTTTTATTTTTATAATTTTGAATTTTTTTTATTTAATTTTTTTTTAAATATATATATATATCTTTATTTTTTCTATAATCTTTATATATATTTTTCTCTTCGTATTTCTTTTTTATAATAATATATATACATTTAGATTTATTTTTTTAAATTAATATAATTTTTTTCTCTTTCCACCCATATATAAATATATATATCTCTTTTTTTTGTTTTTTCTTTTTTTTTTCCCTTTTTTTAATTTAAATTTTTTTTTTTATTCTTTAAAAATGTCCAAAGGCTTTTGACGAAATCATCAAGTGAAGAAACTCCAAAAACTTCTAAAGCGAAATGCTTCAATTGAAAAACAATAAGGTTGACACAAGGTTAATGGCCAAAGGCCCGATCAAACTAGTTATGTGCAGTGGTTGAGCGACCAGAGAATCAAACAACTCTAATACCAATGTAAAGTACAAAGTTCAGTTACACTCTACTACTAATGTAACAAACAAATTTTGTATACTCAGAGGAATTTCTGATACCAATGTTACGAACAACGTTCATATATTCAGAGGAATGCTCTCATACCAATGTAACAAGCAAAGTTCAAAGGAATGATTTGATACCAATGTAAAGATAAAAGCTCAGTTACGCTCTAATATCAATGTAACGAACAAAGTTCATATACACAATATTCTTAAGAACCCTTCGAAGACAAAGACATCCATTGTAGGACAAGTAATTATATATAAGAATATTTGAATACAATTGATATATGAGATGATTACAATGAGGGTGAGGGTCTGCTTATATACACTAGGCATGTGCCCCTTTGGAAACGAACATAGCCTTAAAACATTTCTCTTCAAAACTAACAATTAGTTAGTTAATCATTAATTATGATTATTGTTGTTTACATTATTTTTTATTATTTTTCTATAAATTATATTCATAACAATTCAAGATTTATCCTTTCAATTCTTGAACATTGCATTCAATGCTAATACATTTATCATTTCAATTCTTCAAACAAGATGTCTTAATTGAACACATATAGGTCTCACAGAACATCTCAAGTGACTCATTAGAGGAAATTTTAGTCTAAAAGTAGCCTCTCAAGGAAAAATCAAGAAATTAATAAAAAAATGCCATGTAGACATTTTTTTTAATTTTTATTTACTTTTATCTATGTTCCAAAATATTTATTAGCACAAGATTCAATAAAAAAATTTAATATATTATTTCTAATTTTTTTACTTTTATTAATTGTGTATATATAGTTTATATTTAACAATTTTTTTGCTGTTTTTTTAACTATATTGTACACTGAAGCAACAATTTCACCTGAAATATATTTTTTTTCGAAAGCGAGTAATTTTTCCTTTCTAGAATACGTTTTTTCAACTATTTAATTATTTTATATTTATTTATTTTTTAACTATTTAACTATTTAACTATTTTATATTTAGCTATATATTTTATATTTTTGGTCGAATCTGGTAATTTGTCCTTTTTGGAATAGGTTTTTTAACTATTTTATATTTAATTATATTTAACTATTTTATATTTTTGGCCAAATCTAGTAATTTGTCCTTTTTGGATTAGGTTTTTTAACTATTTTATATTTAATTGTATTTAACTATTTTATATTTTTGGTTGGACAAAAGTTTTCATTTTTGGAATATGTTTTTTAACTATTATATTTAACTATATTTTACTATCTTATATTTAACTATAATTTTATATTTAACTATAACTGTATTTTATCTTTAATTATTTAACTATTTTACATTTAACTATAATTGTCTATATTTATATTTTATATTTAACTATCTATATATATTTTATATTTAACTAATTTTTTTGTGTTTTTTTTTGCCATGATTATTAATGTCAAATGGGCCCATATTTTAATTTATATTTTTCACTAATATCAAGATTTGCATTGCATTAATAACTTTTTCAATATTCTAATTCATATGGGTAAGGTAGGTAAATAACATTAATAAAATATATATTTGATCGATACCTAAATTAATAATAAAATATTTCACAAATACCAAAATTAAGCACTTTAAAATTATTTAGGGCATGTAGCTCTTTTTAAATTTAAAATATTTTGATTAGTTTACATATTATGACATGGAAAGTACATGAAAATTTCATAAGCACTTTTAGGTTGAAATTTCCTCTAATTAGTATGTTAAGTAATTAATTTTGAATATCCTTGATATCAAAATTTGAAGTCATCATGCATGAAAAAGTCATATTGTGAATATCCTTACTTAGCTGAGTCATAATGAGAATGTGGACACCTACTAAACATGGAGTTAAATTTGAAACCTAAACTTTTCCGTTTCAAGATCAAAAAAAATATCTCAAAACAAATTAACATAAAGATATGTGTATTACCAATGAATCAACATATTGGTAAGACCTTCCCAACATGGCTGGGTGAGAAAATATGGTAATACGATGAGGTGTGTATATATTGTAAGGAATTAGTTGAATTCTAGAAACCAACTGTAGATATCTTTTCAATGGGCCATCTAATGTGTTATTGACTATAGGGTTTGTGGCCCAATTTACTACAGTGTAAGAAACAAATCTATAGCTTTTTTCAAATGGATTCTTGTAAATTAAATGGTAATATTCACACACCTGGATGATACTATCTAGGCTCTAGAGTATGTGTGAAGTGATGAAAATACATTGAATTTTGCATATTTAGGCAATAGCATGAGCCTCAGAGGTGGAGGTGAAGTCTTTGTATGATGGTTTACACTTGAAGGGAACCATACCATGAAAACCATATCTCAATGATATGTCATTTGACGTTGCTTTCTAACTCGGTCCTTTGATAGGATAGATGCAATTTATCTAGAAAGTTAACTTTCCATTATTCTTAATTATTCATAAGTATTCAATCTATAGTTTCTAAGTCACTGTGAGAATGTGGATATCTGATGAATGTGGAGTTACATTGATGCCTTACACCTAATTATTGTTGACTAAAATTGTCTTCATACTTAAAACAATCAAAATATAAAATCTTGATTATATCCAGTTGGATTTGTTTTCATACTTTGAATGGTTGTTTAGGGTACACATAAATACCATTGGGGAACCGCATTAGAGACAGTATATCTATGTACAAAAATTCAAGCTGTGGGTGACAATTGTTCTTAAAGTTGCAATCTATTCAAACATGGGTCTCTCTTTTTCAAATATTTATTTAACTATTATGCCATGTTTTAATATCAATTCTCATACAATACATACTTATATTGTAAATTTTCATCATAATGTAGTAGATGTTAAAGAAATTATTAAAATTAAAATTGGACCGATCTACATATCTTACTCTAGGTTTAGCTTGACCAGGTGAATTACTTGTCCTACTACCTTTTTTATTCTTGGTTGAACCTGTTATCATAAAATTGTACTTTATTGGCTAATTATCAAACAACTCAGTGTAATTGTTTCAAACTAGCTTTTGACTGAAGCTTAGCCTCTTCAGTCTGAGAGGGCTCTCTCAAGGGGGTTTATGATATTGAATAATGATAGTACTATATGTCTAACTCTATGGGAAATGTAACTTGTTTTTTATGTTTGCAGGTTGAAAAGAATGCAGGCTTGCCACCATTGGGCTTAGGGAGTCAACAATCAGTAGTTTCAATGGCAAGGTTTCTTGACATGGAAGCTGAGGCAGATAGAGGTCTTTAACAAAGGAAATTCACACATAAAACATAGGAAAACACAGTCATTTCATCACTAAAGGAAGTCAGAACATAAACTTATGAATTTTGAGTAATAGAGATGAAATCTACTGCATGTTGAAGATTGCAACAAGAAACAGTGAAGGAGGCATTTTGAAACGTCATTCCTGATCCTAGTTGGAAAATGATCACCTAAACTAGGTGGGGCCCACACAGGTGATTTTTGTCGCAAAGACTATTTTTAGACTATGTCTATTTTTAGACATGTTGATCATATTCTATGAGTTGCAGGATGCTATTTGTGGATGGTTGATCAAGTTGGAAAAAATAGATGGACTTCTATTTTTAGACATATTGGGCGGAATCTATTTTTAGATTGCCAGTCTAAAAATAGATATGTTGAATATTATTAGCTCTTAATAATATTTGGACTATCTAAACATTATCTTATTCTCTTGGAAACCTTCATTAATTATCTTCTGCTTGGGTGACGGAAGGAATTACGCTATTCCTGAGGGTTTAGTGGAGCTATTGCATGGATACTTTAGTTAGAAATCATGTGAGAGAGTTTGGTGGAGTTGATTGAGGAAGTTAATGGAGTTGTGTTCAGTTTAACTGAATTAAACATAGTTGAGCTAGTTGTATCTAGTATAACTAATTGATACACTAGTGAGAGTGGTGTGAATTAATTATTAGTTAATTTTCTAATTATAAACTCATTAATAAACTAAAGAATACATCAGTTAAATTCAGTGCATGGACAGTTTCAGTGGAGACCAGTGAAGAGGTAGGTGAAAGAGCAGTGTGACTATCAGTTGTGACTATAGTGATGCATGGTTTGCATCCAACACTCAGTAGAGATGCCTATAAGTACTGTGTGAGCAAGGCTGGGGCAATTCGAACTCATCATGAGCCATTCTTCAACAGGGATTGCGCAGTAGAGGCAGGCTAAGGGATGGCAAAGATCTATGCATGGATTTGCAAGATCAGGGCCTGATTAGTGTGTAGCAATTGGAGATTGTACTGAGAGCTTGTGAGGAGATTTGTATGATGATTGTTACATGATCTCTATGACATATATAATATACAGATAGTTGGGGGTTTTCATCTTTAAGCTTTCCCATTACATACTGTGTTCATATGTGTGAATTTTTATGGCTTTAATGTGTGCATGCAATTGATTTTATTTCCGCATGTGATGATCAATGGTAGAAGAGATTCTGTATTATGCATGAAGCTAAAATAGTGTGTGATCAGGAGAATCTCGGTGGATAACATATCGGTTATTCAAATTTCTACATGGTATCATAGCTGTGTTATAGATTTTCTACATGGAATGAGAGCAAGAATTTTTGGGTGCGCGAGTTTGCAGAGAATATCTGATTTTTTTGTGAAAAAATTTCAGAAAAAAAAACATATTTGGATTCCTTGCAAAAAAATACCCAAATTGAAAAAAAAAAATCGATCGAATCGGAGCTCGGATGAGGGAGATATCGTCGATTTAAAATCATCTCTTTCGTTAGAAAATTTTGCGGTGGTGGGACAATTGCAATGTGCGCGAGCCAAGAATATACATGCACTAAGGTACTAGATGCATGCAAAGATTTGAGGAGAAAAGCAGAGGTTAGTGACTTGGTGGTTGAGAGGAAGCCTCTCAACATGCAGTGTGAGAAGCAGTCTCAGAAGGTTGTGGAGCAGTCACAACTGGAGATGCAGAAGAATATTTGTAGATTTGAAGTAGATGGGATTTCTACGGAGCTTCCTACTGTTGGGAAGTGTGATAAAGCCATGCAATTGAAGCTTGAGAGGGAGCAGGATTTTCATGCAGGTAAGAGTGAACCTCGGTATGTGGAGCAACCACAAGATGAGAATCATGGAGTGGGAGCAACCACTCATGTAGAGAAATTTCGTGCCAGATGGGCAGAGGGAGTGCATGCAGCTATACCACCAGGTGAGAGGTGGGGCGACATGCATAAGTAATCCCAAGAGGATATTTCTAGGCAGGATTCATGGAGTTGGTGTGAATCTCATGAATTGAACCTAGTGACGAGGTGCCCATAGAGCAGCAGTAGCATGATTAGTTGGATTGATGTAGGCAGATCAAAGTGACAGTGTCGAATACTTGAGCGCGGTTCAAAGTTGACAGCAAGTGCAGAGTTCAACAGCACAGTGGTTCCTGAAGACATGTGCAGTAGCTAAGCAGAAGTTGAAGACTTTGATAGATGCATTATACTGATTGAGTTGTTTGGAGGCTATTCAGTTTCGGAAGAGTTGCGGAGCAGATGCATGGAGTTGCATGGCGCTTGAAAAGGTTCCAGGGCGAATGCATGGAGTTGCATGTCGCATGCAAAGATAGTCCTTTCTTGTTGAGAGGGAGTGTTGAAGATTGCAACAAGAAACAGTGAAGGAGGCATCCTGAAACATCATTCTTGATCCTATTTGGAAAGTGATCACCTAAGGCTAGGGAGACAGGGTAATGAGATTTTGTTTTCAAAGTCTATTTTTAGACATGTCGATCATATTCTATGAGTTGCGAGATGATATTTTTGGATGGTTGGTCAAGTTGGAAAAATATATGGAATTCTATTTTTAGACATATTGGGCGGAATCTATTTTTAGATTGCCAATCTAAAAATAGATATGTCGAATATTATTAGCTCTTAATAATGTTTGGACTATAAACATTATCTTATTCTCTTTGAGCACTTGATTAAGTGCACATATGTGGCACGAGGCGACGAGAGGAATTACGCTATTCCTAAGGGTTAAGTGGAGCTATTGCATGGATACTTCAGTTAGAACTCATGTGAGAGAGTTTGGTGGAGTTGATTGAGGAAGTTAGTGGAGTTGTGTTCAGTTTAACTAATCTAAACATAGTTGAGCTAGTTGTATCTAGTCTAACTGATTGATACACTAGTGAGAGTGGTGTAAATTAATTAATAATTATTTCACTAATTATAAACTCATTAATCAACTAAAGAATACATCAATTAACTTCAGTGCATGGAAAGTTTCAGTGGAGACCAGTGGAGAGATAGGTGAAAGAGCAGTGTGACTATCAGTTGTGACTATATTGATGCATGGTTTGCATCCAACACTCAGTAGAGATGCCTTTAAAGAATGAGTGAGCAAGGCTGGAACAATTCGAACTCATCATAAGAGCCATTCTTGGCGAGAGTTATGCGGTAGAGCGGTAAAGGTGGCGATCAGTGCATGGGATTTGCAAGATCGGGCACGATTAGTGTGTGTAGTAATTGGAGATTATGCGAAAGGTTTGTGAGCTTTGTATAATGATTGTTATGATCTCTATGACATATATAATATACGAGATAGTTGGGGGTTTTCAACTTTAAAGCTTTCCATTACATCTTTGTGTTCATATGTGTGAATTTTTATGGTTTTAATGTGTGCATGCAATTGATTTTATTTCCGCATGTAATGATCAATGGTAGAAGAGATTCTGTATTGTGCATGAAGATAAAATAGTGTGTGATCAGGAGAATCTCGGTGGATAACATATCAGTTATTCAAATTTCTACACTGTAAGTAGTAAATATAAAGATATATATCAATGAAACATTAAAAACCTCATGAGAATCTCAAGTCTGTCAAGAAGAAAGTCACTTTGTATTACTGATATAAGTCAAATACATAAAAGTAGTAGTTTAGTGCGAAAAATCTCCAATAACTCACTACTTCAATGCTTTTTCTTTAAATAGACCCTCTTTACAACAAATATGATCTGCCTAGTGGCTAGACCATCGAATTCTCCTATAACACATCTCATAACTGAAAGACATAACTCCTAACATAAAACTAACAGCTATACCTTAAAGAAATCATCTCCTAATAGGACTCTAACTCCTATTTATTACATAACTCTACCTTATCTTGTGAAACAGTTACATGTCAGTTACAAAATAAGCATAACATGCTCGAAAGATACATGATAGGTTCAATACCACTTTACATATTTAAGACTATCCTAGACATGTGGAACATAACCCTATTTTTCAGGAATGCATAACCCTTACCTTCAAAGAGTGTTTTGGCTGATGACCTGTCTCCACAGCACTTCATTTGAGTCATAAATATTTGAAGTTAAGCTCCCTTGACATGTTGAAGGAGTCTAGTTGTCCAAAACTGCCACTAAGATGCTCCAAAATCTTCAAAAATAGCTCGCTATGAAAACATGACAGTGTCGTAGCGAGCTTTGGTAGCGTTGAAAAAGTAGCTTCTACACCCAATAACTTCGCCCCTTTATTGTTTCATGGTGTCAATCAAGTCAAGGCGCATCACCACTATGATCTCCCTCCTTGAAAACTGCAAAAAGTGACTTTAGAAGGAAAAAAGGCTGCTACAATTTTTTTCGTAGCGTTTTCCTGTATTTAAGCCTAGGAAACGCTACGAAAAGAGGAAAAACTGTGTAAAAACACAGAATTTGCCTATTCCAAAACTGTCTTCACAAAATGACGTCCTGCTGCAAAAAATTGATCTTCTGCATGTAATGAACCCTCTAAAGCATATTTAATCTCAACTTATGACTCTTTTGGTGTTTCCTCCTCATTTATGATTAGTTGAGCTATGGGCTCCTCAACCACAGTCATCTTTAAACCTTTCTTTTCTAGCTCTTCATGAATCAGGTCCAGTTGTTCTTGAAGGTCTTTGACTTGGTCCTTCAGTGTCCCGTTCTTAGATTGTAAGTGTAGGTTTACCTTTTTGATGTGTTTTACCTCTTTTCTTAGTGGCTGAGTCCACTTTATCACTTTTTATGTGTTTTCCAAGGTCTTTGAGACACTTGTGACTTGATCCTCCCAAATATTCCTCATCTGTTCAAACTGCACTCTTTCATCTCTATGTTTCTTTGCCTCTTTCATCAAGACTTATATCTCTTCACTTGCATCTTTCAATTGTTCCTTAAGAACTTCAACTTCTGACTTCTCATTGATTTTCTCTTTGCCCTTCTTTTGTTTGATGATTAATTCTTCTTTTGCAGGTGAGGAGAGTTCTATGATGCTTGGTGGTGGCTGAGTAGTTTCACTGACCCTCTGAGCCTCTTTGTTGCTTTCTAAGACCTTTCTTGCATGTCTTGTCATTGGTTTTCTAGCTTGAAACTTGAATCTAGCATCATCACCTGCAAATTCTAACTTCTTAGTTGTTTTTCCTTTCTTAAGCTTCCTTCCTCCCTCATCTATGTCTTCTGCTTGGACTATGGGAGTTTCTTCAATATCAATGGCATACAAGTTGTCCTCTAAGTTACCCTTAGTCACTATTTGGCTCCTTGTAACCCTCTTGCTACTATGTTTTCTCACTGTTGGCTTTTGTTTTTCAGGTGTAGCTTTGGGTGTATCAACCTTTTGCAAAGGCTCTGTCTCCATGCTCACTGGCTCAACTTGCTCTGCCACTGTAGGTGATGAAACATCTCTAGGTTTGGGAACTATTTTAGGAGTGACAACATCTATTTCAAAACCACTGATGAACAGAAAGGATGTCCAATCTCTACCTAATATTTTTAACTCCTCTAACACCAACAACTTGATCAAACCATGATGAAAGAGAGAAGTTTCATTTCCTTCTTTTTTAACTTGGACCTTATCTGAAATTTTAGCTAGACTTTTGTATAAGTAAAAGGCAAGTCAAGAGACCTCTTACCCACAAAATGCAGTAGAAGCCTAAGGTGGTAGGAATAGACCATGTGAAACCTCCCTTCACAGGTGAAGTACTTCTGAATAATTAGCAGCAGCTTTGAGAATTTGTCTTTCATGTAGCTCCTTGGGATATCATTTGTGAGATCAATTTCACTATGCTCTGGCTTGACGAATTCTTTACAGTCCTGCATGGTGAACTTGATGCCTTTGAACCACTGTTCCCCTCCAATAGGCATTCATGTTGTTGCTGAAATTGTCTTTGGTGTTACAGTGATGTTTAACATTCCCACCTTTGAAGTTGTCCCATTGAAACTGATAGCAAACTCCTTAGAAACCTACAAATGGAAACCCTGCAGCCTTTGGCAGAACTGCAAACAACCTGTTCTTCTGACTATCTACAAGGCAGTTGGGTATTCATTTAACAACTTCATGTCCATGGGTTCATATTTGAGGTAGTGACACCTTTGTTAGTCTTCTTTCTTGCAGCCATGGTGAATTTATGTCTTCTTAGCCTCGCTTGATTAATGAAACTTGCAACTTTTGAAAATGCCAGCAACCAGCTTGGCTCGGTGAAGCAGCTCTTCAGAAACTCAATAACATGCAAGGATAAAACAGAGAAATGACAAAAACACTCAATTGGGTAATTTTTTACGGTTTCGATGACAAATCATGCCCTAATCATGACTCATGCATGCTAAAAAAGGTAATGATGACCTCAGACATGACCTTGTACCTTTGAAATAACCCTAACTAACTCGAATGACATCCACCCTATCTTCTCTAATCATGAACTGACACCTTTCACTGCATTTGAAAATACAGATAGAAAAACCATTTTTCGTAGCATGGCTAGTTCATTTTCTGACAGTTTCGCTATGAAAATATTAGGAAATTTCGTAGCAAAAACTGTTATTTTACAGTGTAAAACGCTATGAAAAGAAGAAAAACTGGCTAAAGTGTCCTTTTTGGATTTAAATGCTTGGGAGATGGAATCTGACACCTAATGATGACTGATGATATATGATGTGACCTATATGGAGGTGGGTTTTGAACCTTAAGATAGGTTAAAGATGAAAAAATTTAAATTTTCCTATACCAACTTATGACAAATGAACTCTACGACCATGTTAAATAATGTTTCACTTTTTCTGAGTGATAACAGTGGCTCCACTTGGGATGGTGTGCCCCTGTGGTACAATAAAGAACCTATAGTTCCAGTGCTATCCATCTTCTTGGAAATAAAAACTCTGAAATTTACCGAGCTTCCTTCAAACTCCAATGGCCTTCACCTCAGGCTCAAGCTTGATGATCGGCTTGTCTTTATTAGCATAAAAACATATAAAAATGGAATATATGCAATGGAATGAAAGATCACTAGAACTTAAGAGGAATAGTGGTTCAAAAACATGCCATTGACAGGTCCTCCGGCACAAGGGTTTCCATCCATCTCTTGCAGTATGTAAGTGTTGTTTCCATGGAATGAAACTACTATGAATGGACCTTTCCAGATATTCTCAAACTTACCATGTTTCCCCTCTTCTTCAATCATGGCCTCCCACTTCAATACCACATCTTGAATGTAAAAAATTTCCTCTTTGACCTTCCTATCAAACGTCTTATTAATTATGTTTTGAGATTGTTGATTACTTTTATAGATTTCCTCCCTTTTCTCCTAGAGAGCTATCAATTGGTTTATTCCACTTTGAATTGCATTTGGCTCCTCCTATAATCCTTGCAACAGCTTCATGAAAGGCACTCCCAAGGATGTAGGAAAGATGGATTCAGCTCCATATACCAACTCATAAGGTGAAGTACCAATTGAACTTTTTGTGCACACTCTATCAGCCCACAGAGCATACTTCAGCTTCAGATGCCATGATTTTTTATTTTCCTGCAACACCTTCTTAATAATCCTCACAATTCTTGGGTTAGAAGATTCAGCAAGACCATTACCTTGTGGACAGTAAGCAGTAGAGTGTCCCAATGTAATGTGATATTGATAACAAAAACTGATCAGCCTCTTGGATTTGAAAGCCTAGGCATTGTCAGTGATGATCTTCATAGGGCAACCAAACCTAGAAAATATGTTATTCTCCAAAAATGAAATGATAATTGAACCATTTTCTTGCCTAATTAGGATTTCCTTAGTCCAATTAGTGAAATAATCAGTTGCTGTCAGGATCCAGCGATGCTGACCTAAAGATGATGGATGAATCTCACCAACAAAATCTAGCCCCCACTGTTGGAATGGTGCCTCAACATAAATAGGCATCAAGGGTAAAGGAACAAGTTTTTTCTTACCATAAAAAATCTGGCATTCATGGCAGGCAACTATCTTTTTGTAGACATCTTTGAACATGGTAGGCCAGTAGTACCCTACTCTGAGAATCTTGTTTGTTGTGGCCTTCCAATAATGAGGACCTCCACAATCTCCTTTGTCAAACTCGTCAATCACTTTTTTAGCCTCCTCTTCCAACAAACAATTCAAAAGAATACCACCAGTATCTTTCCAATAAATATTTTTATCTATGACGCAGTACCTCAGGGATTTTAGCTTCACAAACCTTGCTTTAGATTTTTTCAATTCAACAGGAGCTTTATGATGATGTAAGACAAAAACAATGTCTCTGTACCAATCAGATAGGGTGTACTTCTCTTCAATGGGAATCAGTTCTTCATCTTCATATGATAATTCTGAAATTTATGCATTTAAATTCATATCAAGACAGTCAAAATTGGACAGTGCCATCAGCTTTGCTAGCCCCTGACCTTTCACCAATTTTGTAGTTCTGATCTCTATATCATATTCCAGCAAGTTTGCTATCCACTTCCCTCTCTTACCATCAGAATCAGCTTGAGTCAAGATGTCTTTGACAACAGCATTAGCAACAAATTCTATGAAATGAGAATGCAGAATGTAAATTCTGAAATATTTGATGGCTTTGACCAAATAATATGCCTGTTTCTCTAGGATATTGTACTTCAACTCCGAATTAGCAAGAGTCCTACTAAAAAATGAAATGGGTTGCTCAGTACCTTGTTTTCCTTTCTGCAACAAAACTCCAGCAATTGTATTTTCTGATGCAAATGTAAAAACCAGAAATTCCTTTAAAAAATCTAGGCTAATCAACGCTAGGGCTTGAGTGAGTGCCTTCTTGATTTCCTCAAATGAGTGATTTGCCTCCACTGTCCATTTGATGTCAGCTCCTTTCTTTAGCATCTTGGTTATGTCTTTGACAATCTCAGCAAAGTTGGGAATAAACCTTCTCACAAAATTCACCCTTCCAAGGAAAGACTGAATTTCCTTCCTGCTTCTAGGCAAATCCACTTTTTGAATGGAATTTACCATGCTTGGATCAATCTTTATCCCATATTTATATATAATGTGCCCAAGCAACTTTCCAGAAGTTAAAGCAAAAATACTCTTAGTGGATTAAGAGAAATACCAAACCTTATACACTTCAGCATAACCTTCTCCAGATGCTTCAAGTGGTCTTCCTCTCTCCTTGAGAATATTGTTATGTCATCCAGATAGACAACCACCAACTTATCCTTCTCCTCAACAAAGGAAATGTCCATTTCTCTTTGAAAGGTCGCTCCTGCATTGATCAGAACAAAGGGCATCTTGGCATACATGAAAGTTCCCCATGGTGTGGTAAAGGCAGTTTTCTCCTGATCTTTTGGGTGCACTAGTATCTTATTGTATCCTGAAAAACCATCCAACATAGAAATCCTTTGGGAACCAACAATATTCTGCAGAATTTGGTCCATCTTTGGGAGAGGGTAGTTGTCCTTCGGAGAAGCTTTATTCAAGTTTCTGAATTCAATGCAGATTCTGATTTCTCCACTCTTTTTTATGACTCGAACCAAGTTTGAAAGCCATTTTGAGAATCTGATTTGAAAAATAATTTTGGCATCAAAGAGCTTCTTGATTTCCTTCTCAATAAGAGGCATGAAAAGTGGATTAATCCTCCTCAGTTTCTGTTTGAAAGGATTTTCATTTTCTTTAATAGGAATGTTATGATGAATAATAGTAGGATCATATTTCTTCAAATCAGCGTAAATCCATGCAAAAACATCTATGAACCTTTTCATCATCTCAATATATTTATGTTTCATGTATACAGAAAGAAACTTTGAAAGCTTAATCATTTTTGGCATTGCTACTGTACCAAGGTTACAACTCTCTACCTCTTCATCATCAGCTTGCATCCTAGGGGCTTTAAACACATCATTTTGGTCAAAAATATTTTCAAGTGGGATAAGACCTTTGGGTATAGAATTATTCTTCATCTGCAACACTTCAAAAATATCCTTTGTTTCAGCAAGCATGTTTTGTTGATATACTTGTGTGCTTTCAAACTCCTCTTTCAATTCTATGAAGTTTTTGACTTGTTGATCATCTTCAAAAACTTGCCAATGAATGATGTTGTCAGGGATAGCAGGCCTATGACGAACTTAAACCTCATATCTTCCAGTGGAATGTGTAGGGATAACAAACAGACTTGCAAAGACAGCTAGGGAGTCAATTACTGAGTTTTGGTCCCTAGTCTTCATAATAAATGAATATTCTTGAAAATTCGCTAACATATCCATGATCAAATTTCTATATGCTCTCATTCTCACATCCTTGGTTTGATATACACCATCAATTTGTTTAATAACTAATTCAGAATCTCCACAAACAGAAATATTTTGGGCACCCAATATTTTCAAAATTTCTAAACCCAAAAACAGAGATTCATAGTCAGCCATGTTATTTTTGCAATCAAAGTTTAGTTTGAAAGAAAATAACTTACTTTAATCCTCTGGATTTGTGATCCAAATTCCTACTGTAGCCCCCTCTCTTCCTGTTGATCCATCAAAGTGTAACAACCGCCAACCTTCTGCCTTCTCTTCACTAATTTGCTCACTTTCTGCTTGTTGATTTTCAACCTCCTAAATTCCTGCTTTCTTCTCATCTTCTATTTCATCAGTTAGTTCATTGAAAAGTATGGCAGATCCTAATTCAGTCTCAACAACATAAATTAGGAAATTCTGAGGTTTATCTTTACTATTTACCATATAAACCATCCTTGTCTCTCTATACAGTCTTCTTTGCTCACCAAAAACAGGAATGGTGGCATAAGTTAGGTCCATCTGCATGGTGCCTTTGATCTTTGTTGCCCAAGACCTAGATAGAAGCATGCCAAACTTGGGTGGAATGTCTGCTACTACAATGTCCATTACCACTGTCTTGGAAGGAACTTGTGTGAGACAAACAACAACATCTTTTATCAAACCAATGCATTGAACTCTTTTTGAATCAAATGAAAACAAATCCTTATATGGCCTAGTTATTTCTAATCCCATTCTTTCCATGATCACTTTAGGCATGAGGTTATGAGAGGCTCCTAAATCCAACATGGCATTGTGTAATGTCATGTCATGAATACTAAGACTGACATAGAAAGGAGGTACCTCTTCATTTTGCTCATCTTCTAATATTGGTCCCAAATAAATGGTAGGATGGTCTTCTTGAAGATTAAGGATTTCAGCAGCTCCTGGTTTGGAATTCAACATTTTTACAATTTTACTTATGTATTCATTCACCTTAAGAATTTCTCCAAAAGGGACTGGGATTTTGATCTTGGAGATCTCATTCTCCAAACTGAAAACATAAGCAATTTTTTTAGTCTCTTTAATAGGAGGAGGAGGTGGTGGATCTTTTCTAACCTCAGCTACTTTGGGGGTATATTTCTTGGGTTGTGTTTTGTTTGCAGTAATAGGAACATTTCTTTTTCTAAGGTTGTATTGTTTCTGCATCTAAAATATTTCATGTTGGTAACCTTCAAGGTAATCAGATGGTTCCTCACCCTTGTTAAAATCATGATCAGACTCATCATGTTCTTCCTTAGTCAAAAACATCTCTGACATATTTTCATCCAAGCAATGAATAGAGTCTTCTAGTATTTCAGGTTGATCTTCTTCATCAACTAAATTTTGGTGAAAAGGAGGCCTTACTTGAGGGTCAGACCAATTTCTGTTTTCCCTTGGTCTCTGCTAATTTTTGGCTCTTCTGAACTGAGAATTTCTAAACTGAGGTTCATGTTGTGCAGGAGGAGTAGATGCATTCCCAAGGGCAAGCCTATCCATAAATTTTTCCATTTTTTCATCATGGAGTCAAATTTTTCATCTAAGGTGGAAGGCTTATCTTCTTCTTTCAATTTTGTCTTTCCCATATTGGAATTTTTAACTGCTATCATATTGACCTCCACCTTCACAGCATCATTTTTCATTTCAGCTAGTGAAGGGGATTCTCTTTCTCTTATCAGGATAGAAAATTCATAATCAAAGGCCTCAACATATCTCAGTTGAGCTGCTCCTGATGGAGGCTTAATATGGGCAGAGTAAACTTTGTTAAATCTCTTGGAGAAATTTTTCGCAGTTTCATCAACAGCTCTTTTCAAACTATTACACTCAGTGAGGGCTTACATAGGGTTGGTTCTATTTCCCCACTTTCTCAAGAAGCTATCTTCAAATTCATTCCAATTGTGCAGGCTTCCTGCATCAAGGGCTTTGAACCACTTTCTGACCTCACTAGTAAATCTCTGAGCAAATAATCTCATCTTGACATCCTCATGGTCAACCTCCTCCCTATCTATAAAGTCATTAAACTAGTCTACATGCTCTTCAGTTATAATCTCTTCATCACTTCCCCAAGTTTTGATTCTAGTAGAATATTTTCTAGGAAGGGCATTAAGGACAGTTGGGAGAACAAGAGAGGCATACCTATCAGGTGCAGAAGCAAGTGGAGGTGGAACATTTCCAGCCACGATGACAGGAACTGTGGTAGTTTTAGGGACATCAGTAATAGAGGAAGAGGAATTGTTAAGAGGTGGAGTGATTGGTGTTTATAGTTGTTGGTTATGTGTTATATTCTTTCCACAACTAGCTCCACTCATAGGTGGACCCACCCATAGGCAGACCCACCCATGGTTTTGTGCATGAGTTTGCACATGGTTTTCGGCCCCTGGAATTTTGTAGATCTAGTCAAGGGAACTACGATTATGTTATAATCCAGGGTTAATGGATTGGGGTTTATGTATGCTTCGGAATGTATATATGTGTTGTAACACTAAAAGGAATATAATGAAAAATCAAGCTGGTCATCCCGATTTGGGATCCAGGGGAAAATCTCTGTGTTTATCTGTTTTATGTTTTATGCTCTCATTATTGTTTATTTTCTATTTTAAGATTCGTTTGTAGATATTTTTTGTTCAGGGTTAAAACCTACAGTAGTCCAGTTACAAATGTACTCCAATCAGGTAAAGGAAAACCAGATTTACTTCTTAACAAGTTTTCAAATGGGTCTAGTTCCTTCAACCTATCCAAAGATTCACTCTCTAACAATAACTCTAATGTGACTGCTTCCCAAAATTCTTCTTTATATTTTTGGGTCACTAAGGTTGAGGTATCAATACCTCTTCTTTGTAGGTCTAAAACAATCTCAGTCAATTCCTTTTCATTTTCAGACCTAAACAAGACTTACTGAATTTTATCATCAAACTTTTTATCTTCATGTCTTCCTAAAGCTTCAGAGGACAAGGCTTTTGTGTGTAATGGAGTACCCGATTGTGCAGAACTGCCTTGAATGCCTCTAGAAATTGTGTTTGGATTATCCATAATTGTGGGTGGATTTGGGTCAAGATTACTCCTCATATATCTCCTTTTTGAAGCCACCTTTGAACATGATAATTTTGAATGGAGTCACCAAGGTATTTGCAGCCTCGAACAGATTCCGAGTTCCTGATACCTTCAAGAGTTCAGCTTCAAAGTTTCGTGAAAAGTATATCTTCAGTCTCCTGATAGATGCACCAAAATGTTATCACAAAATTGTACTTGATTGGCTGCTTATCTAACAACTCATTGTAACTGTTTCAAACCAGCTTTTGACTGAAGCTTAGCCTCTTCATTCTGTGAGGGCTCTCTCAAGGGGGTTTATGATATTGAATAATGATAGTACTAGATGGCTAACTCTATGGGAAATATAACTTGTTTTTTATGTTTCCAGGTTGAAAATAATGCAGACTTGCTACCATTGGTCTTATGGAGTCAACAATCAGTAGTTCCAGTGGCAAGGTTTCTTGACATGGAAGCTGAGGCAGATAGAGGTATTTAACAAAGGCAACTCACACATAAAACATAGGAAAACACAGTCATTTCATCACTAAAGGAAGTCAGAGCATAAACTTATGAATTCTGAGTAATAGAGATGAAATCTACTACAAGTGGTAAATATAAAGATATAGATCAATGAAACATTAAAAACCTTATGAGAATCTCAGGTCTGTCAAGAAGAAAGTCACTCTGTATTACTGATATAAGTCAAATACATAAAAGCAGCAGTTTAGTGCAAAAAATATCCAACAACTCACTACTTCGATGCTTTGTCTTTAAATGGACCTTCTTTACAACAAATATGATCTGCCTGGTGGCTAGACCATCGAATTATCCTATGACACATCTCATAACTGAAAGACATAACTCCTAACAGAAAACTGACAGCTATACCTTAAAGAAATCATCTCCTAATAGGACTCTAACTCCTATTTATTACATAACTCTACCTTATCTTGTGAAATATTTACATGTCAATTACAAAATAAGAATCACATGCTCGAAAGATACATGATAGGTTCATTACCACTTTACATATTTAAGACTCTCCTAGACATGTGGAACATAACCCTATTTTTCAGGAATGCATAACCCTTATCTTCAAAGAGTGTTTTGGCTGATGACATGTCTCCACAAAACTTCCTTCGAGTCATAAATATTTGATGTTAAGCTCCCTTGACATGTTGGAGGAGTCTAGTTGTCCAAAATTTCCATTCAGATGCTCCAAAACCTTCAAAAATAGCTCGCTACGAAAACATGAGAGTTTCGTAGCGAGCTTTGGTAGCATTGAAAAAGTAGCTTATGCACCTAATAACTTCACTCCTTTGTTGTTCCATGGTTTCAATCAAGTTAAGCCACATCACCACTATCATCTCCCTCCTTAAAAACTGCAAAAAGTGACTTTAGAGGCAAAAAGGCTGCTATAGGTTTTTTCATAGCGTTTTCCTGTCTGTAAGCCTAGGAAACGCTACGAAAAGAGGAAAAAATGTGTAAAAACACATAATTTGCCTATTCCAAATTGTCTTCACAAAATGACCTCCTGCTGCTAAAACTTGATCTTCTGCATGTAATGAACCCTCTAAAGCATATTAAATCTCAACTTATGACTCTTGTGGTGTTTCCTCCTCATTTATGATTAGTTGAGCTATGGGCTCCTCAACTACAATCATCTTTAAACCTTTCTTTTCCAGCTCTTCATGAATCAGGTCCAGTTTGTTATCACAAAATCTGACCCTAATAGGCTACTCGTCAAGTATATTTTGTGTAACTCTTTCATACCAATCTTTTCGTTGAGGCTTAGCCTCCTCAACCTGAGAGGGCTCTCTCAAAGGTTTATGATTTTTGTTTAATGGATAGATGGCTAACTCTAAGATAAAAAGATAAAATGGTATAATTGGTTGTATCATAGATTAGCAAACTTTCATTGGGCCATGGAGTCAAGATAATCTTCAACAAAACATCACAATTTGTTAAGCATGGAAGTCAAGGCATTTGGAGTCTAGGTAAATGAATAAAACAGTCACGCAGTGAAAAACACAGTCTATTTGCATGTAAATGAAGTTAGAGCATTGTCAAATGAAATCTAAGTATCACATACAAATACTACTGCAAATATATTATTAAGGAAGGCCATAGAACAATGATAAACATAAACTTCTTATGAATCTTGAGTTGTCAAAACAGATCTATGTATTAAGTTGAAAAAGACACAATGACATATAATAACACAGTCTATTGCTAATGAAAATGCCCAACCCAGGTAGAATTCGACCCCGTGCTCTATATAGAACATTTACAATATAGGATTCTTTCATCCTCCACTTGAGAATTTGAATTCCCATGCTTTGACACCTTTCCTAATCTAGAAACATGCTATTAACTACAAAATGACAGTTATACTGCCTCTGAAAAGCCCTAGTTCTAATAGGACTGAAACTCCTAAATATGCTTCTAACAACCTTATCTAGTATTTAATTCATCCTTTGCCAGCTACAATCCCATGAGTTCGAACTTTGATGTTGTCTTCAACCTTGATGTGATCCTGCTGATGATGACAAAACTGTCCTAAAAATTAGGAAACATGTTTCCTACTTTTCAGCCCTTAACTTTCATCGTCAGCTTTGAGCACTTTAATCATTTGATAGATCAGTTTCACATGTGTCATATTTTCTAAATATTTCCATAAATCCTTTGATCTTCCAGTTGTGTAGAAACCATCTTCGAAATGATGTAAAAGGGTATAAAATAAGCCTGCGTTACGAAAGTAGCTTTTTTTCGTAGCGCATTTTGTAGCTCAGTGTAAAAACTTTCCTTTTAATCATATTTTCACATGTTTTCTTCATTAGAACCTCCATATGTTATATCCATGCTTAATAAAAGATTGAATTATAAATTGATCATTTTTTTGCACTGTTCCATTACTCTGTTTCACTGTTCCTTTGAATTTTCTTTAGATCTTGTTAGCTGAATCTCCAAGTCTTCAACTTGTCTTCTTAACCTCCTGTTTCTGGCCCTCAAATGAGTATTCATAACTCTCACAAATTTTTCTTCTTTTATGGCTGGTACAGTCCAAGTGAAAAATTGTTCCTCACTGCTAGGTATTTCTGGTCTAGAAACCTTTTCACCCTCCCAAAGGGCTTTCATTCTCGTGAAACTTGCTTTTTCAATGGCATGCTTTCTAGCTCTTTTCTTTAACCTGGAAGTTTCATGATTGGATGATTTTAAGGCTCGACCATAAGGGCCGCCATCAATGAGATATATTATATGTAATTATTTCATGATCAAATATAATGAATGAAGATCTCTCCTTGTTGAAATAACATCTCTCTAGTCTAGAAAGAACCTCTAAGTCATTCAATCTCTGGTAATGAAATTCGATTTTTCCTCCATCTCTTCATAACTGATTTTTACTGTTTATGTTGAGAATACTCTGTTTTTTGCATTTTCTGATATGGGTGAAGAAATATCTATTAATTCTTCACAAACAGTGGATGCTTCATTGGTTTTCTCCACCTCAACATTAAGCTCTTGTATCCTCTTTGACTGTCTAGTTGCAGGCTTCTTAGCCTTGAAGACAAATGCTGCATCTTCATCTTTGAACTCCAGCTTCTTAGATGACTTCATCTTTTTCTGTTTACCTTGATCAATTCTTATGAAGTCAGCTTGTACTAAAGGAGATTCTTCTATGTCTATTTCTTGCAAAATATCATCTAAGTTCCCTTTCAAACCTGGACTGTCACTTGTTTCTGAAAGAATTTTTTTCCCTTTTGCTTTTGCAACTTGACTCCTAGTCAGTCTCTATAGAATTTTTTTACCAGTTGTCTCTTTCTGTGTAGTTTCTTCAATTTCTTGCAACCTCTGTTTTGCAGGTGGAGGAGTTTCTGTAATGACGACTGGTGTCTTTTCTACTTGTTCTTTTACCTGTTTCCTAGGCTTCAATTTCACAAACCTTTTTGTCCTTGCAACTACAGGTTTGCTGGATTCTGCTGATAGAGATTATTTTGCCTTAGGATTTTTTACTGGAGTTTGAGCTTCTATTCCAAATCCACATAAAAATAGAAAAGATGACCAATCTCTATTAATCTTTTGGAGTTCATTCAAGACCATCAGTTTGATTAAACCATGGTGAAACAGAGATGTTTCACATCCTTCAGATTTCAATTGAACCTTATCTTCCATCTTAGAAATGCTTATATACAGGAAAAATGGCAAGTCTAAAGATATCGTACCTGTAAAGAGTAATAGAAGTTTGAAATGGTAGGAATAAAATTTATGATACCTGCCCTCGCATGTGAAATACCTCTGGATATTGAAGATTAAATTAGCATATCTATCTTTAATGCAGCTTCTGGGAATTGCATTATTTAAATACATCTCTGAAAATTATGGCTTTAAAAACATCTTGCATGCCTCCATGTCAAATCTGAAACCCTTAAACCATGTTTCTTGTCCTCTAGGTATCTCAGTTACTAGGACTATAGTCTCAAGAGTTACTAACAAATTCAAGATTCCAATCTTTTTATTTGAACCACTGAAATGCAAAGCAAATTCTTTTGTTACCTGACTGTATCCTCCATGCAGCTTTTCACAAAATTTCAAACATCCTGCCTTTCTAAAAGCCTCTAACACTGTTTTGTCTTTAGCTAGAACTCTTGTGCTTTCAGGTTCTGACCTCAAGCAATGCCCTGACCTGTGATTCTTTTTCTCCTCTGTCATTCTTGCCTTCAGAAATTTCTGTATGCTTCCTTCAGAATTTAATGATCAGCCTCGCTTGATAGGAATATCAGCCTCACTTGATGAAAAGAAATCAGCCTTTCTTGATGGTAGATAAGAATAGATTTGGTGTAAGATGACCATAAGCTTAGAACTTGAAATAGATATGTTTCACTGTTTGTTATGAAAATTAGAGTGATTAACGCATATCAGCCTTTCAAACTTGAAACTTCTTTCCATAAATGACACCTCTACGATTGCAATGATGAGTATGAATGGTTACACGTTTTGGAAATGACCCCTAACTGACTCACAATGATGTCATTGTATGAAAACCTAACGAATTCTGACAGTTTTTATGTTTTGAAATGACCTTCCTACGAATCTGCGCTTTCGTAGCGCACCTAGTGCAATTTTTGCGATATGCGCTATGAAAGTTGCAGCGCTTTCGTAGCACAAAACTGAGTTTTTGAACTGATCGCGCTACGAAACTGCGGTTTTGTGGCTAATTGTAGAGGATTTTTTCAAAGGTTAAAAACATGACATATAAATGAATGATGGGACTTTTTAACCATGAAATGAGACTTAAGAACCTTATTTGGAAATGAAAACTAACTTTTTAAGACTTCTAAACCTATCACTTACCCTTTTTTTTTAAATGAAATGACTCAAGACCTATTTGACACCATGACTAGTAAAAGTTAAACTTTCAGAGTTTAGAAAAAAAAATTATGGTGATAACAGTGGCTCCACTTGGGATAGTGTGCCCCTGTGGTACACTAAGAACCCGTAGTTCCAGTGTTGCTATCCATTTTTTGACTAAAACAGAAAAACTTTTTTGAGTTGACAAGCATCTTCTTCAAACTCTAATGGTCTTCACCTCGGGCTCAAGCTCTCTAATTTAGATTTTCATTATTAGCAATAAAACTGACAAATATGAAATATGTACAATGTCATGAGTGATTAATCAAACTTCAGCAAGTATAATGCTTTAGGAACCTGCCATTAACAGGCCCTCCAGCATATGATCCTCCATCAATTTCCTGCAATATATAAGTGTTTTTCCCATGAAAAGCAGCTATCTTGAAAGGACCCTTCCATAAATTCTCAAACTTACCATGTTTTCCCTTTTCCTCAATTTTGGCCTCCCATTTCAGCACTTTGTCTTGTATTTGGAAACTCTCTTCTTTTATCTTCTTGTCAAATGTACTTTTAATTTTGTTTTGAGCATGTTGATGGCTGTCATAAACTTCATTTCTATTCTCCTGTAAAGATATCAGCTGATTAATCCTCCTCTGAATGGCATTTGGTTCCTCTTCAAGTCCTTGAATTAGTTTCATGACAGGTATCGCTAGTGATGTTGGGAAAATAGCTTTAGAACCATACACTAATTCATATGGTGAATTGCCAATTGACCTCTTTTTGCATATTCTATCAGCCCATAAGACATACTTTAGCTTCAGATGCCAAGATTTCTTGTTCTCCTGCAATACCTTTTTAATGATCCTTACAATGCTCTTATTTGATGATTCAGCAAGACCATTTCCTTGCGGATAGTATGTTGTAGAATGTCCAAGAGTGATATGGTATTGATGATATAAATTTATCATTTTCTTAGATTTGAATGCTTGATCATTATCTGTTATAATCTTCATGGGGCAACCAAATCTAGACAAGATATTATTCTCTAGAAAAGAAATAATTACAAAATCATTAGCTTGCCTTTTTGGGATTGCTTCTATCCATTTGGTGAAGTAATCTGTTGCTGTGAGAATCCAGCGATGTTATCCTAATGATGATGGATATATATCTCCAATAAATTCTAATCACAACTGCTGAAAATGTGCTTCCACATAGATAGGAACCAAAGGCAAAGGCACAAACTTTCTTCTTCCTTCAAAAATTTCGCATTCATGGCATGCAGCAATTCTTTGTAAATGTCTTTAAACATTTTTGGCCAAAAATATCCTGCTCTTAGAATTTTATTTTTTGTAGCCTTCCAATAATGGTGACCTCCACAATCCCCTTTATGGAATTCTTCAATTACTTTGTCAGCTTCTTCTTCCAGCAAGCAGTTTAGCAAAATGCCACCGGTATCCTTCCAAAACAGATTTCTGTCAAATATAAAATTTCTCAAAGATTTCAACTTAACAAAACTTGTTTTGGACTTTGTTAGATCAGCGGGAGCTTTGTGATGTTGTAGGACAAAAACTACCTCTTTATACCAATATGAATTAATGTACTTCTCTTCAATAGGGACTAATTCCTCCTCATCATCACAAATTTTTGATATTTCTGCATTCAAATTTATATCAAGACAGTCCAAGTTTGATTGTGACATTAATTTTGCCAAGCCTTGTCCCTTTACTAATTTTGTTGGTTTAATGTCTATTTCATATTCCAAAAATTTAGCAATCCATTTTCCCCTCTTGCCATTGGGGTCATCTTGAGTTAGGATGTCTTTTACTACAGTACTTGGAACAAATGCCACAATGTGAGAATGCAGAATATAAATTCTGAAATCTTTGAGAGCCTTCACCAAAGCATAGGCCTGCTTTTCTAGAATATTATACTTCAGCTCAGCATTTGCTAATGTTCTACTAAAGAAATAAATAGGTTGTTCAGTACCTTGCTGTCCTTTTTATAGCAAAACTCTGGCAATAGTATTTTCTGAAGAAAAAAGTAAAAACCAAAAATTCTTTGGAAAAATCTGGACTGATGAGTACCGGTGCTTGTGTGAGTGCATTCTTGATTTCTTCAAAAGAATGTTTTTCTTCTGCTGTCCATTTAATATCAACTCCTTTCTTTAACATCCTTTTTATATCTTTGACAATCTCAGCAAATTTAGGAATAAATCACTTAACAAAATTCACTTTTCCAAGAAATGATTGGATCTCTTTCCTACTTCTAGGCAGATCTACCTTTTGAATTGCATTAAATTTGTTAGGATCAATCCTAATTCCATCTTTAGAAATAATATGACCAATTAATTTGCCTGTAGTTAAAGCAAAAAAAAAATTGGTAGGATTAAGAGAGATACCAAATCTTCTACATTTCAGAAGAATTTTTTCTAGGTGTTTCAAATGATCTTCTTCTTTCTTTGAAAATACTGTAATATCATCAAGATAAACAACCACTATCTTGTCCTTTTCTTCAGAAAAATCAATTTCTATTGCTCTTTGAAAAGCGTCTCTCGAATTCATGAGACCAAAAGGCATCTTGGCGTACATGAATGTACCCCATGGTGTTGTGAAGGTTGTTTTTTCCTGATCATCCGGATGTACAAGAATCTGATTATAACCTGAAAAACCATCAAGCATAGACATTCTTTGAGAACCAACAATATTTTTCAGAATTGAATCCATCTTTGGAAGGGGATAATTGTCCTTTAGTGAAGCCTTGTTTAGATTTCTGAAGTCAATACATATTCTGATTTCTCCACTCTTCTTTCTAACCGGTACCAAATTCATAAGCCAATTTGAAAATCTGAATAGGACAATGATTTTAGCATCAAAGAGCTTCTTAATCTCTTTTTCAATCAGTGGCATAAGAAGGGGATTAATCCTCCTCAATTTCTGCTTGAAAGGTCTTTCATTTTCTTTGATAGGAATAGTATGTTGAATAATGAAAGGATCATACTCCTTTAAATCAGCATAATTTCAAGAAAAGACATCAATAATCCTCTTCATCATCTCAATATATTTTTATTTCATATCAGCTGAAAGAAAATTTGAAATTTTGATCATTTTAGGCAAGGCTATTGTACCAAGATTACATCTCTCTACTTCCTCTTCAACAGCTTGCATCTTTGGTGATTTGAAAACATCATTCTGATCAAAAAGCTTCTCAAGGGGAATGAGACCTTTTGGTATTGAATTATTCTTTAGTTGCAAAACTTTAGAATTTCCTTTAGATTCAACAAGCATGTTTTGCTGATCTACTTGTGTATTTTCAAATTCTTCTTTCAGCTCAATAAAATTCTTTACCTGTTGATCATCTTCAAAAACTTGCCAATTGGTGATATTGTCTAGTATAGCTGGTCTATGATGAACTTCAATCTCATACTTTTCCGTAGAATGTATAGGAATGATGAAAATACTTGCAGAGACAGCAAGAGAATCCGCAATGGAGTTTTGGTCTCTAGTTTTGACAATGAAAGAATAGGCTTGAAAATTATCCAACATGTCTAAAACTAGATTTCTGTATGCTCTCATCCTTACATCCTTCGTTTGATAAACACCCTCAACTTGTATAATAACTAATTCTGAATCTCCAAAAACAGAAATATTTTGAGCCTTCATTCTTTTCAAAACATCTAGACCCAAAATCAAAGATTCATATTCAGCCATGTTGTTTGTGCAATCAAAGTTCAGTTTATAGGAGTAAAACTTACTCTCATCACTTGGACTTGTAATCCAAATCCCTGCTCCTGCCCCTTCTTTTCCTGCTGATCCATCAAAGTACAATGACCACCATTCTTTCATCTCTTCATCATTTACTTGCTGATTTTCTGTTTACTGATTTTCGAGCTGTTGAGTTTCAAAGTGTTGATTTTCTTCTTTTATTCCTTGCTCAACACTATCAGCTGACTCATTGAAAATAATACCAGATCCAAGTTCGGTATCAAAGGCATAAATTGGAAAGTTTTTAGGTTTGTCTTTACTACTCACCATGTAAGCCAATGTAGTCTCTCGATACAATCTCCTTTGCTCACCAAAAACAGGAATAGTAGCATAGGTAAGGTCCATCTGCATTGTGCCTTTGATTTTTGCTGCCCGTGATCTTGACAATAACATACCAAAATTTGGTGGTATGTCAGCCACTACAATGTCCATAACAACTGTCTTTGCAGGGATTTGTGTTAGACCAACAACAACATCCTTAATTAAACCAATGCACTGAACTCTTTTTGAATCAAAAGAAAACAAATCCTTATATGGTCTTGTTATTTCTAACCCCATCCTTTCCATGATTATTTTGGGCATAATATTATGAGAAGCCCCTGAATCTAACATAGCATTATGTAAATTCATGTCATGAATGCTAATGCTCACATAAAAAGGAGGAATTTCTTCATTTTGTTCATCTTCTAGCCTTGGACCCAAATATATAGTAGGATTGTCTTCTTGAATATTCAAAATATCAGCAGGTCCTGGTTGTGAATTTAACATCTTAACAATTTTGCTTCTATATTCATTCACCTTGAGAATCTCGCCAAATGTTGACTGATATTTTAATCTTTGAAATTTCATTCTCAAGGTTGAAAACAGAAACAGATTTTTCAGCTTCTTTGGTAGGAGGAGGAAGTGGAGTGTCTTTCTTACCAAGTGAAGTGTCTTTCTTACCTTCAGAAATCTTTGGAGTATCCTTTTTGACTTCAGCAGCCTTTGGAATATCTTTTTTGGGTTGAGTTTTGTTTGCAATAATAGGTACATTTCTGTTTCTAAGATTGTATTGCTTTTGCATTTCAAAAATAGCATGTTGATACCCCTTAAAATAGTCTGATGGTTCTTCTCCTTGATTGACCAAATCTGACTTATCATGCTCTTCTTTAGTCAAGAAAATTCCTAACATTTCTTCATCAAGACAATGAATATATTCTTCAAGAAATTTAGGCTCATCTTCTTCATCTACCAAATTCTGTTGAAAAGGAGGTCTCATTGGAGCATCAGCTTGTTGATTTCTATTTTCTCTTGGCCTTTGTTGGTTTTGAGGTCTCCTGAATTGAGGATTTCTAAATTGAGGTTCATGTGGCACAGGAGGAGCAGAAGTGTTTCCAAGAGCCAACCTATCCATCAACTTCTCCATAGTTTTCATCATTGATTCAAATTTATCATTAGAATTTGAAGAGGAAGGTTTCTCTTCTTCTTTCAATTTAGTTTTTCCCATTTTTGACTTTTTAGCAACTATCATGTTTACCTCTACCTTTACTGCATAATTTTTCATTTCAGCAAGTGTAGGTGATTCTCTTTCTCTCAACAAGATAGAAAATTCATAGTCAAATGCTTCAGCGTATCTCATTTGTGCTAAGGCTACTGGAGGTTTCAAATAAAAACTTTATTAAACCTTTTTGAAAAGTTTTGGACAGATTCATCAACTGCCCTTCTAAGATTGTTATATTCAGTAAGTGCTTGAACTAGATTGGTTCTGTTTCCCCATTTTCTCATAAATTTATCTTCAAACTCATCCCAAGTTCGAATACTTCCCGGTGTGATAGCTTTAAACCATTTTCTAACTTCACCGGTAAAACTTTGTGCAAATAATCTTAACTTCACATCTTCATCATCAACCTCTTCTCTGTCTATAAAATCATTAAATTGATCTACATGTTGCTTTGCTGTGAGTTCTTCATCACTTCCCCAAGTTTGAATCCTAGCAGCATATTTACTAGGGAGATCATGTAAAACAACAGGAAGGACAAGTGGAGCATACCTAGTAGGACAAGCCATGTTTAAAGTATGAGGCCCCTCAGCGGCTATCTCCACGTTGCGCTGAGTCTGCTGAATAATATTCAAGGTATTGTCCACCATCTAGGATAATTGCAGTGCTTCCTCTTCCCACAGTTGCATGCGCTCGTTCAACACCTGTTCCTTCTGGTGCAAGTCTGCAATATTTATCTGAATTTTGCGACCTTCTTGTAGATGAGCAAGTCGTTGTGTAAGGACTAATGTAGGTGTTATTGTTTTGATCTCTTCAAACTATTGTTACTTTTCGTTGAGTGTGTCGCGCAACTGCTGCACGAACAGATCATTCTGGAAAAAGGCCCAAATGTCCATGGCCTCTTTCAATGACTTGTCACACTGGGTGACCGCGGCAACAATTCTATCATGTGCCTCCTTTACTTCGGCTGCCCTCTTGGCGCAAACCTCTGGCAGTGTCTCTGGTTGTAATTTGGCCTGGAGGTCCACGATTTGCTGCTCATATTCTGTGTGAAAGGTTTGTACTTTCGCCAGCACTTCTTTTACTTCCGCATGTGCTTGGACAATCTCTAGGGAAAATTTGTATTGAACCTCCATGTCGGTCCATTGATCTTCCGTCGCAGACGTAATTATATTCAAGATCTCTTTGAGGTCATCCTCTGTGAGTCTCGGGACCTCCTGCCCTGCTTTCTTAGATCCCTTCTGCTTTTTACACGATCCACCTGCGGCCTGAGTGCCATGCTTATTTCCTTTTGATGTTCCCATTTCTCTGGTCTCCTTAGGCGCAGAGCTATTCTTCTCCGGGCTTGATAGTTTTCAGCTAGCATAAGCAATAGGATGATCAATTTCTCCTTCCCCTGGCTATGCTAGCACAGCTCTTAGTGAAATACAGGATGCATCCACATGTACATGAAATGCTTTGGACCAATTTAGGAATACTAGGATGGGCGCAGTGACCATCTTTTCCTTGAGCAGCTCAAAACTCTTTTGGAAGTCCTCATCCCAGCAAAACGTTGCATCCTTCTTTAACAGCTTTTCCATGGGTGCAGTTATCAGCGCATATCCCTAAATAAACTTTCTGTAGTACCGATTATGCCCCAATATTGAGCGCAATTGCTTAATATTCTTAGGTACTTCCAAATTGACTATGACAGCAACCTTGGCAGGATCCACGATCTATCCCTGCTGGCAGACAACGTGTCCCAGCATTATTCCAAAAGGTACATAGAAAATTCACTTCTTCAAATTCAATGAGGTCTGATACTTCCTACAAGTATCCAGCATTAAGCGTAGATTGGACAAATGCTTCTTTAACAACCCAAAGATAGACCAATCATCAAAATATACCTCCAAAAACTTATGTATAAATTCTTTGAAAGCAGCAACTACCACACGCGAAAAAATGGCTGTAGCATTCTTCAATCCAAATGGCATAACTGTATATTGGAAGGATCCCCATTCATTAGCAAAAGTTGTCTTACTCCTATCTTTTGGCACAATACGGATCTAATGATAGCCTAAAAACCCATCTGTAAAGAATATGCTTCTCGTCCTCCAACATTATCCAAAATTTCATCTGAAAATGGAGTTGTAAATGGATCATGCACACAAACATCATTTAGTTCGCAAAGATCAACACAGATTCTGATTTCTCCCTTAATCTTCTTATCTTGCACAACCATTAGACTTACCTAGTCAAATTCTTCCATAGGCTCGATGATGTCTGCTGCCACCATTTTGTCCAACTCTTCTTTGACCTTTTGCTTATATCTGGGGTTCAGCTTGTATGGACGTTGTTTTACTAGGCACACATCAAGCTTCAATGTGATTTTCATCACTCCCATGTCCCCAATGATTCCTTTCAACTCAGAACACTTAGTTGGGAACATATCCTGATATTTTTTCAGCAACTCAGCAACCTTGCCTATTGTATCATCATCCCAGTAGTCTCCAATATTTGCTAACTTAGGGTGTTCTTTAGTTCCAATATTCACCTATCTTAACTTTAACGTCTTTGTCACATCCAGCAAGGTCATTGATGGCCCAGCTACTACGTGTTGCCCTTCAAATTCAGGAATCATGATATTCCTTGGATCCTCATCATTTTATTCTACTGTCAGGTTTCTACAATTCAAAATGGCATTCATTTGCGCATCCAAGCTGGTGGCGCACTCTCAATCACAAGCTTAATGGAATCAAATATGAATTCTTGAATATTATGTAGAGCCTGGCCAATTGTTTCAAACCCACTTTCAAAGCTAAAGGTAAGAATAAAACTATATATCAGCACAGACCACTCAATAGTGCCTCTACGGAGCTCTGTTTCCAAGTACCATTCAATTGGCACCTTTCCCAATGCTTTCCCAATGTGTGCATAAACATATGAACTCATTCAGGTCTTGTTTCAACACCCCATACTTGATTCCACTTGGCCAAATGTCTGCGCGGATCCTCTTTTCCAGAATAGACATCCTCCATTTTAATTACTGTACATTCAAACTGTAGCCTCATCATGCGCGCACATTCCTCCCAGTTTCCCATATTTTCCTTATGTGTTTCCGACCATCTTGCTGGAGTAGCACGCAAGCCAAGATCCAGAGCATGGAATCTCTATCCTTCAGGCACAAACATTTACATCTCTCCTTTGAACATGTTTCCATCATTTGATCCATCATAATGTGGTAAATCACGTACCTCAGATGTTATACAATGCAGAGATCAGGTCACATGATTACAGCGCAGCGCAGACACCTCATGCAGTCGGTTCTGCCAATTCTTGTTGAAAATGCAGCAAGATGATGGAGCTTAGTGAAATGAAGTCGCCTTCACTAAGTGGGCACGCAGGCAAATTTTGGCGCAAAGTCTATTTTTAGACATATGGAGCATGGTCCAGGGGTTGCAGTATGTTATTCTTGGAGTATTGGTCATGTTGGTAAAAATAGATGGACCTCTATTTTTGGACCTATAGGTCGAAGTCTATTTTTAGACTGCCTATCCTAAAAATAGGGAAATCAAATATTATTTACCCTTAATAATATTTGGACTCTAAACTTCAGCTTACTCTCTTGGAGCACTTCAGTTCGAGCTACAGAAGTGGCTCATGCATCTGATAGAGGAATTACGCTATTCCTAGGGGTTTGGTGAGCTCATGCATGGTTGACTTCGGTTAGGACTTCAGTGGCAGAAGTTTGGTGGAGTTGATGAGACAGTTGGTGGAGTTGTGTTCGGTTTAACTTAGTTGAACTAGTTGAGATTAGTTTAACTAGCTAATCAACTAGTAATGAGTGGAGTGAATTAAATATTATTTAATTCATTAATTAGTAACTCATTATTCAACTCAAGAACACATTAGTTCACTACAGTGCATGATCAGTTCAGTGGAGACCAGTGAAAGAGATAGATGAAATGGTGGAGTTAGCTATCAGTGGCGACATCAGTTGTGCATGAGATTTGCACCACACTTGGAGGATTTGTCCATGACAATTGCGCAGTCAAGCCAAGGAGATTCGAACCTTGGATCTCTATATAGACAGGCCTGGATTGCGCAATAGAGGCAAGGCAAGTGGCGGTGAGTTTTGAACCAGTAACCTGTTCAAAACTGAGCTAGATTGTGGGTAACTGTATGAGAAAGTACTGAGTACTTGTGAGGAGTATTGTACTGAGTTTGTTACTTGATTTCTCCATTATAATATACACAATAGCTGCGGGGTTTTCAGCTATAAACTTTCCCCATACATACTGTGTTAATGTGTATGATGATTTGATGTGTTATCGCTTGATTTTATTTCCGCATGTGTGATGATCTGAGTTGATCTGAGTGGAAGAGATTATGAGTTGTGTATGAAGTTCAAATAGTATGTGACCAGGATAGTCTCGGTGGATAATTAATCATTATTCAGCAAATTTCTACATGGTATCGGAGCTATTGAAGTTCAGATTGATCATCACATTGATTACAAACTTATTTCGGTAGACAGAGTCTGCATGCGGGCCAGGTAGCCTCCGGATTCATCTTTCTTCGGAAAGTGAAAGGTCTGGTAAACGCCCCTTGCAGTCAATCTCTGTGCTAGAAATAATTTGTTCTCACAGATCTAGAGCGGTTGAGCTTTGAAGTGGAATTCGAAATTTTGCAGCAGTTTTGTTTTCTTGGTGCCGGTGTTGAAAATGTCTTTCAACGGTTTGCGACTCGAATATGCTCTTGAAGGCAGTTCGAATTATGTTGCATGGAAGGATCGCATGGAAGAAGTATTAGAAGATAATGGTCTGAAGGAGTTCGTAGATACGGATGTCAAAAAGCCCACTGATCCTGCTAAAGTCGATGCATGGCAAAAGAAGATGGCGAAGTGTCGAAGGATCCTGTTGGAGGGCGTCAAGGATCATATTGTATCCAGCCTGCATGGAAAGGCTACTCCATATTTAATGTGGAAAGCTTTGACGGATCTATTCTAGAGTAAGAGCGACCAAAGGAAGCTGGCGCTCAAAGATAAGCTCAAGAACATCAAGATGGAGAAGGGCGACAGTATCGCCAAATACCTCACGAAGTTCACTCAATGCAGAGATGAGCTGGGAAGTGTGGGGGTGACTGTCGAAGACGAGGACATGGTCGACCTGGCTCTCCTTGGTCTTCCGAAGGCTTGGCACTCATATCAAGATAGTTTCAATGGTTGGGAGAAGCTGCTGGGATGGGAGCGCCTTTGGGCGGATCTCATGCACGAGGAGATAAGGAGGACTACTCGAGATGGATCTTCATCAAAGGGAGCTGATGAAGAAAACTGCGCTTTGTTTGCCAAAGCAAAGAAGGGGAAGGGTAAGAAAACTTCTCATTCCGGTGCAAAGGGCAAGAAGTAGGATATGGCAAAAGTGAAGTGTTTTCACTGCCATGATCACGGACATTATGCTACCAATTGTCCAAAGAAGAAGAAGAACAAGCAAGCAGGAAGATCTGCAGATGGAGAAGCTTTGGCTTCACAGTTCGAGCTTGACTTTTCACTAATTGCATGCTTGGTTTCAAGTGTGATGGGATCGGTGTGGTTCTTGGACAGCGGTGCGTCATTTCATATGACGGGAGATCGGGAGTTGTTCTCAGATCTGGAGAACAAAGATTTGGGTGTGCACATCGAGATGGGAGATGATGGTAGATACAGTGCGACTGGTATCGGTACCGTATCCTTTCAGAGGGAGTCTGGTAAACCCTTTGTCTTAAAGGATGTCATGCATGTACCTGGATTGAAGAAGAACCTGATTTCAGTAGCGATGTTGGAGGATAAGGGTATGATGTGGTCTTCAGCGAAGGAAAATCCTTCCTGCGAAGTAAGACTACTGGAGAGACCCGGAAGATAGGGGTTCGAACTCAGAACCTTTATCAGTTGCAGGTAGATGACTGCGCAGCTATGGCATGCAAGGCGGGAGAAGTGGTGATCCGGGATGATGAGGGCGAACTATGGCACAGGAGATTGGGCCATCTTCACCATGGAGCTTTGAAGATTCTGCAGCAGATTTCTACTGGACTTCCTAAGGGCACCCTTGCGCAGTCAGATCAGTGCAAGGGGTGTACTTTAGGGAAGGATGTGAAAGCCACCTTTCACGAGAAGGATAGTCGCGCCACGACGATCCTTGAGAGAGTTCACACAGACGTGTGTGGTCCTTTCTCAGTTGCTTCGACAGCAAAGCACAGGTATTATGTGATCTTTGTTGATGATTTCTCTCGAAAGTGCTGGATCTTCTTCATGCAGATGAAGAGCGATACATTCGCGAAGTTCTGTGAGTTTAAAGCACTGGTCGAGAAGGAGTCGGGGAAGAAGGTGATTGCTCTAAGGAGTGATAACGGTGGTGAATTCATCTCGGCTGAATTCAAGGAGTTTTGTAGCACAGAAGGGATTCGGAGAGAGCTCATCGCACCCCATAACCCACAGCAGAACGGGGTGGCTGAGCGGAAGAACAGAACGATCGTGGGTGCTGCACGGGCGATGTTGCATGATCAGGGCCTACCCCTTCACTTGTGGGCTGAGGCATGCAATACAGCAGTGTATGTGCAGAACCGTTGTCCTCACAAGGTTCTTGGCATGAGCACACCAGAGGAGGCTTATTCTGGCAAGAGGCCTGATATTTCCCATTTGCGGATTTTCGGATCTCCTGTCTACATGCATGTGACGAAGGATGCGAGAAGGAAGATGGATCCAACTGCTGAAGTTGGAATATTTGTGGGGTACACTGATACACCTCATAAATATCGGGTGTATGTGCCAGACAGTCGCAAGACTGTTGTGCGACGGGATATAAAATTTCAGGAGGAGAAAGCCATGCAGTGTTCGCTTGAGAGGGAGCGACACTTGCATGCAGATGAGGAGCTGTTAGTTCCTAAGGAGGAGCTTCCGGATGTGGATCAGCCACAAGAGGAGGTTCAGGAGGTGGAAGAAACCACCCAGGCAGCGCCAACCATCAGAGGGCGCATGCGCACTACAGAAGCTGAGCGACCGGCTCGGGATGCAGAGAAGGTTGTAGGACCACCTACAGCACAGCGCAGACAGAGACAGTCACCGGATCGGTACACTGGATACATGGCTCTTGTGAGTCAATGTGTTGTGACAGAGCCATCCTCTTTTGAGGAAGCTGTGGAGGAACCCGCATGGGTTGATTCCATGATCGAAGAATATGATTCGATCGTCAGGAACAGTGCATGGGAGATTGTCCCAAGACTAGTTGGGAAATCAGTGGTGGGTTCGCGATGGATCTACAAAGTGAAGCAGGCGGCTGACGGGAGTGTGGAGAAGTACAAGGCGAGATTTGTCGCCCGTGGCTTTTCACAGATCAAGGGGATTGACTATGAGGAGACCTTTGCACCTGTCGCAAGGCACTCTTCCATACGGACGATCCTTGCTCTCTCAGCGCAGATGGGGTGGCACATTCATCAGATGGATGTGAAGACTGCGTTCCTCAATGGAGTTATTGAGGAAGAAGTGTACATAGAGCAGCCTAAAGGTTTTGAGATCTTCAGCAGTGAGTCGCATGTGTGCCGACTCAAGAGAGCACTGTATGGGCTGAAGCAAGCACCTCGTGCTTGGTACACTCGGATAAACAGCTACTTCACCGGGCTTGGATTCTCCAAGAGTGAGGCAGATCCAAACCTGTACCAGATTGTGGTGGAGGGGAAGCTGTTGATCATCGTACTGTATGTAGATGATCCGATTTTGACTGGCGATGAGCAGTTGATACTTTCATGCAAGGAGGATCTTGCACGAGAGTTTGAGATGAAGGACTTGGGCATCCTTCATTATTTCCTGGGATTGGAGATTTGGCAGCGCAGCGGAGGACTGTTTGTTTCTCAGGGAAAGTATGCTCGGGAGATTCTGGAGAGGTTCAACATGCAAGGCCGCAAGCCTGTTGACACTCCTCTTCCTGGTGGTTGGAGGAAGGAGGATGCTACTTCAGCGGAGGTAGTGGATGCCACTGTCTATCGACAGTTGGTGGGGTCGCTTATGTATCCGGTCAATACACGACCCGATATATGCTATGCAGTTAACCAGCTTTCGCAAGCTATGGTTAAGCCTACCAAGCTCTTTTGGAAGGCAGGCAAGCATGTATTGCGCTATATCAGAGGCACATCGGGATATGGTCTATGGTACAGACAGGAGGATGGAGCGAAGTTTTCTGGCTTCACTGATGCAGATTGGGCAGGGAGCCCAACGGACCGGAAGAGCACATCTGGAGGAGTTTTCAGCATTGGGTCGACAGCAGTTTCCTGGTACAGCAGGAAGCAGAGATCCGTGGCACTCAGGTTCAGCAGAGGCCGAGTACATGGCAGCTAGCTTGGCTGCATGCGAGGCTATTTGGATGAGGAAGATCCTCGCAGGATTGTTCAAGTTGCATTTGGAGCCTACAGTGATCTACTGTGATAACCAGAGTTGCATTAAACTCTCGGCTAATCCAGTATTTCATGATAGGTCCAAACACATCGACATCAGGTACCATCATATCAGAGATTGTGTTCAGCGGAGAATCATGATGCTTTCATATGTTCCCACGGAGGATCAGGATGCCAACATCTTGACGAAGGCGCTCACCAGGAGCAAGTTCGAATTCCACAGAGGCAGGATAGGGGTTGCAGATAATCCATATCTTGCTGAGAGGGAGTGTTGAAAATGCAGCAAGATGATGGAGCTTAGTGAAATGAAGTCGCCTTCACTAAGTGGGCCAGCAGGCAAATTCTGGCGCAAAATCTATTTTTAGACTATGTCTATTTTTAGACATATGGAGCATGGTCCGGGGATTCCAGTATGAGATTCTTGGAGCATTGGTCATGTTGGTAAAAATAGATGGGACTCTATTTTTTTGACCTATAGGTCGAAGAGGTCGAAGTCTATTTTTAGACTGCCTCTCCTTAAAATAGGGAAGTCAAATATTATTTACCCTTAATAATATTTGGACTATAAACAGCAGTTTACTCTCTTGGAGCACTTCAGTTCGAGCCTTGGAAGTGGATCATGCATCTGACAGAGGAATTACGCTATTCCCAAGGGTTTGATGGCATCATGCATGGTTGAATTCAGTTAGGACTTCAGTGGCAGAAGTTTGGTGGAGTTAATGAGACAACTAGTGGAGTTGTGTTTTGTTTATTTTAGTTGAACTGGTTGAGATTAGTTTAACTAGCTAATCAATTAGTTATGAGTGGAGTGAATTAAATATTATTTAATTCATTAATTAGTAACTCATTATTCAACTCAAGAACACATCAGTTCACTACAGTGCATGATCAGTTCAGTGGAGACCGGTGAAAGAGGTAGATGAAAGGGTGGAGTTAGCTATCAGTGGCGACATCAGTTGTGCATGAGATTTGCACCACACTTGGAGGAATTGCCCATGATTATTGCACTGTCAAGCCAAGGAGATTCGAACCTTGGATCTCTATATAGACAGGCCTGGATTGCGCAATAGAGGCAAGGCAATTGGCGGTGAGTTTTGAACCAGTAACCTGTTCAAAACTGAGCTAGATTGTGGGTAACTTTATGAGAAAGTACTGAGTACTTGTGAGAGTATTGTACTGATTTTGTTACTTGATTTCTCCATTATAATATACACAATAGCTGCGGGGTTTTCAGCTATAAGCTTTCCCCATACATACTGTGTTAATGTGTATGATGATTTGATGTGCTATCGCTTGATTTTATTTCCGCATGTTTGATGATTTGAGTGGAAGAGATTATGTGTTGCATATAAATTCGAATTGTATGTGATCAGGATAGTCTCGGTGGATAATTAATCATTATTCAGCAAATTTCTACAATTCTCTAGTTCTTCATCAAAGTCTGAAAAGCAAGAAATATCCTTCTACCATTTAAGGTTCCCATCTGCTATAGGATTAATCCAGTCTTCCTCACACAAAGTTAGCTTATAGATTTGATCAATCTCATCCTCAGCGCACACTGGTTCTGTATACCTTTGGCCTTCTACAAGATCTAGAGGAATGATTATCCTAACTCCATTTCTCTCAAATTACATTCTTCTTCTCTTCAGATTGATAACACCATCCATGTCAATGGCCCAATCCAATCTTAGAAGTGCAAGATATGGATTAGTATCATCTACAATCTATATGACTTCAAAGTCTGCCAACACCTTAACACCTTCTATATTGACCACAAATTTTGTTGGCTTGAGGGGTCTTGACCCAGGTTCGGAGTTTATAGATAAACCAACAAACCCTCCAACTACTAACCCTTTTGGTAGTGATCTGCTTGCGCATACCAAAGTCTCACTCGAACAAGTGTGGGGGGGTGTTGGAAATAGGTTTCCGCACCCTGAGAGAGAATTTAATGAAGTGTTCCTCTGTAGAAAAACCAAATTGAACTTATATAGATGCGTGCAATAATTTATAACAGAATCATGGATAATGCGCAATTATCAACAAAATAACATAGGAATATTGTTTGCTTCAGCACAGATAAACAAAAGACAACATGACATAATCTGATCTAGAACTTAACCATTGTAAACACTTAACTGATCTATCATCAATAACCATGCATAATTAGATCAGATACCCTTGCACAATCATTAAAAATTAAATAGAAAATGTGATCTTAATAGAGCATAAACAGTAAGAAATCTAGATGCATAACACAGAGAGCTTCTCCAAAACTGTTAATTCTATTATCTTTTAGATATGACAATACATCAATTGTACTTTCCAAAACCCTTACAATCCCTTCCACGCACACAGCCAGCGGAGTCCACACACAAACAAGACTAGGTCTCCGCGCACACAGCTAGTAGGAGCCTTTCAACCCAACCCAAAGACCCTTACAAATGCATAAACTATCAGAGCATCAATGGACTAGCCCGATCTTCGAGCAGTTGTGACCTGAGAGAGACTGGCCTGATCTTCGAGCAGCTATGGCCCAAGACCCCGGTGCTCGAGGGGTTTTGGCACAATATCAGTTGCTCAAATTTTTAGAGAACAACCTGTTGAGGTCACAGGATGGCTTACTTTGATACTTGGTATGTTGCTAGAAAAGGAGACGACGTGTTATGGTGTTGCGTCGTAGAGACGTCATCGTCCAGCCAGAGACTAACGTTTACTTCGTGATTAGTATACTTCCTTAGGGGGGGGCTCTTCCATACCCAATTCCGGTTGGGGGAGTGAACATCTGCCGCTAGGCTTGGGATCACTGTGGTCTTGAGGCAATTACGCAGGGATGTGTCTGTATTAGCTCTGTGATGGACTTGTCTGAGAGGGGTGCCCTGGCGATGATAGTTCACATAACAGGGTTGTCATCGCCTCATAGAGCGTTGGGTCCACATATTGCAGTTTTACACCAGCTTTGGGTCGGTCACTTCTATGACTGGGCTCTCCATGTCTACCAGGGCATGGTGACACAGTTGGGCAAGGCCCAGAGGGGGACCACTAAGGTCTTCACCTATGCGAGCATCCTCTGCAATATCATGTATGAGAGTGTGGTGATGCTTAGGAATTTTGTGGCAGTGCCCCTGGGTCCTCCTAGGGATCCTAAGATGCGGCGGTCGGCACCCGTGATGCCCCGAGGTGGAGGAAGAGAGGTGGGTCGCTATTGGGATGTGACAGTTAAGGTGTGGTTCGAGTCAAGCCCGGAGATGTTTTTGGACTACCCCTACTCAGGGATGGACTTCCAGGGGGACCCGGATATGGGTTTTCCTGCTGATTATGCATGGGGCCCAGCAGGTATGACCTGTGATGTTTTTCTGCATTTTTTGGGATTTTTATAATATATAGATCTATATGTATTTTATGGTGACACTGATACTATTTTTGGTTTCTCTTGCAAATGCGGGTTCAACAGGGCGTCCTACTTCTCGCTTGGTGAGACATCAACCCGTGAGGAGGGTCCTAGTTGGGGCTGGTCAGGCCTAGGTTGGGGGGCAAGGAGGAGCAGGAGGCCCTTTAGGAGAGGGCAGCAGTGTTGTAGCTACCAGAGGTGATGATTCTCTCCTAAGTTCTTGTGCTGAGGCGGTTGAGGCACGGGCACCGACAGTCGAGGCTCGTGTTGCGGTGGTCAAGGAGCAGTTGGCTGCTATTGACCTTAGAGTGTTTGCGGCAGAGGCTTGGGTCGAGGTTTCTGACGCTCACGCAGTAGGTCTAACTGACTCATGGAGTCGGTTAGAGAGGTTGACTCGGGGTATGCTGACCCGAGTGTTTTTTGATGATTTTGACGATGTATGGCTCAAGAAAGTGATGGCTCAAGAGAGGGCGCATCACCTGAATTTGCACCGTGCGGCAGTTGCAGTTTTGGATGTTGCACCTTTACTGGCACCGTGTGCAATTGTGGGTCCAGAGGACCCATCAGGCGAGCCTCGGCCCTAGAGATATTTGTATGTTCGAGGAAAGAACCCATTATGAGGATGCTTCCCTATTTTGATGACATGTATATTTTTAGTTGACGTGATGGTCAAGGACCTATTTTGTATATTAGGACTCATATATTTTTTGATGTATATATGTGAGATGTATATTTTTTGTAGCTCTTATTATGTTTCTATGGTTAATATTTATGTTTATGATGGATTTTATGTACCTATGATGGATATTTATGTTTTATGCTTTGCTTTTTATGGATGATGGTTTATACGAAATGCATTCCAGTCTAGGATATGGTTAGCTATGTGATCGGTTGACTATTTTTTATTTCTTGGTATATGTGTAAATGTAATGTGATCAAAATGATGACTCAACCATCGTGCATGCAAGAATTTCCTAAATAGGTGTGGAAGTCGTACTTCAAATACTTGGTTTAATTGTGATACGACTAGCTGGGAATAAAGATAGACATGCAAATGGTGAATGCGTTGGTTGGAGCCATCACTCAATAGCCCTATGAATGCATCATATTCTTCTTGATTATTGGTATCTAATTCGATAAATACTCTGTTTCTAAGGAACGGTGACCGGTTAGGATAGTATATGGCCTAGGCAGTTGCTGTTATATTTTGCGACCATCACGAGGCTCCGTCAGCAAATCCAAAATAGTGGTTGGGGGGATGATACATATGTGACACATGAGCATTTTTTAGAACAAGCCCTCGATGATTGTGATCGTCTCAAAAAATTATGTTACATGCATCTTATCTCTAAGGCTGAGACTTCCTGCCCTTATGGGTGAATTTTTTGAGGTAGATCCCCTTGACGGGGTTAGCTAGAAATGTACCATCAAGCTCTAAAAGGATGTATGCTCCTTTGAAAAGGCATTGTTTTACTATATAAGAACCTTTCCATAATTTTTCAAACTTCCCCGGTCATGAGGGCTCTTTTTCCACATCGTATCGGAGGACTAGCTCCTCCTATGAAAATGAGAGAGGGGTGATGTTACGGTCGAATGATGCTTTTACCCTTTTCTTATGTGCTTCATTATGTTGGAGAGACTCTTGTCGATTTTCGTCGACGAGTTCTAACTATACCAACCGTTTCTCTAAGGGTTGGGTATCATCGAGGAGTTTGATAGCTGCGTGTAAGTTGGGGAATTCGCGTTCAATGGGAATCACGTCCTCCACTCCGTATACCAATTGGAAAGGTGTGAATCCTATTGAAGATTTAACCAATGTGCGATATGCCCATAGGGCTCAAAAAACCATATGGTGCTAGTTTGTTTTATGGTTGTTGACCATACGTTGTAACATTATTTTGAGTATGTTTTTAATAGCTTCTACCTAACCATTGGACTGGGGGTAGTATGGTGATGCAAATTCATGTGTGAATCCTAGGTGATGAGACAACTCCAGGAATATTTCGTTTTTGAAATGATTTCATGGTCGGAGACTAATTCCTTAGGCACACCGAATCGTGCGATGACATGGTTGAAGAGGAACCATGCTTATGGTTTTCAAGCTTTTGTGGTTATCGTTTATTGAATAAATCTCTAGATTATCCATAGTGTTATAAGATGGATCTTTGTTTGGATTTGAAACGTCGATCAATTTTTTTTAACACTATGGATAATTCGTAGATTTCTTCAAGGAACCATGCTGTAGTTTTTTCCTTGTTGTCATATGTAGGCACGACTTATGCCCAATAATGTATTTTTGGTTCCCAGATGACGTAGGGTTGCAAGTCATAAAGTCGATTCCCCATTTTCAAAAGGGACCTGCTACAATGACCGGGTGCAAAGGAGCGGGAGGTGCTCTTGCCTTGTGGGCAAAACATTGACATCATTCGCACCATTTTACTGCTTGAATGCAATCGTAGAATAGGGTGGGCCAAAATAACCCGCCCACGGGACTTTTTGGGCGGTAGCCATCCCTGAGAGGTGGTCGTCGCAAGCCCCACTATGGTAGTCATTTAGGGCTTTCTCATCTTGTTCGTGCATGAGGCATCAGCATAAAACAGTGTCAACGCCTCTTCGATAGAGGACATTCCCCCATGAGGAGGTATTGGGGGGCCTGGTGGCATATACCCCTTCAGTCGTCACGAGTGAGTTGCGGTTTGAACTTTTGGGTTCATAAGAATAAAATAATGTCGCCGTAACAAGGGTCCTCATTAGTCACTAGAAATAGATGTTCATTTGGTAGTGAGTCGTTAACTAGGGAACCTTGAGTCAGACTTGGAAGGTCAGTGATGAACTCAACTAAGATTAAAGCTTTTTTGCTCTTGGGGGAGCTAAACTGTAGGTCTAATTCCTGCAGTATGACTACCCATCGATCGTACATGTGGCTCATTAGACTGTGGTTTAGCTTATATCTCATGGGTTTGATAGCTACTATGACTATTGTAGTCCGTGAGATGATGTAATGCCGAAGTTTTTGTACTTCCTGTACAATTTCTAGTGCAGTTTTTTCTTCTGGTTCGTATTTTAAATCGGGCCCAGATAGGTTCTTACTGACGTAATAGATTACTTGTTCTTTACCATCTAGTCCGTCTTGGACTAACACCCCAGCTATGGTCGTGTCTGAAGCTGGTAGATATAATTTGTAGTCTTTGTCATAATTGGGTGGACTAATCAAAGGGGTTGAAGACAATGTTTCTTTTAGTGCCTCAAACGAATTTTGAGCCTAATCATCCCATTTGAACGGGATGTCTTGATGGATTAGGCACAGTAATCCTTGCATGCAAGTGGCATAGTCGGGGACAAAGCATCGTAAGAAGTTGGCTTTCCCGTACAGGCTTTGAAGTTGCTTAAGAGTTTTGTGTGGTGGCACTTCTTTGATTACCTGGACCTTGAGGGGGTCCACTCTGATCCCTTGTTGAGATACAATGAATCCTAACAGTATCCTCACATTAACGCATAAGACACTGACACAGGGCTAGGCCTGCAAATACCAAGATCTTCAAACACAACTGTGCATACATTCAAATCACTTTCAAACTCAGATTCCCATTTGGGCCATCTCAAGTTGTTTTCATTTGCGAAAGCTATCTTACCCACTTATGATTTTATGATTATAAAATTTTGACTATGAAACCATCTTCTTAAAAAAATACTCATTCACTAGCATATTCATTCTTTGAATCCTTCATAAACCAAATGATAATGTGAGTTCAAATCCCTCTACACATAAATTCATTTAGAAGTCTTAAGTGAAGACTTTAATTAGTACTCCATTGATTTAACCTCTTAACTCAACATTTAGGTGCGCCCTTAAAACTCCCCAGTTTGAATATAATTATCAATTATCACATAGTCCTGGCAATTTCAACAATTTAATGTCAATAACCCATACATGACTTACCCATGTAGTCAGCTCTCCTTTCTATCAATCTTCTATTTGCCATTCAACCTGCGCTCCTACAGTTCAGTTCGATTTCATTTCAATAATATCATGGAATACCAACATTCTTTACCCACTATGCATCTCAGCATCTGCACCTCAGTAATGATTATGGAATTGCTATTTCTCCACACAGTTATTAAAACCGGTTCTAAAATGCATTCCAATGAATAAACAGAGTTTCAGGAATACAGTCCTATGCTCTCTTACCTTTGATTACAAATTGAGACTTTCAATTATCCATACAATCCTTACACAGCGTTCCATTCAAACATTTCTGACATCTATGTGTCGACTGTCCTATTATTTAAGCCAGAACTTCTCCATACATGAAACCCAATTATTCATAAGTCGATATCACTTGTTTATTCACAATAGAGACAGTTTAAAACGCTGCGCCACTTATACATACCAGTGATTTAGATTTGTTCCAGTTTCCTTAGCGCGAAATTTGCTCTGTTGTCATGTTGTCTCTTGCTTCAGTACATCCATCGCCTCTTCGATCCACCATTGGTAATCTATGCAGGCCAAACCATCGCTCCAATAAATTTTACCGCTAGGTTTAACACGCCTAGTTCTTAACCACGTTATATGAATTCCGCAATTCATTCACAAATTAATACCTTTGCAGGCAGAATACCATGAGAATAGCGCTCCATCATTTCATAACAGAAATGAGAATCGATCCGGGATTCTCATTCAACACTAACGCATTCAATATTAACGCATTCCTGAATTGAATCTGTAACAACGAATCTCCAGTGTTCCTTACCTTTTGCATTTATTAATTCAACATTTCTGTCTGAGATCTAGATCGACTTCCATGATAATAGGATCGACTTCACAATTTCTTCAACACAGCATTTCAATCGATCATTGTTTTATTTGCCAATATCCAGTCACAGAAATCTACATTTAATATCAAACAGAAACCTTGCGCCCTGCTTCATACAATGTATATTTAATTTTGCATTTGAAACCAATTTCAATTTAACAGTTTTCCCCCAATGTAATTTCGTTCAATTCTATGAACACAGTTTCACAATGCGCCCTTATAAATCGACATAAAAGTATACAGATTCATCATTTCAAATAAGAACTATAATACTGTTAATGTCGATTCTTAACTTATGTGCAGAGCTTGTCTATAAAGCTTATCAAATGACTGAATTTAAGAACTCTAACTCATTATACCAATTCGACCAGAAATATAAAACTCACACAAAATTCCAGAACAAATTCCTCATTGTATAAACAAATGCAAATCAATTTCAAAACCCTTGGTGCATGGCCAGATATTCAACAATTGGCCCTTACAAATTGCCCGAAGGCATCTAAGCAGAAAACCTCTCACTCTCTACTCACACTCACTCACAATTTCTATATGTTTTTCTCTCAAAACCCCCTCCTATTTATACAATTTTAAAAAATCATTTAATTAAATGCTCAATCCCTTCAATTCCTCAACAAACCCCTAAATCTCTCAACATCCCTAAAGGATAGATCTTTATCCCTAAAATCCTTCAACTAATTAAATTCCCTCATATCCTTTTATAAAAAGATATTTACAAAAATCCTCACCTTCTCCTATTTTATTCAAATTAATTAATAAAATATTAAAAATTATCACACCCCCTTTTAACATATTTACAAAATAAAAAAAAACGCCCTTGATGCTCCTGCATCAGACTCCCCATGTAAGAAAATTCATGACCACCTGGTCATAAGTCTGGATATTTCCTCCTGGATCCAAAATTTTATTTTGTAATCTTCCCGTGCTTGTCGATTTCTTTACTACTGTTGTCATCTGCCGTTGTCTTCCAGGTTTCCATATTTTGTGCTGTAATGCTCCACTTGCTCTGCTCTTGCAATCTTTCACTGTCATTCTCTTGTTGTCGCTCCTTTTCTTTCTTTCGGTTGTCTTTCTCTGGGATGTTTTTATCATTAACCTCCTTATCAACTCAATTTCTCTGTCCAGTATGTCCTCTGTCTGCTGATTGTTTCCATCTCTTGATTGCTGAACTGTCATTCTTACTCGTTCTTCACTTGTTTTGATCACCTTTTCTGCTGCTGCTACTATAAATGTTGCGGCCTCCCAAACTTCCTTTCCCTCTGCAACATTCCTTTGCTCATCATCTGTAATTTCTTTTTGATTATTATTTATGACAACTGCTTTGTCATCCTTCTTCAGCAATCTATCCTGGACATTCATCCTCTGTTCTTCCAATTTCCTCCTTTGAAAGTCCAATTCTCTATATAACTCAATGATTTTACTTGGAGTGGACTTTGGAAATTTTACACGATCTTCCATTTCCTCACATGGTCTTTCTTCTCCTAAATCTTCCTTAACATCCTTCAGTAGATGTTCTTCCTCTTCTTCCAAACCTGCAATCACACACAAATCATTAGTTTTAAAATCACAAGACCTTACGGTCTTATTTGATGCTTTAGTCATCAAGTCTTCGGGCTGCTTCGAATCATTCATATGATTCAACTCCTCTAGCTCTTCATAACTTTCAAAAAGTAATGGTCCACTCTCTGGGTAACATATCGAAACTTCAACATCTTCTTCAGCATCTTCATTTTGTTGTAGCTCAACTGTTTCGAGCTTCTCTATCTTCTGTCTGGCATCTATAACCTGTTCAAGTTCCCTTAGTTCCTTTATCAACTGCATATTTACCTGATGATTCCACTTCTCTTGTAGCCTCTGCCACCTCAACTTCTTTCTCATCACATAACCATGCTTCTGGTCTTCCTCATTTCTTTGCAATATCTCCATTAACACCTCAAGTTGAACTGCTATCTCAGCCTTCTCCCTCTCATATTCCTCTTTGCTTAACTATCTCTGTATGCCAATGGCACCCTTATCCTTTTGTCCTCTGCTGTGGTTTATTTCAGAACCTCTGTTACGACTGTCACTAGTCATCATCCTTTCCATCTCTATGAGTCCCTTACTCACTTTACTACGAGTTGCATTAAAGCCTCTTCAGCAGCAAGTCCTATCCTGCCGCCGCTTACCTCACCAAGCTCTCCTCACTCAGTGTTTTGGCAAGCAATTGGTTCTCTCTCTGGAACCTCCTTTGAGCACTTCTCTTTTCTCTTCTTGGCTTCAACTCATCTACCTGTTCACAACTATCCTCCTTATCCAATATCTATTGGATTTCCTCAAGGTTCTGCCACCTCTATGTTTTCACCTAGAAACTTTCACCAGCTTCCTTTATCTGTTAGCAATTTCCTTTTGGGAGTTGCAATAATATTTCAATGCAAAGACTACAATATTCTATTCTTCAAAAACATATCATCTTACCTCCAAGATCTCGTCTGATCTTGTCCTTCATTCGCTTCTGCAATTTTCTTCACTGCAATCCTGTTCACTTGCAATTGTGTATGCTGCATATCAGATTTCAAATCTGATCTTCCTTTCCATCATTCATCACAAATTCAAAATACATTTCAGTTCTTCAACAAAACTTCATGTCTTCATTCAGAAACAAACATTTTTCATTTCAACAGAGCCAAGCTCTGATACCAAAATGACGCAGGGCTAGGCCTGCAAATACCAGGATCTTCAAACACAACTGTGCATACATTCAAATCACTTTCAAACTCAGATTCCCATTTGGGCCATCTCAAGTTGTTTTCATTTGCGAAAGCTATCTTACCCACTTATGATTTTATGATTATAAAATCTTGACTATGAAACCATCTTCTTAAAAAAATACTCATTCACTAGCATATTCATTCTTTGAATCATTCATAAACCAAATGATAATGTGAGTTCAAATCCCTCTACACATAAATTCATTTAGAAGTCTTAAGTGAAGACTTTAATTAGTACTCCATTGATTTAACCTCTTAACTCAACATTTAGGTGCGCCCTTAAAACTCCCCAGTTTGAATATAATTATCAATTATCACATAGTCCTGGCAATTTCAACAATTTAATGTCAATAACCCATACATGACTTACCCATGCAGTCAGCTCTCCTTTCTATCAATCTTCTATTTTCCATTCAACCTGCGCTCCTACAGTTCAGTTCGATTTCATTTCAATAATATCATGGAATACCAACATTCTTTACTCAGCATGCATCTCAGCATCTGCACCTCAGTAATGATTATGGAATTGTTATTTCTCCACACAGTTATTAAACCCGGTTCTAATTGCAGTCCACTGAATAAACAGGGTTACAGGAATACAGTCCTGTATTCTCTTACCTTCTATTACAAATTGAGATTTTCGATACAATCAATACAATCATTCCACAGCGTTCCATTCAAAACATTTCTGACATCTATGTATTGATTTTCTATTATTCATAGAACTAACTTCTCCATACATGAAATCAATGTATCATTGTAGCATTTGACATAATTGACATAAATTACGATAATATGATTATTCACAATAGATGTTAGGTTTAAATATTAGCCATATACATACCCGGTGATTGAGTTGTTCCGGCTCTTATGTGATTTGCTATTATGTCGCTAGCTTCAATGCATCTTCATCGCCTCTTCGATCCACCATTAGCATTCCAATCTATCAGGTAGTATGCTCAATAGAATTCACCATCAGTTTAACACGCCTAGTTCTTAACCACGTTATATGAATTCCGCAATTCATTCATAAATTAATACTTAATTTGCAGACAGAATATCATGAAAATAGTGCTCCATCATTTCATAACAGAAATGAGAATCGATCAGGGATTCTCATTCAACATTAACGCATTCAACATTAACGCCTTCCTGAATTGAATCTGTAATATAGAACAACGAATCTCCAGTTTTTAATGCCTTTTGCACCTGCATTATTAATTCAACGCTGTCCCTATACCGATTTCCAGCCACGTACCAATACGTTTGGCCCAACGCATATCCACTTTGAGTATCGATTCAATTGCAGTTCGGCTATCTGCAATACAGATCGACTTCACAATTTCTTTAACTCAGCATTTCAATCGATCATTGTTGCCAATGTCCAGTCATAGAACTCTGCAGAAACCTTGCGCCCTGCTTCATACAATGTGTATTTAATTTTGCAATTGAAACCAATTTCAATTTAACAATTTTCCCCAATGTAATTTCGTTCAATTCTATGAACACAGTTTCACAATGCGCCCTTATAAATCGACCTAAAAGTATACAGATTCATCATTTCAAATAAGAACTATAATACTTGTTAATGTCGATTCTTAACTTATGTGTAGAGCTTGTCTATAAAACTTATCAAATGATTGAATTTAAGAACTCTAACTCATTATACCAATTCGACCAGAAATATAAAACTCACACAAAATTCCAGAACAATTCCTCATTGTATAAACAAATGCAAATCAATTTCAAAACCCTTTGTACATGGCCAGATATTCAACAATTGGCCCTTACAAATTGCCCGAAGGCATCTAAGCAGAAAAACCTCTCACTATCTACTCACACTCACTCACAATTTCTCTATATTTTTCTCTCCAAAACCCCTCCTATTTATACAATTTAAAAAAATCATTTAATTAAATACTCAATCCCTTCAATTCCTCAACAAACCTCTAAATCTCTCAACATCCCTAAAGGATAGATCTTTATCCCTAAAATTCTTCAACTAATTAAATTCCCTCATATCCTTTTATTAATAAAAAGATATTTACAAAAATCCTCACCTTCTCCTATTTTATTCAAATTAATTAATAAAATATTAAAAATTATCACACCCCCTTTTAACATATTTACAAAATAAAAAAAACGCCCTTGATGCTCCTGCATCAGACTCCCCATGTAATAAAATTCATGACCACCTGGTCATAAGTCTGGATATTTCCTCCTGGATCCCAAATTTTATTTTGTAATCTTTCCGTGCTTGTCGATTGCTTTACTACTGTTGTTATCTGCTGTTGTCTTCTAGGTTTCCATATTTTGTGTTGTAGTGCTCCACTTACTCTGCTTTTGCAATCTTTCGCTGTCTTTCTCTTGTTGTCGCTCCTTTTCTTTCTTTCGGCTGTCTTTCTCTGGGATGTTTTTATCATTAACCTCCTTATCAACTCAATTTCTCTGTCCAGTATGTCCTCTGTCTGCTGATTGTTTCCATCTCTTGATTGCTGAACTCTCATTCTTGCTTGTTCTTCACTTGTTTTGATCACCTTTTCTGTTGCTGCTACTATAAATGTCGCCTCACATGTTGCTCTAGCTGTCAATATGAATGTTGCGGCCTCCCAAACTTCCTTTCCCTCTGCAACATTCCTTTGCTCACCATCTGCAATTTCTTTTTGATTATTATTTATGACAACCGCTTTGTCATCCTTCTTCAGCAATCTATCCCGGACATTCATCCTCTGTTCTTCCAATTTCCTCCTTTGAAAGTCTAATTCTTTATATAACTCAATGATTTTTCTCAGAGTGGACTTTGGAAATTTTACACGATCTTCCATTTCCTCATTTGTTATTGTCTCATTATCACATGGTCTTTCTTCTGCTAAATCTTCCTTAACATCCTTCAGTAGATGTTATTCCTCTTCTTCCAAACCTGCAATCATACACAAATCGTTAGTTTTAAAATCACAAGACCTTACGGTCTTGTTTGATGCTTCAGTCATCAAATCTTCCGGCTGCTTCGAATCATTCATATGATTCAACTCCTCTAGCTCTTCATCACTTTCAAAAAGTAATGGTCCACTCTCTGGGTAACATATCGAAACTTCAACATCTTCTTCAGCATCTTCATTTTGTTGTAGCTCAACTGTTTCGAGCTTCTCTATCCTCTGTCTGGCATCCATAACCTGTTCAAGTTCCCTTAGTTCCTTTATCAACTGCATATTTACTTGATGATTCCACTTCTCTTGTAGTCTCTGCCACCTCAACTTCTTTCTTATGACATAACCATGCTTCTGGTCTTCCTCATTTCTTTGCAACATCTCCATTAACACCTCAAGCTGAACTGCTATCTCAGCCTTCTCCCTCTCATATTCCTCTTTTCTTAACTGTCTCTGTATGCCAATTGCCTTGGCACCCTTCTCCTTTTGTCCTCTGCTGTGGTTTATTTCAGAACCTCTGTTACGACTGTCACTAGTCATCATCCTTTCCATCTCTATGAGTCCCTTACTCACTTTACTACGAGTTGCATTAAAGCCTCTTCAGCAGCAAGTCCTATCCTGCCGCCACTTACCTCACCAAGCTCTCCTCACTCAGTGTTTTGGCAAGCAATTGGTTCTCTCTCTGGAACCTCCTTTGAGCACTTCTCTTTGCTCTTCTTGGCTTCAACTCATCTACCTGTTCACAACTATCCTCCTTATCCAATCTCTATTGGATTTCCTCAAGGTTCTGCCACCTCTATGTTTTCACCTAGAAACTTTCACCAGCTTCCTTTATCTGTTAGCAATTGCCTTTTGGGAGTTGCAATAATATTTCAATGCAAAGACTACAATATTCTATTCTTCAAAAACATATCTTCTTACCTCCAAGATCTCGTCTAATCTTGTCCTTCATTCGCTTCTGCAATTTTCTTCACTGCAATCCTGTTCACTTGCAATTGTGTATGCTGCATATCAGATTTCAAATCTGATCTTCCTTTCTATCATTCATCACACATTCAAAATACATTTCAGTTCTTCAACAAAACTTTATGTCTTCATTCAGAAACAAACATTTTTCATTTCAACAAAGCCAAGCTTTGATACCAAAAATGACGCAGGGCTAGGCCTGCAAATACCAGGATCTTCAAACACAACTGTGCATACATTCAAATCACTTTCAAACTCAGATTCCCATTTGGGCCATCTCAAGTTGTTTTCATTTGCGAAAGTTATCTTACCCACTTATGATTTTATGATTATAAAATCTTGACTATGAAACCATCTTCTTAAAAAAATACTCATTCACTAGCATATTCATTCTTTGAATCCTTCATAAACCAAATGATAATGTGAGTTCAAATCCCTCTACACATAAATTCATTTAGAAGTCTTAAGTGAAGACTTTAATTAGTACTCCATTGATTTAACCTCTTAACTCAACATTTAGGTGCGCCCTTAAAACTCCCCAGTTTGAATATAATTATCAATTATCACATAGTCCTGGCAATTTCAACAATTTAATGTCAATAACCCATACATGACTTACCCATGCAGTCAGCTCTCCTTTCTATCAATCTTCTATTTGCCATTCAACCTGCGCTCCTACAGTTCAGTTCGATTTCATTTCAATAATATCATGGAATACCAACATTCTTTACTCACCATGCATCTCAGCATCTGCACCTCAGTAATGATTATGGAATTGCTATTTCTCCACACAGTTATTAAACCCGGTTCTAATTGCATTCCACTGAATAAACAGGGTTACAGGAATACAGTCCTGTATTCTCTTACCTTCTATTAGAAATTGAGATTTTCGATACAATCAATACAATCATTCCACAGCGTTCCATTCAAAATATTTCTGACATCTATGTATTGACTGTCCTATTATTTAAACCAGAACTTCTCCATACATGAAATCCAATGTTTCATTGTATTTGACATAAGTCGATATCACTTGATTATTCACAATAGATACAGTTTAAAACGCTGCGCCACTTATACATACCAGTGATTCAGATTTGTTCCAGCTCTTAGCGCGGAATTTGCTCTGTTGTCATCACTGCTTCAATGCATCCCCATCGCCTCTTCGATCCACCATTAAGTCAATCTATGCCAGGACTGACATCGCTCCAATAGAATTCACCATGGTTTAACACGCCTAGTTCTTAACCACGTTATATGAATTCCGCAATTCATTCACAAATTAATACCTTTGCAGGCAGAATACCATGAGAATAGCGCTCCATCATTTCATAACAGAAATGAGAAGTTCTCATTGACACAACATGACTCAATATTAACGCATTCCTTTGAGACTGAATACGTAACAGCAAGTCTTTTGGGTTTCATGTCTGCCTGCATTATTAATTCAACGTACCAATACGGATCGACACAATAATACGGATCGACTTACAATTTCTTTAACCACCAATTATTGATCATTGTTTTTATTTCCAATGTCCGTCAGAGCTACAATAGAAACCTTAACATACTGTTTCATATAATCCATAATGTGTATTTAATTTGCAATATTTGCAATTGAAACCGAATTTCAATTTAATAATTTTCCCCAATGCAATTTTGTTCAGTCTACATGAACCAGTTCTATTTCACAGTCATTATACATACCTTATAAATCGACTTAATAGTATACAGATTCATCATTTCAAATAAGAACTATAATACTTGTTAATGTCGATTCTTAACTTATGTATAAAGCTTATCAATTACTCTAACTCATTATACCAATTAGACCAGAATATAAAACTCACACAAAATTCCAGAACAATTCCTCATTGTATAAAAAAATTCAAATCAAATTCAAAACCCTTTGTGCATGAACAAATATTCAACAATTGGCCCTTACAAATTGCCCGAAGGCATCTAAACAGAAAACCTCTCACTCTCTATTCACACTCACTCACAATCTCAATGTTTTTTCTCTCAAAACCCTCTCCTATTTATACAATTTTAAAAATCATTTTATTAAATGCTCAATCCCTTCAATTCCTCAACAAACCCCTAAATCTCTCAACATCCCTAAAGGATAGATCTTTATCCCTAAAATCCCTCAACTAATTAAATTCCCTCATATCCTTTTATAAAAGATATTTACAAAAATCCTCACCTTCTCCTATTTTAATCAAATTAATTAATAAAATATTAAAAATTATCACACCCCCTTTTAACATATTTACAAAATAAAAAAAACGCCTTTGATGCTCCTGCATCAGACACACTTGAGAGGGTTCAAGCGTATGTTGTAGTGTCGGCACTGTTGGAATACCAACCGTAAGTCCTCCAGATGGTCACTTCGTTTCTTGGATCGTATGGTGAGGTCATCCAAGTAAGCTAAGATGAGGTGAGCTAGGTCATGGAAGATATAATTCATGCCCTGCTAGAAGGTGGCTCCAACATTTTAAGACCGAAGGGCATAACTGATCAGATTTGGATCAAGGACCTAAGTGATAGCTCAAATTTCAAATTATTCAGAAGTGTGTCGAACCTGAGCGACCGGATAGATCTCGTCTTCCTGATTCTGGCACCGTGAACCGTTCAAAAAACCGAAATTGTATGAAGAATTTATCGTGATTTGAAAAGTACAGTAAACCACAATTTTTGGCTTTTGACCAAGTTTGACTGGGCCTTTTAATATTCAAAAAAGAGAATATTCTAGGGAATATTCCTTATAATATTCCTTCTGGGCGAATGGTAGGTTGATAAGTGTCAGCATATTACTAGTAGGTGGACTGTACGTTGGAATTTGGGCCAATTAGAAGCTGCCACGTGGCAGGCCCAGAGGCCGCCATGTGGCCTAGGAATGGTATAGCAAAATTTGTTGGACTTCACTAGGATTGATCCGTTGACCTCATGCATAGCAGGCCCGAGCCTTACCGTTCAGCTACACAAGTGGTTCTTAACTATGGTGTGGCATGACTTAAACTTATAGTTTATGTAAAGCGCATATGGGGGCCCGGAGGGGCCAGCCCCTCCCCATGCACTCAAGCACCGTCAACGGGCGCTAAACTAATGGCGAAATTTCGTTAAATGGTGTTTAATTACTGCTAAACATGATTAGTCCACAAATAATGGTCATTAGCGCCTAAAATGTGCTTAGCATTTAAAATATACTTATCCGTCCAGATAATCCACGTTTAACTCTAATCTAATCGAGTTTATATTGGCAGAAGTTATGGCACGCACCCAAAAAATGGCAGAGATTCCAAACTTAACTGCAGTTATGTGCAGTCTCTCCACATTTGGTGGAGGATTTTTAGGGGTCATTGGGCAAAAAGCGTTTAGGCTCTATCTTGAGCTAGATTCGTCCATTCTGAGAGTGACAATAGTCAATTTCGACTATCTCAAACATTCCAGACTAATTGGTGAGGGTTGCATAGCCATAAGAGGACTTTTGAGCAGGTTTTTGCTTCATAGAAGTTTTAGGGGCCACCGTGGGCCTGCAGTAGTTTTGAGGCCTAGCCAGGGCAGTTAGAGGCCTTTCGCAGTAATCCAATAGTCAATTTTGGATGTTTCAGACGTTCTGGAACTAATGGTGTGGTTTGTAGAGTCTGTGGAGGACTTTTGAAGGCCAATATGCTGCAGAGGATTTCCAGGGGCCAGCAAGTGCCAGCAGCAGTTTGAGGCCTAGCCACAGCAGCTAGAGGCCTTTTTCAACAAACCAATAGTCATTTATGACTGTTTTGATACTTCTGAATCCAATGGAGGAGTTTACATAAGCTTTTGAGGACTTCTAGATCTCGAGAAGCCACAGAGAATTTTTCTTTGACCCTAGAGCCAAGGGTGCCACCAGGTGTTGGAGGCGAAGTCGGAGCAACTCGAGGCCAATTTCAGCAAACCAATAGTATATTCTTAGTTTTTGACATTCTGAATCCAATGAATGGATTTTTAGAGCCATTTGAAGACTTCTGAAGGTCTAAGATCCACAGGGAAGTTTTGGGCAACCCAGAGCCATTAGTGGATGGAGGCCTAGATTGGGGAGCCTGTGCTCATTTTGAGCAAACGATCAATCTATTTTGGAGGTATCATATGTGCTGGAGATAGTAGGTGAGGTTTCAAGGATAGAAAAGGAATTCTGAGGGAGTTATTGCCATAGATAATCTCAGTGTAACTCAAGAGCACCAATAGAAGGAATTAAGTCTAAGGAAGCCTAGATCTATTTTTAGAGTGATGACAGCCATGATAGGGATATAAATGGTATTCTAAACCCATTGGTTCAGTTCAGTTAACCATTGGAGTTGAGTTTGTAACTTGTAAAATAAATTTTCCCATAATCCCAAAGAGCCAAGTCAAGATGACAAGAGCTCAAGGAGACGTAGCCGATGATATTTGGGTGAACTCCTAGATTAAATTTGTTTTTATGTGTTGATGTTTATTTGTTGCATTATATGGTTGTTGCACATGTTTAATATCAAAAAAAACAAATGGTATTAAAGCACTTAAATAGTTAAAAAAAACATACACCTGTTTCAAGTAAAAATTTCTGCATAAGTCAAGTATAAGCTAGATCTTTTGTTTTTTTAACTGAGTGGGAGGTTCTTGAAAAGAATAACAAGTTATCCAACCCATTTTCAGATCAGGTTGGTATCAGAGCATAGTTTCTTGATTGACAAAGCACAAATTTGCTTGTTGACTTAAAAGGTGTTTAAATAGTGCAAAGGATTTGACTATTTGCAAACTTACTATTGCTTACAATTTTGAGTTTGCTAGAGGTGAAGGGAAAGCTACTGTTACCTAAGTCTAGGAGAGGACAAGAAGGAAGAAGGGTTGAAGGCATCTTGCTTACCCAAAGGACCTCAAGAAAACCCTTGAAGCACAAAAGGGTTTTGTTTGCAAAGGCTGCTTGAAGAAGAGCTTGACTCTATAGCCATTTTTGTTCAAAAGCTTTGTCAATTGTTTTTGAAAGCTTTGTGAATTGTTGATTGAAGTTATTTAGTTCATTTTCATGATGAAAACTTCTTCAAGTGAGGTTTCAAAATCCTCCTCCTTCACAAGATTCTTCGATGAAGACATGAAGTGAGACTTCTTCAAGATGAAGGATATTGTGCAAATTATGTTTGAAGATAGAAGAGAAGGCACTATACTTCATGAGAAATTGATTTCTATGAAGCAAGAGAAAGAAGAAATTCTTCAAATAATTCATGAGATGGAGATGCAGCTCCATCAATCCCAAGAGGCTTTGACCAAGAACATGCGTGAAGTAGAGGTAATTCGCTCAAATTTGTCTTCAGTTTCCTCTTCATATAGATGTGTTGCTTCATTTGAAAATCATGCAAGAGGTATAGGGTCAAGTTAATGTTTAAAATGGGCTATGAAGGCAAGGGTTTAGGCAAGCATCCACAAGGCATGATTGATCCTATTTTGGTTGAGGAAAGACCTAAGAAATTTGGTCTTGGTTATGTTCAATCTTATGGCGGAGACTCCAAAGCCATGAAGGCATGTGAGGCAACTTCAAAGATAAATTTTGTTACAAGTTCTAAACCACAAACATGTCAAGTTTGTTTTCAAGTTGATTTCCATTGTTTGAAGCGTATGTTGCAGCAAGGTGTTTGTACACATGCAGCTTATGGCGAAGCAAGAGCCTCTATAAGTTCATCTCCTCATGAAGGTATAAAATATGGACATGCAAAGCAACATGCGAGGTATAATTCTTCCCATAGTCAAGTTGATTATGTTTCTGCAAGGCATGACAATTCTGCAGCTTGAATGGAAGAAAGAGTTGTTGTGCATTTTGTGGTATGTGTAACCATGTTGTTTCAAAATGTTGGAAGAGGATGAAGGCATATAGGAAACAGTTGAGGCAAAGGCAACTTGTAAAGAAGGTGAAAAATACTTGCACACATTGCCAAAAGAGGGGACATGTTGTTTCCCATTGTTGGACATGGCATCCAACTAATTGTCCCAAGCGTTTGAAGCAAGAGGATAAAAAGACCGGTGAAATTGGAACCAAATATTCCATCATTGATGTGAGAACAGATGTTTCACATGAAGAATATTTTCGGTAGCAAAATTCGTCGTGGAAGTGGCTTGGTAAGAAGTGGTTTGACTTCTTGACACAGTAAAACATACACTCATTTGTACATATGAAAATTTCAGTTATGTATGCATGTTTTTGTTGTAATATCACATTTTTTTAAGCCACCTTGGATCAATGATCAAGGAAGCAATGTTCAGCTACCTTCTATCAATTTCTCGCCAGAAATTTCTGGGAGATTTCAAGGAAGAAAATTCTTGACAGGAGGACAAGAGCATTTAGGAAGGGAAGTTTCGACTACCTTCGAGTTGTGGTTCAAAGGCACTAAGCCATGCAAGGCAAGTGTATGGAGGCTGAAAAGTGAGGGCGTTGTACTCTCATCTACTGAATAGATCAGGTAATCAGTCTTTTGGGGTCCAAAATATTCCCAATGGGGAGGTGTGATCAGATTTGGATCAAGGACCTAAGTGATAACTCAAATTTCAAAGTGTTCGGAAGTGCGCCTAACCTGAGCGTCCAGATAAATCTCGTCTTCCTGATTCTGGCGCCGCGAATAGTTCGAAAAACTGAAACCTTATGAAGAAGTTATCATGATTTGAAAAGTCCAGTAAACTACAATTTCTGGATTTTGACCAAGTTCCTTTGAATATTAAAAAAAAATAGAATATTCCAAGGAATATCTGTGGAATATTCCTCTATATATTCCCTGGAATATTCCTTCTGGGCGAATGGTAGGTTGACAAGTGTCAGCATATTACTAGTAGTTGGACTGTACGTTGGAATTTGGGCCAATTAGAAGTTTCCACGTGGTAGGCCTGAAGGTCGCCATGTGGCCCAGGAATGGTACAGAAAAAAAATTTGGACTTCTCTGGGATCGATTCATTGACCTCACGCATAGCAGGCCTGAGTATTACCGTTCGGCTACACAAGCGGTTCTTAACTATGGTGTGGCACGATTTAAACTTATAGTTTATGTAATGCACATATGGGGGCTTGGAGGGGCCAGCCCCTCCCCATGCGCTCAAGCGCCGTGACCGGGCACTCAACTAATGGCGGAATTTCGTTAAATGGTGTTTAATTACTGCTAAACGTGGTTAGTCCACAAATAATGGTCATTAGCGCCTAAAATGCACTTAGCATTTAAACTATACTTATCCACCCAGATAATCCGTGTTTAAATCTAATCTAATACGGTTTATATTGGCAGAATTTATTTTTGCATGCCTAAAAAATGGCGAAGATTCCAAACTCAACTGCAGTTATGTGCAGTCTCTCGACATTTGGTGGAGGATTTTTATGTGTCATTGGGAAAAATGAGTTTAGGCTCTATCTTGAGCTAGATTCATCCATTCTGAGAGTGCCAATAGACAATTTCGACTATCTCAAACATTCTAAACTCATTGGTGAGGGTTAAAAATCCATCAGAGGATATTGAGTAGTTTTTTTCTTCAGAGAAGTTCTAGGGGCCACTAGGGCCACCATGGGCCAGCAGTAGTTTGAGGCCTAGCCAGGGCAGCTAGAAGACTTTCTCAGTAATCCAATAGTAAATTTTGGATGTTTGAGACGTTATGAAACTAATGGTGTGGTTTGAAAATTCTGTAGAGGAATTTTGAAGGCAGAGATGCTTCAGAGAAGTTCCAGGGGCCACTAGGGCTAGCAAGTGCCAGCAGTAGTTTGAGGCCTAGCCAGAGCAATTAGAGACCTTATTCAGCAAACCAATAGTCATTTCTGATTGTTTTGATACTTATAAATCCAATGGAGGAATTTACAGGAGCTTTGGAGGACTTATAGAGCTCGAGAAGCCACAGAGAAGTTTTCTTTGACCCTAGAGCCACGGGGTGCCACCAGGTGTTGGAGGCAAAACCGGAGCAGCCAGAGGCCAATTTCAGCAAACCAATAGTCTATTCTGACTATTTTTGAAATTATGAATCCAATGAATGGATTTGAAGAGCCATTTGAAGACTTTTGAAGGTATAAGAGCCACAAGGAAATTTTGGGCAACCCAGGGCCATCAATGGATGGAGGCCTAGATTGGGGAGCTTGTGCTCATTTTGAGAAAATGATCAATCTATTTTGGAGGTATGATATGTATTGGAGATAGTAGGTGAGGTTTCAGGGACAGAAAATGAATTCTAAGGGAGCTAGTTCCATAGAGAAGCTCAGTGTAACTCAAGAGCATCGACAGAAGGAATCAAGTCTAAGGAAGCCTAGATCTGTTTTCAGAGTGATGACATCCATGACAGGGATATAAATGGTATTATAAACCAATTTGTTCAGTTCAGTTAACAATCGGATTTAATTTTTTAACTTGTAAAATAATTTTTTCCATAATCCCAAAGAGCCAATTCAAGATGACAAGAGCTCAAGGAGACGTAGCCCATGATATTCGGGTGAACTCCTAGATTAAATTTGTTGTTATATGTTGATGTTTATTTGTTGCATTATATGGTTGTTGCACATGTTTAATATTAGCAAAAACAAATGGTCTTAAATCACTTAAACAGTTAAAAAAAACATACACTTGTTTCAAGTAAAAATTTATGCATAAGTCAATTATAAGCCGGATCTTTTATTTGTTTAACTGAGTGGGAGGTTCTTGAAAAGCATAACAAGTTATCCAACCCATTTTCAGATCAATAACTTGGTACGCGAACATGCCCCAAGTGGTAGTGAATGTCGTCTTGTACCAACCCGTGTGTTGGATTTGAATTTGATTATACCCTGAGAATCCATCGATGACGGACAAGGCCTCATGACCAGCGCAAGCATCAATGACTTGGTCGATAAACGAGGTACGGTAGTTGTCCTTGGGACAAGCTTTATTTAAATCTTGAAAATTAATGCAGACTCGGATGGTGCCATGTTTTTTCATGACAGGTATAGGGTTGGAAACCCACGACATGTAAGCGATTGGGTAGATGAACCCGACTTTTGTGGTTTATGCCATGGAACTAGATGATGTTGACAGGGTGCAGATGGGTTGGGTTTGCACTGTTGACGGTACTACTACTGTTGTGGTAGTTGTAGCGGTCTCAACACCAATGAAAGATGAGAAGACAACACGAGTCATGGTTCCCATGCATGATGAGATGAATCGTATATGGTGTTGTGTGTCGTCAATGTTAAATGGTGGAAGAATTTCTATTATGGTTGTTTGTTTGAGAGCAAACTCGTGCTCTTCTAGCAGCGTACTAAGGGTACACACACTTTCCTAGATTTGGAAGTTGCGTTGAATGCAGAGGTGCCGAAATGTTTTCATCAAGGGGCACATCTTTGTTTCATGGTTATGGCTTATGAAAATGGTGTATGGAGTAAAGGTGCATATCAAGTAGATGGTGTGAGAACCAACACTACTTCCCATGCTCGAAGTGGATGCTTGGAGATGAATGGGCATTGGGGCATTTTTTGTGCTTCTGCCATCTCCGAGTCTTTGGTTTTGGTCTGTCTAACTTCTTCAGGGAGTTCAAACTCATGTTTCCCTTGTCGCCTATATCCTTGGGAGGTATTCATAATTCATAGTGTGGTGGAATTGCGAGAAAATTCTGCAATAGCAGCGCGTGATCTTTTCCTGATTAGAGAGATGGATTTGTGGTATGGTGGTGACCATGCGAAGATTGTTAGTGAGTTTCTTGAGTTCCTAACATTGATTGACCATGTGGTCTTTTCTATCGCATAAAACACATGTTGTTCTTGGCTAGTTTCGGGCCCTGCTAGGACAGTTGGTCGCCTTAGCCTTCCTAGGGTTTAGGTAACGATGGGGGGCAAGTTGCCTTGTTCCAGGCTGCCTTGGTTCTAAACCAGTTACATTAGGGTATTTGGTGACCAATGAGCATCGTTTCTAAAAAAGGTCGAAACTGGGGGATGTAAGTACAATGTCGAGCGATGTTGGCCTGTGACTGCACTCAACATGGAGAAGTGATCCCTATAAGGAAATCACAGGGCATAGGTTTGAATGTTCAAGGGGAAGGCCAAGAAATTCAAGCGTAGGTTGGGAAAAAAGCCCCATAGTCAAAAGAGAAAAGTGTCACGATCAAGGTAATATGATCCAAAGCTGTCATTAATTGCCGCATCCCACAAACCGTTACATATGCTATATATTACATATAATATGTGTAATATTATTCACCACCCTTAACACCTCTCCACTCGTCGCACATCCTTCCCTGCATAATATAACTCTACCTTTCGCTGCTCACATATAAAACTTGTGATCTATGATCCGCAGGCGACCCTGCCTCTGCACCACGTCATCTCCCCGCTCATCGCACATCACTCCCCGCAATATATACCTCTTACCTTATGTTGCTCACAACTAAACCTCGCGAACTGCGATGTGCGGTGTGCGGGCGGTACCCCCCTCCATCCTGCCACGTCACGTCCTCCGTCCATCGTGTTACGCACATTACATTTTATCAACCATTACCCTTCGCTGCTCATTTGCAAATCTTGCGATTTATGATGTGCAGGCAGCCCCACCTCTGTCTACCACATCACCTCCCCTGCTCACCGCACATCGCTGCCCACAGGTTTTAACTCTTACCTATCGTTGCTTATATGTAAAACCTTTGCTCTATGATTTGTGATATCAATTCGGGCCACACCTTCCCGCCACATCATCAATAGCCCTCCCATGGCCTCTGTCCCTCTCTTTTCCGTGCTAATTATCCTGATAGCCTCACCATCACTTCCACCATCTCCCCTTTATCTCCAGCACAAGCATTGGTTTTTGGCGGAACAACACGGCTATGGTTTATGTTGAAGTTTTCAACAAGAAATAGTGAAGGAGGCATCCTGAAACATCATTCTTGATCCTAGTTGGAAAATAATCACCTAAACTAGGTGGGGCACACACAGGCTATTTTTAGGTGTATGTCTATTTTTAGACATGGTGAGCATATTCTATATGTAGCAAGAGGCTACTTGTAGATGGTTGGTCAAATGTGAAAAATAGATGAAATTCTATTTTTAGAATATTGGGCGGAGTCTATTTTTAGACTGCTAGTCTAAAAATAGATATGTCGAATATTATTAGCTCTTAATAATGTTTGGACTCTAAACAACAACTTATTCTCTTGGAACACTTCAGTTCAGTGCACAGATGTGACAAATCAGCTGACAGAAGGAATTATGCTATTCCTGAGGGTTTACTGGAGCTAATGCATGGAGGAATCAATTAGAAATCAAGTGGCAGAGTTATGACACAGTTGGAAGAAGTAGTTATGGAGTTGTATTCAGTTTAACTCAATTAGACTCAGTTGAGCTGGTTGTATCTAGTATAACTGAATCATACACTAGTGAGAGTGGAGTGAATTAATTAGTTAATTAATTCACAAATAATAACTCATTAATCAACTGAAGAATACATTAGTTAACTACAATGCATGGCAGTTTCAGTGGAGACCAGTGGAGAGATAGGTGAAAGGGCAAGATAGACTATCTGTTGTGACTACTAGTGATGCATGGATTGCATCTATATATACATTGGAGTTGCCAATGATAATCACGCAGTCAATGAGATTGGGATTACATCGAATTGGTCTTTGTAATCAGCTTGGATTGCGCAGTGGAGGCAAGCTAGTAGGAGGGCAGAGATTGGTGCATGGATTTGCAAGATTTCTTCTATGTTAGTGTGTGACGATTGTATTATACTGAGAGCTTGAGGTACTAAGCTTTGTATGAGATTGTTACATGATCTCCATGATACATACTATGATAGTTGGGGTTTTTAGCTTCAATCTTTCCCGTTAAACAACTGTGTTATGTGTGCTTTTATTGTTTCATGTGTTTTGCAATTGTTGATTAAATTTCCGCAAGAATTATAGTGGAAGGATTCTGTATTTAGCAAGAAGATAAATATTGTTAGATCAGGAGAGTCTGGATATATACATGCATATTGTATATAATTTCTACATGGTATCGGAGCTGTGTTATAGATTTTCTACATGGAATGAGAGCGGGAATTTTTGGGTGCGCGAGTTTGCAGAGAATATCTGAAATTTTTGGTGAAATATTTTCAGAAACAAATAGCATATTTGGATTCCGTGCGAAAAAATACCCAAATTGAAAAGAAAAAAAAAATCGGTTGAATCGGAGCTCAGATGAGGGAGATATCATCGATTTAAAATTAGCTCTTTTGTTAGAAAATTTTGCAACGGCGAGACAATTGCAATGTGCACGAGCCAAGAATCTACATGCACTGAGGTACAAGATGCATGAAAAGCTTTGAGGAGAAAAGCAGAGGTTAGTGACTTGGTGGTTGAGAGGGAGCCTCTCAACATGCAACCTGAGAAGCAGTCTCAGAAGGTTGTGGAGCAGCCACAACTGGAGATGCAGAAGAATCTTTATAGATTTGATGTAGATGGGATTTCTATGGAGCTTCTTACTGTTGGGAAGTGCAAGAAAGACATGCAATTGAAGCTTGAGAGGGAGCAGGATTTGCATGCAGGTAAGAGTGAACCTCGGGATGTGGAGCAGCCAGAAGATGAGGACCATGGAGTGGGAGCAACCACTCATGCAGAGAAATTTAGTGCCAGATGGGCAGAGGGAGTGCATGCAGCTATACCACCAGGTGAGAGGTGGGGCGACATGCATGAGTAATCCCAAGAGGATATTTTTGGGCAGGATTCATTGAGATGTTGTGGATATCATGAATTGAACCTGGCTACGAGGTTCCCATAGAGCAGCAGTAGCATGATCAGTTGGATTGATGCAGGCAGATCAAAGTGACAGTGTCGGATATTGGAGCGCAGTTCAGAGTTGACAGCAAGTGCAGAGTGCATGGGTGCAGAGTTCAACAGCGCAGTGTGTTAGCCACCTATAAAATTTGTTATATCAAATGGTGGCTAAATCATTTTTTAAGCCTTCAAGAAACAAGTTTTATTGCAAAATTGTTAATTCTTGGAGTCTTTTGAAGGCATCTTATTCTTTGGTTAATCTTCATTGTTGTTTCCCTTTTAAACTCTGAAATTCTGTTGTTTTCATGAAGAAAAGACTGCTGCATAAATCCCCATTTTTCTCTCATTTTACTCCTTTTTCCCTTCAACATTAACCTTCATTTTTTTCTCTTTTTCCCATAAATTTCTTCTATTTTTCATGTGTTCCCTTCCTTCCTTCATAAAATCCCTTTTATAAGGTTTAAAACTCATTTTTGAACCTTACCGAAACCCCCAAATCCATCAAAAAACCTTGAAAAATTCATAAAAAATAAGCTTTTTTACTTTGGGCCTAAGCCCTAAACCACTTCCCCTCCATGCGACTTGGTGCTGGAACCAAGCGCTATGTCCAAAAGCTCTTATCGCATCGGAAAAATTGGAGAGCGCAAGTCTTTTGGCTTTTATAAAACCTCCAATGTGATTGGCCCTTTTTATATAAACCCCCGACCCCATTATCGCTTCATATAACCTCAGAGCCTGCAATTGGGTGCTTAACACTTTATATAAACTTTCCCAATACAAAATTCCCTTTACATTTTTTAAAAACCTATTTTTCCCAAGTTTTTGTCTAAACCCGCCGGTTCAATGTTTTTAAATGATAAAGACCGTTGATCTAAAAACCCGATCAACGATAAATAAAGTCTCGCATCGGAAATATTCATCGGGCGCATTTGAAAATGCCCCTCCATCGTTCTGATGCCGATTGGCACCCTTGCATATAGACCCCAGTCCCTTTATCATTTTCATATAACCAGACAGCCCCGCAATCGGGTGCTAAACCTTAAATAAAACCCTCCCCGACGCATTTGTTCCTTTGTATTTCATAAAAAAAATCATTTTTTATGTTTTGAACGTTACCCGCCGTTCATTGGTCGGGGCCCTTCTCAACCGTTAAAACTTGAGCCAATCAACGGCCAGCGCAATATCGCATCAGGAGATTTCCATTAGTCAAGTGCATCTTCTTCACCCCACCCCAGGTGTACTCCTCATTACATTCTCCGCCGTCGATCTGATCTGCAGATCGACGGTCTATGTTCAATCGCACCGGTGCCCATTCAACCTTTTCCCCCGCTAATCGCAAAGCTCCGATTACATCTGGGCCTTCCACGTGTCAATATCCGACGGTCCAAATCTTTCCTCGCCACCTTGGTTAAATTTCATGCACCTCACTTTATAATGTTTTCTAGCCAAATCTCAGTCGTTGATCTCTGCAGATCAACGGCCCATATTAAACCCTTCCTCTGCCTCATATTTTATTTCTTTATACCCCAGATAAAATCTCCACTGTTGATCCGTTTCATCTAACGGCTCATAGTGAGCGCAATAGGCCCGACTCCTTTGCGTCCTACCCGCCCCAGATTTTATCTCCGCCGTTCATTTTTTGATCCAACAGCTCAGATTAAAACCACCCAACCTGCTTCCACCTGTGCATCTTGTTGATATCGCGCTCTTCCCTCAGCCTTCCGATCTAAGACCTTAGATCTAACGGCCAGCGCGCATTTTCATGCAAATTTATGCCTGAGCGTTAATTCTCAGAAATCACGCGATATTGGCGGTTTTGAAAGGCCACGTGTCGCCCTCTGACAAATATCGCATTCAAAAATTTAAAACCACCTATCCGCCCTTGTGTTGCGCGATACTGCCGGTTTCTCCACCCGAAACCACTTTCCCTTGTCTCCATTGTGTTTTATCGCGTTGTTTCTCCGTCGTTGATCTCTGCAGAACAACGGCCAGCATTCAATATCGCGTTTTGAACTATCGCCCTCCGCCTTTCCCCAAGGGATTTCATAGATCAACCATAACTGTTGATCTCAGGGGCCAAATCTGATCCGACGACTCACGATCGTTCGGAAACCCCGAATTTTCCTCCGGCCTTTTTCACTGCTAATCAAGGTTTTTAACCCCATTTCTTTATATTTTCCGCCATTTCATAATATATGTGACCCCTTCACGTTATATTTCCCCGGTTGATCTCGGTCATCGATCAACATAGATCTGCGGCCCGGATTTAATCTCCCACCATTTGATTCCAACCGCCTCCCTTTTAATCTTTGCAAAGCAATCTTCGCCGTTGGATGCTTTCATCCAACGACCGCGACCTAACTGCAACCTCCGAAGCAGTCAAACCAAAAAATACGCAGGATTTTCTTAATGTTTTTGTTTATGCAGGTTTTAAAGGTTTTTTCAAATGATTTTAAAATAAAATAAAAGCCGAGGATGACGATCCTCCAGGATTTCATTTATCAAAGAGTATCCACCTACAGGGTTCCATACCATGTTTCATCAGTGCATCATGAGCACTGATGCCATAAGAACCCTCAGCGCACCTGCACATCAACAAGACACAGTAAAAATTAAATTAAACAGAGAGTATCAGTGTTGAAGATAAAACCACAGCAGAACTGAAGAATTGAAGGTAGAATCAAAGTTTTGGGGGATTATGGCTAAGATCGACAATCAAAAGCCTAATCCACTAAATTAAGCACATTTTAAAGAACAGAAGACAAAATTCAAGCCCAATTAAGCCTCCACCGCCACATCAGAGGCTAATTGATTCCTCTCAGCTACCAGATTGCCATCTGTAGCCTCAAAAGCATTCAACAGAGGCTGAGTAATGACTAGAACAGAGAAAATCTGCCTCAATACAGTTGAATAGTTATTACGAATCAAAGAAGCTAATATAAACTATCAGCAGAGTTATTACAAAAATTACACAGAGCCTTAAAGTCAACAAAATCTTCCTAGCAAGCTTAAAATTTAATGTAAACCAATTAATACAGGAAAATATCTATAATCTTCTCCATTGAGCCCCTCAAAGGCCGAGAAGCATTAACTGTATTAATTGAACCCATAGATCTTTTCTCTCATTCGACCTCCTCATTTTTCTATAAAATCCTCTTGAGGAGCTCATTGTAAAGGGTTGGTTGCAGAACTTTGAAATATACTTGTGCTCAAAACTTCTACATGTAAAAGAGAAACAATGAAGGAGGCATCCTGAAACATCATCCTTGATCCTAGTTGGAAAATAATCACCTAAACTAGGTGGGGCACACACAGGCTATTTTTACGTGTATGTCTATTTTTAGACATGGTGAGAATATTCTATATGTAGCAGGAGGCTATTTGTAGATGGTTGGTCAAATGTGAAAAATAGATGAAATTCTATTTTTAGAATATTGGGCGGAGTCTATTTTTAGACTGCCAGTCTAAAAATAGATATGTCGAATAATATTAGCTCTTAATAATATTTGGACTTTAAACAACAACTTATTCTCTTGGAGCACTTTAGTTCAATGCACAGATGTGGCACATCAACTGACATAAGGAATTATGCTATTCCTAAGGGTTTACTGGAGCTAATGCATGGATGACTCAGTTAGAACTCAAGTGGCAGAGTTATGACATAGTTGGAAGAAGTAGTTATGGATTTGTATTCAGTTTAACTTAGTTAGACTCAATTGAGCTGGTTGTATCTAGTCTAACTGAATGATACACTAGTGAGAGTGGAGTGAATTAATTATTTAATTAATTCACAAATAATAACTCATTAATCAACTGAAAAATACATCAGTTAACTACAGTGCATGGCAATTTTAGTGGAGACCAGTGGAGAGATAGGTGAAAGGGCAAGATATACTATCTGTTGTGACTACTAGTGATGCATGGATTGCATCTATATATACATTGGAGTTGCCAATGATAATCACGTAGTCAATGAGAGTGGGATTACATCGAATTGGTCTTTGTAATCAACTTGGATTGCGTAGTGGAGGCAGGCTAGCAGGTGGCAAATATCGGTGCATGGATTTGCAAGATTGGGCCTGATTAGTGTATGACGATTGTACTGTACTGAGAGCTTGTGATAAGCTTTGTATGCTTTGTATGAGATTTTCATATGGTCTCCATGTTACATAATATATAGTTGGGGTTTTCAGCTTTAGGCTTTCCCGGTTAAAAATTGTGTTATGTGCGATTGAATATTTTTTGTTTATGCTTCACATGTGTGTGCAATTAAATTTTCCTCAAAAGATTAACAAGTGGACTAGATTCAGTATCTTGCATAAAGTTAAATAGCATGAGATCAAGTGGATCTAGGACATATGCATGCTTAGTGCATATAATTTCTACATTTTATCTGGTTGATCCAGGAAAACTCCGCTAAAGAATGGAGCACGCACGGCACAACTGGCCATTTCATTACAGTTAATGTAAATCATGAGAGCGAGGGAGTGGAGGCCTTTCACAAGTAAATGAAATCAAGTGGTGGAAACCAGACTGCCCACATGTTCACAGCCACTCCTCGCCATCCCCATGGAAGATTCCAGGACTTGGCCTACATGGCCCATAATTTTTTTTCTTTTACTTTATGACTAAGATGTTTTGCTCGTGAAATCTCGATTTCACCCGATTCTGCTTTGATTTTCTGTTACAGGAGTGATTGCTTGATTCATACTCAGTTCGTTTAGGAGGATATTTTTATTTTCACATGTGTGGGCCGATCACGACTCATTATTCGATCGGGAACCCTCAATAGGAACTCTATATGTAGGAAGTTCATAGATGTAAGAAGGGTTCTTAATTTTGGAGAATTTTGTTGTAGCTCTATATAATTGTGCTCCCTGTGCTCTGAGATACATATTTGGGAGAGTCTTTTGAACTTAATATGATACAGCGTTGTTTATTTGGATTTCAGATGGGGCAATGAGTAACATGTATCTGTTTCTCTTTGTTTATCAGTAATCTCCAGTTATGTGTAATCATCTTTCAATGTTCTATTGCTTTGATGATTTGTGTAATGTAGCTGCCGGCAGTATGCATTTTTATTCATGAATTCGTTTATGTATAACGCTCATGTATCAAACTTGTTGCACTTACTTAATTCGTGCTCCACAAATCTCTATTGTTATTCATATTCCACAAACTTGTTGCTCCTCCGTTCTTCCTCAGTACCTCTACATAATTTGAAAGCCTCTGCTCATTGTTTCATACTTGGCCCATTTGAAAGCCATCTAGCCATTCAGCCTCTTCAGCCCTCTTGCAGTATAGGGTAATAATCTGAAAATGGTCTGGATAACTTGTATGTATTTCAAGAACCTACCACTCAATTTAAATTAAAATGATCTAGCTTGTACTTGACAATTTTGCGGAATTATTTACTTGAAAGTGGTGTATGAATTTTTATTGTTTATGTGTCTTAAGTTCATTTGTTCTTTCTGAAATTTAACATGTATATCAGCAACATAAAGCAGAAAATAAACATTCAAACACAACAGCAAACTTAATCTAGGAGTTCACCTGAAATCTCGTGGGCTACGCCTCCTTTGAGCTTTGTCATCTTGACTCAACTCTGGGATTATGGTAAGTTTTTTTACAAGTAAATAATTAACTCCAATGAATACAAAAATGATCCAAAGGACTGAAAATACCATCAATATCCCTCTAATTGTTGTCCAAACTTTTCAAATAGCTTTAGGCTTCTCGTGAACACGATTCCTTCTGTCGGTGCTCTAAGCTACTCTGAGATTATAAATGGAAAAAACTCCCTCATAATTATGTTTATGTCACTGAAACCACTCCTACTATATCCAACACACATCAGACACCAAATATTGACTGATAAATTTCTCAAATCGAGCACTGCATCCCCAAACTAGGCTATCCTCCACGGTTTGCCCAGGGCTGCTCAAAATTTCACATCAGCTTCTAAAGCTCTATAATATCTCAAAATTTTCTGAAACCAATTCCATTGGTTCCAAAATATCTTAAATAGCCAAGGTAGACTATTCATTCATCAAAAATGGCCTCTGGCTGCTCCGGTTTCGCCTCAATCACATATCGACACCCCCTGGCACTAAGGTCAATGAAAACTTCTCTGTTGAGTTTTCGACATCTATAAGTCTTCAAAACTTGCTGCAACCTCTTTCATTAGATTCATAATTATTTTTTCAATCAATAATGACCACTACTTCACTGCATATGGTCTCAAGCAGCTCTGGTTAAGCCATGCACCACTGCTGGAAAAAGCTAGCACTAATGGCCCCTAAAACTTTGCTGAAGATTTTCGGCCTTAAAACGTTCTCTACAGGCTCTGAAAACCATCTCATCAGATTCATAACATCTGAATTATCCAATTTAGACTATTGGAACTCTAGAAAAGGACTCCTGCTCCCCTGGCTAGGCCTTAAACTGATTTTGTCTCATGGTGGCCCTAATGGCCCCTTCATCTTCCTCGAAGCAAAAACTACTGAAGATCACCTCTGTTTGACCTGAAACCTGTTCCAAACTGCTAAGAAGGTCAAAGATACCCAAAATTGACTAAAATTTTTACTCAATTTCATTCAATATTGAGGGAGTTATGGCAAAAACAAATTTTTCCCCAGTGTCCCCCAAATACCTCCTCCAAAACTGGAGGAACTCCAGTTAATCCGACTACACTGGCCAAAATTCTGAATTTATCGGACTCTGCCCAAATTTGGCGGTAATTGTTCAACCTGGCATTTAATTTTTGGAGGGGCGGGGTCACATGTGACCTCCACCGAAACCGTCGGGTTAAATGTCAACAGAAACGTAGCATTTAATTCGCATGAGAGTGGTCACATGAATGGTTCGTGGTTAGCGCTAACCATTTCCGCCGCGCTTGAGAGCACTTGGTTCCCAACGGCTGGGTTGTATGAAGTCCTGTTTACATGGGGGGCTAGCCCTTTCCCCCGCCAAATGTACACATGTGAAAATTTAAATAATACTCGCCAAATTTAAATAATACCCGCCACCTTTGTATGCTAAGTAACACAGTGTAGCCGAGACGGCGAGCGCTTCTTCCTGCGGAGGAGAGGTTTTGGGTTCAAACCCCGTAGACAAATAAAAATTTTAATATGCCATATTTTCTCCACGGCCTGGGGCCATGTGGTGGCCTCCAGGCATGCCACGTGGTAGCACGTGATAGGACACAAAAATATAAGTCAAACCAACCTCCAATTATCCATTGCCACTTGTCCGATTCCAATTTGCCCCTGTGGAATATTCCTTCGAATATTCTTTTTTTAATTTTTCCAAATTAAAAAATTCAAACTTGGTCAACTGAATTTTGGAGTTTACTAGATGATTCAAACCTCAATAACTTTTGCATACGACCTCGGTTTTGAGAACCGTTCACGGCGTCAAAATCGCAGCGACGAGACATTTCCGGTCATTTAGATTTCAACCACTTTTGAACACTTTAATTTTTGAGAAATTTGCATAACTTGGACATGATCTCCTAATCACACCTCCCAAATGAGAAGCTTTTGGACTGATGCAGGTCTAGCCTGCAATACCCAGAATCTTTAATCTCTGTGCATATCAGCGTGCATCTCAGCTTTTACCCAAATCAAAAACCTCAATAGCTGGCAATTTCACAACTGTACTATTTGCATGCGGAACTTAGCTTTCATGTGGTTCAAAATCATTCACCATTGATTTCATACTTTTATTAAAAGCCATCATATATGGAATTATCTCAATTCCAATATCTACTCATCTTCAGGCAAATTCAAAACTTTTGAAACCTTCAATTAAACCCAATGACTCAATCATTCAAATGCTCATCAACCCAATAACATCATTCATATATGACCAAAATTCAATGAAACAATGTGCCCATGTCATTATTTTAATCAATGAAAGACTTGGACTTGTCCTTACTCAATGCACCCATAACTTAAAGGTTGAACTTTGGCAACACATATTAAATCTTTTACATTCCAATGTCTCATAACCAAACAATCCCAATAACTCTTATGCACTTTAAATAGCACCAATCCCTCATTTATACAGTCAAACCACGTTCATGTGAAGGTTCCAATTCAAATATTTCATTCTTGTTTGATTTAATGCCTATGAGATTTCATACGGCTTTAATTTGAGAAAATACCAGCGCTCTCTTAAAATTCAAAGCCTATACCAAAGCTCAACGCATCAATACAATTGCCAATTAAATGTTGTGCCTGCCTGCGTTCCATTGTTCACGTCCGGTGCTTCAACATTTACATCGGATTCGAACTGGTTTGTTTCAATAACCATCGTTCCGCCTTTACCCTGCATTATCACATCTCTATACTAATCTTCTCCACACAATATAAATACACAAAGAACATTCAATAGATGGATAGTCAAACTGGGTTTTAAAGCCACGTTACTCTTTTGTTATAAACTTGTATTCTGCACTCGATTTCTGTTCTGCAAATTCATGAATGAAACCCTTTATGACAACGTCACAATTTTCTCAACGCTAGATTTCAATGAATTTTGCCAGACTTATGTTCCTGCAGCTCTCCAGCGCTTACTGTTCTGACTTCTCAACTGCAGAACAAATATGCAAAAACCTCAATTGACTTCCTTTTCCAGCGCTGTCCCATAAGCGCTATATCAAATTTTCATATACGTTGCCAGTTACCAAGACCAACGCTCGTTGACTACATCGAATTTCTACTTCACTGCACACACTTAACCAGATGAGAATGATTTTAGCAACAATGTTCTGCAAATAATAAAAATTAATGCCCTACTCACAACTCATTTGCTTTGGCATTACACCTTATGGATTGATCACAGCGCCGGCATTTCCACCACAGGATTCAAACGTAGACTAGACTTATTTGATAATTACCCACTGATCTTTAATTAAAGCGTTTTTCACAAAGAATGATTAGAATTCCTTTTGTTTCGATCCACAGATATCTGGCATTTGCAAACAGATCTTATAAGTAGATTATACGATTTCAAACCTGCATACTGCCCAATTTCAATGCTACAGCGTGTCATGGCAATTCCCAATCTGTAGCAGATTAAATTATTCTATTTCCATCGATTCACCCAATGCCTTACGTTCTAATTTGAACGTTGTCCCTGTTTCAAACAGTTAAAAAAAAACGTTCCATCTCACATGTGAAACACAACTCTTCGATGTTATTCAATACAGTCAACGTACCATACATTCGTATCCCATACCATCAATAAGTTGATCCATCATTACCAGTCCAAATTCTGGTATCTCATCACAACAGTTTAATTTGATTTCACCAAAGTGAGTGCGCCTTAACGAATTCGAAATCGATATACAGAAATATACATTACTCAATGAATTAAACACAAAATTCTGAAAACACTTCCACATTAACAATGAAAATACTTACAACCTTTTCTTCCTGGCCAAGTATTCAACGTTCATGGCCCTTACAATTTGCCAGAGGCTTACAGCCTTGGCTGTTCAAAACCTACTCTCAATCACTCTCACTCTCCCATTCAAGTCTCCTATTTGCCTTTGAGGCCTTCTAATTTATACAAATTAAAAATGCACTAAATTAAGTTCTATCCCTTTAAAATCTCAACAAATCCCTAAATCTCTCAACATCCCTAAAAGATAGATTTTTATCCCTAAAACTTAGAAACTAATTCCAACTTAGGCTCCATCATTAATTCTAAATTATCTAGAAACTAATTTCTCTCATGTTTCCAGTTGTTTGGAAACATTTACAAATTCTCACAAATAATTAATTAAAATATAATTAATCACTCAAAATAATATTAATATTTACATGAAATTTAATATTTCTTCAAAACATGAAACCCCCTAAAATACAAGGTGTTTTTCGGAGCTAATGCTCCTGCATCATGGACCCCAAAAGCTCTTTGGACTGCTGAAACTGATTTGTATAGCAAATGAGAGTACTGCACCCTCTTCTCTTTAGCCTCCAAACACTTGCCTTACACGGCTAGTGACTTTGAACCACAACTAGAAAGCAATTCACACTTCCCTTTCTTGTTGCGCTTGTCCTCCTGTCAAGAACTGTCTTTCTTGCACTCACTCAGAAAATTTATGGCAGGAAATTTGCAGAAGTAAACTGAACATCACTTCCTTGATCAATGATCAGGTGGCTCAAACAAACGAGATATTACAGCATAAAATACATGCATACAATCAAAATTTGCATATGTATAAAATGAGTGCAGCTTACTGTGTTAAGAAGTCCATCCACTTCTTACCAAGCCACTTCCATGGCGACTTTTGCTATTGCAACTCTTCCTCATGTGAAACTTCCGTTTTCACATGAATAATGGAATCCGTAGTTCCACTTGTGCCAATCTTTCTGTCCTCTTACTGCATGTGCTTTGGATGACTAGTTGGATGCAAAGTCCAACAATGGGAGAAAACATGTCCCCTCTTTTGGAAAAATGTGAAAACCTTATGCAATTTCTTTGAAAGTTGCCTTTGCCTCATCTGCTTCCTGTATGCTTTCTTCCTCATCCAACATCTTGAAGCATCATGGTTAAATCAACCACAATATGTACAGCAAATCTTTCTTCCATTTAAGCATGCAAAATTATCATGCCTTGCAGAAACACAATCAAATTGATCATGAGAAGATTTATACCTCTTGTGCTGCTTTGAATGTTCATCATTTTTGTCTTCATGAGAAGATAAACTAATAGAGGCTACAGCTTTCATTTGCAGACTAACATCATCGTTCTTGTCTTGAAAATTGTATGAACTTGCATGCTCGCCATAAGTTGCATGTCTACCATCTTCTTGTTGCAACAAAGGCTTAAAGCAATGGCAATCATCTTTGAAGCAAATTTGACATATTTGCAACTTAGAACTTGGAATAAAGGTTCTCTTTAAAGTAGCCTCACATGCTTTCAAGATTTTGGAGTCTTTGCTATTAAATTGCACATAACCAAGACCAAGATTCTTGGGTCGTTCCTCAACCGAAATAGGATCAACCATGCCTTGTGCATGCTTGCCTAATCCCTTGCCTTCACATCCCATTTTAATCATTAATTTGGACCCTATACCTCTTGTATTTTTTTCGAAAGAACCAACACATCTTTCTAAAGAGGAAAATAAAGACAAGTTAGAATGGATAACCTTTTCCTCATGCATTTTCTTGGTCAAAGCCTCTTGGGCTTGATGGAGCTACTTCTCCATATCATGCAATATTTGAAGAATTTCTTCCTTCTCTTCCTTCATGGCAAACAACTGTTCACAAAGTTTAGTGCTTTTTCTTTTGTCCTCAAAAAAAATCTGCACCATGTCCTTTAATATAATAAAGTCACATTTCATATCATCATCGAAGAATCTTGTGAAGGAGGAAACTTCACTTGTAGAAGTTGTCATTATGATGTCAATGAAAAAATTAACTTCAACAAATTTCTCAAAGCTTTAAACAAATGACAATATTTTTTAAACCAAATGGTTGTAAAGACAAACTCTTATTCAAGCAGCCAAACAACAAACAACTCCAAGAGCTTCTTAACAAACAATCATCAAGAGGGTTTGTTTTCCAAGGGTGACTTTGAGGTCCTTTGGGGTAAGGAATATGCCTTCAACTCTTTCTTCCTTTTTGTTCTCTCCAAGACTTAGCTAATCAGTAGCTATCACCAAAACTCAAGCAAACTCAAACAACAATCAGTTTGAAAACAGTAAAACAATCAATCTTTTACATTGTTTAAACACCTTTCAAGCTATACAATCAAGAAACCAAGTGCTCTGTCAAACAAGCAACTAAGCTTTGATATCAACCTGATCTGAAAATGGTCTGGTTAACTTGTATGTATTTCAAGAACATACCACTCAGTTTAAATTAAAATGATCTAGCTTGTACTTGACAATTTTGTGGAATTATTTACTTGAAAGTGGTGTATGAATTTTTACTGTTTATGTGTCTTAATTTCATTTTTTCTTTCTGAAATTTAACATGTATATCAGCAACATAAAGCAGCAAATAAACATCCAAACACAAAAGCAAACTTAATCTAGGAGTTCACCCGAAATCTCGTGGGCTACGTCTCCTTTGAGATTTGTCATATTGACTCAGCTCTTTGGGATTATGGTAAGTTTTTTTACAAGTAAATGCTTAACTCCAATGAATACAAAAATGATCCAAAGGACTGAAAATACCATCAATATCCCTCTAGGCTGTCCAAACTCTACAAATAGCTTTAGGCTTCCCGTGAACATGATTCCTTCTGTCGGTGCTCTAAGCTACTATGAGCTTCTAAATGGCACAAACTCCCTCAGAATTATGTTTTTGTCGCTGAAACCACTCCTTCTATATCCAAAACACATCAGACACCAAATATCTACTGATAAATTGCTCAAATCGAGCACTGCATCTCCAAACTAGGCTATCCTCCACGGTTTTCCCAGGGCTGCCCAAAACTTCACATCAACTTGTAGAGCTCTAGAATTTCTCAAAATGTTCTGAAACAACTTCCATTGGTTCCAAAATGTCTTAAATAGCCAAGATAGACTATTCATTCATCAAAATGGGCCTCTGGCTGCTCCGGTTTCGCCTCAATCACCTATCGGCACCCCTGGCACTAAGGTTAATGAAAACTTCTCTGCTAAGTTTTTGACCTCTAGGAGTCTTCAACACTTGCTAAAACCTCTTTCATTAGATTTGGAATGATGTTTTCAGTCAATAATGACCGCTGGTTCACTACATATGGTCTCAAGCAGCTCTGGCTAAGCCCTGCACTACTGCTGGAAAAAGCTGGCACTAATGGCCCCTGGAACTTTACTGAAGCTTTTCGGCCTTCAAAATTTCTCTACAGGCTCTACAAACCATCTCATCAGATTTATAACATCTTAATTATCCAATTTATACTATTGGAACTCTGGAAAAGGAGTCTAGCTCCCCTGGCTAGGCCTCAAACTGATTTTGTCTCATGGTGGCCCTAATGGCCCCTTCATCTTCCTCGAAGAAAAAAATGCTGAATATCACCTTTGTTCGACCTGAAACCTGTTCCAAAATTCTCAGAAGGTCGAAGAGACCCAAAATTGACTAAAATTTTTACTCAATTTCGTTCAATATTGAGGGAGTTATGGCAAAAACAATTTTTTTCCCAGTGTCCCCCAAAAACCTCCTCCAAAACTGGAGGAACTCCAGTTAATCCGAATAAACAGGCCAAAATTCCGAATTTATCTGACTCCGCCCAAATTTAGTGGTAACTGTTCAACCTGGCATTCAATGTTTGGAGGGGCGGGGTCACATCTGACCTTCGCCGGAACCGTCGGGTTAAATGTCAACAGAAACGTAGCATTTAATTCGCATAAGAGTGGTCACATGAATGGTTCGTGGTTAGCGCTAACCGTTTCCACCGCGCTTGAGAGCACTTGGTTCCCAGCGGCTGGTTCATATGAAGACCTATTTACATGGGGGCTAACCCTTAAGGGCTATCCCTTTCCCCCACCAAATGTACACATGTGAAAATTTAAATAATACCCACCACCTTTGTATGCTAAGTAACACAGTGTAGCCGAGACAGTGAGCGCTTCTTCCTGTGGAGGTGAGGTTTCGGGTTCAAACCCCGTAGAAAAATAAAAAATTTAATATGCCATATTTCCTTCATGGCCTGGGGCCACGTGGAGGCCTCCGGGCCTGCCACGTGGCAGCCCGTGATATGCCACAAAAATATAAGTCAAACCAACCTCCAATTATCCATTGCCACTTATCTAATTCCAATTCGCCCCTATGGAATATTCTAGGGAATATTTCAAGGAATATTCCTGGAATATTATTTTTAATTTTTCCAAATTAAAAAAGTCAAACTTGGTCAACTGAATTTTGGAGTTTATTGGACGATTCAAACCTCAATAACTTTTGCATACGACCTCAGTTTTGAGAACCGTTCATAGTGCCAGAATCGCAGTGAAGAGACCTTTCCATTCGTTCAGATTGCAACCACTTTTGAAAAATTTTATTTTTGAGAAATTTGCATAAATTGGACATGATCTCCTAATCAGGTAATTCACAGGAATCAAACTCAAAGATCTTCTCCATTCCTGAACCACCAAAAACATTACTTCTCTTAATTCATATTTTGTCAGAGGCATCCATATACTTGTATACATTTAACCTCTGATTTTTAAGATGTCCTAGGCACTGGTCTTTCGCAGCTCAAGGTTGTCTCTAGGAGCTACAAAAAGTGTGATGGTTGTCGTGAAAAATCAGACAAGACTACTGCTTTTTAGTTCTCCACTCCCTTTGGACTGTTGGAGTAATGGGGTACCATTTGCGAAAAGATCTTAAATCAGGGCATTGAGCAATCAAATGATTGTGGGCGTCGTACAATCCGCAGGATGAGTTTATTCGTGGAGGGTGGTTGGGGGTGATGATCTACCCCCTTGTTGGTCATTTTTCTGCTGATATGAAGAGAATGGACCTGGTTTCCTCATTCTCTTGAGTTTTCAAACTTTCCATTGATTCTTAATCTTATTCATCTTCTGCAGTAAGACGTGTTATGGCCTGGCGTAAACAATTTAATGTCGAATAGAATCGAGGGATGTAAGTACAACGACGAATCGAGTGATTTTCATAACACACTCGGCACGAATACTGGACTGCTTGTAGGCTATCGTAGTATACTGGGTTGACTAGGTACCATCTTTGAAATAACTCTAGAGCTGCACAATCAGCAATGAAGTGATTGTGTTCATCACTGAGTGCGCAGAACTAGACTGGAGCTTGAGGAAAATTACGGGGAGGAGGTGGTCTTTAAGGTGACCATCTTTCCTCTTACACATACAATATGGTCCTTGTTGCTTCCATCCTTTGATTTGTAGTGTTGTTTGTGGATTCCATGTTTGAGCCGTCTAAGTCGGGGTTTTCAGCGATGAAGCATCGCATGAGATCCAACATAGGCTGGAATCGATGGATATGGTGACAACGGCGCACGTGGTGGTTGCTCCAATAAATCTAACATGTATGTCGTCAATTCCAAACTAAGTTTCTTTTGGAAACTCACGGGACTTGATACCAATGGTTAAACACCCTTAACTCGGAGCACTCTGTGACTAAGTGATCAGGCTTGTCACATAATGCGCAAACTAGGGCCTGCAGTGTGGCCTTTGTTTTCCATCTCTGGTCCGTTGGGGTGATGGTATACAAGCAAGATGTACGCTCCTCTCGTATGTACAATATGGTTTTAGGTTCTCCCTTCTCCATTTGCATGGGTGGAGTTAAGGGGTCATGTTGGTAAGATTTCTCTAGAGCTTGTAAGGCATCCCTATATCGTGGCATATTTGGGAAATGATGGGTATAATTCCCATAATGGTTGCATATGGCGCACGCGTGATTGGTGCGCAATGCTTTCCCTTGGTTGTTCATGGCTTGTTCCTTCTTATGGGAGTTTGAGGTCGCGACATTTCTTTTGGTGTGTAGAAGAGGTTTCAATTCATATAACTTCGGGAAAATATTAGTAGGATGACCTACGATATCGCATAATGTGCAAGGATGTAATGCCCTAGGTAACTTGGGGATTTTGACTTTCTTCCCTTTTTTGTTATTTTTCTTAATCGTATTAGCTGGCGCTGATACCGGTGTTTCGTTAACCGTTGTGACCTCCTGAGGGGAAATAGGGGTTATTCCTATAGAGGTGATGTCTGGACTTCCTAGCATGGCTGGTGGGACCAAATACCACACAGGTATTGCAAAAGCCATATTCAGCAATGTTATAGTTTCCAAGAATTTTTTTGACACAAAACCAGGTGCGGGTATAAAAATGGGGTTTGTGAAATGGCGTAGGGTAGGAATTTCATGCCAGTGGCTTCGGCCTCCGTACTACTGGTTTCTATGTCTGGGCTAGTTTTGATGTTTGATGAGAGCATCATGCACAGCGGTGCCCCCGTGATTTTTGGGACTGCCTCTAGTATAATAGGGGGATCTCCTTAGAATGACCCTAGGATGGATGATGGTTTGAACTGGCCAGGGCCAGATTTTATATACCATGTAAGCGGTTCTTTAGTTGTGTCTACGTGCAGTAACACGACATCGAGAGCCGTCATGGGTTTCTTGTCGTAGTATGTGAGTTGGTCGATGGTGATGATCCAATCGTCATGGGGAAACATCATTACCCTAAAGACAAAGGATGCAATTTCAGTCATGTTGTACATATAACTCCGCCCGAGGAGTATATTGTAGTCTAGTTGTGCATCTAAGACCTCAATGTCTATAAGTATTGTCTTTCCGACCACATTTACATGGACATTTTGATATAGGGCCTAGGGGCTGAAAGGCGATCATCGTACGCTCTAAGCATGATGTCAAATGGTTTCAATTTAGGTGATCCTAAATTATTCCAAACTGATTTGGACATGATACATGTGAAAAATCCTTCATCAACAATGCATCGGTGTATGGTGATCTTCTGAACTGAAATTGGCATCCGGAATGTAACCAAAGAAGGAAGCCTTGAGCTTGATTTTTTTAGGTTGAAAACTATTATGCACGAATCGGCAGGATCGATTGTGCCTAGCGTGGAAAGTAAGGCTTTCCAATGTCTTGGGCATGATTGTAAAACTTCCAAGGCTAACATAGTAGTTGGTAATTGTGCTAAATCATCAACTATGCTATAACTATGAGCAGCTTTAGAGAGATTCCCTACGCGCCTGGTTGTTCCGTTGACCATTTTCGGAAGGGGCTTTGTAGGTACTTTGGATATGGTTAATGGTGTAGTAGGTGCACTTATACTCATACCTGATGGGTTGGTGTCTGGGGGTGTATTATAGTTCCTATTCCTTGTTTGGAATAACAATTCTTCGCCAACCATGTAAATTTCGTGACTACCGCTTCCGGTATCGTTTCGGGGTGGTTGTTTCCGTTGGGTGTTAACCACTCCTTGGTGGGGGAAAGGCTCCTGCATTACAACAGGTTGTTAAGTAGGTCCCCCTTGTACAAGGTTACCCTGAAGTTTTTTCAATTCAGGGAGTTCAGGACAGTGGTAAGTGTAATGGTCGTATTCACCATATATGGCACAAGAATGATTTGTCCTTAGACTGAATCTCTTTTTTTTCCCTTGGGAGTTATTATTTGGCTCTTGGTTTTGATTTAGGTTGGGGTTTCCCTGAACTGAGATCGTGGGGGCCGTTGTTGATTATTTCCCCCTGTCCAGAGTCTCCCTTTTGCTATTCCTAGGCTTATTTTCTACAGCGTTTGGAGGGTTATTATTGTTCTCCTAGTCGTACAATTGTCGTTGTTGAGCCAGGGATGGTTGCACTAGGTTCATCGGTGTGTTGTATTGCAGTGGTGGATTTTTTACGAGGAAAAGCGGTATAGGTTCCCCTGTCCCTGATTGGTGTAAGATTATTGGGGGGTTATCTTGTCTCAACATTCCTAGTTGAGTATTGGTTCCCCTACGAGGGAGGGTATGAGCCTCCCTACTGTTGATGGTATGGTATCACCTTATTGGTCATAGCCAGGTTGCGACACGTTCTGGGTAGAATTGTACGAGTATCTTGGGTACTGGATACTACTACTTATTGGCTCCCCATGATTTTCAAGATTGGCAAGAACAACTCTACAGGGAACCATATCAAACCACTTTGGAGTCCAAGGACCTAGCCTTCCTCTACTTAAAGAGGGCTCTCTCTATGTTTGTATTTGTAAATGATTTATCCTTATGCTTTTGTTTTCTTTTTTTAGGCTAGTTATGAAGTTTTAGGACTGTTTGTTTTGTTTGATTAATTGATTGATTTGTTTTATTAATTGAATGAGTGTTTTAGTTGAATAGATAGACTGTGAGGAGCATTAATCCATTGGGCTATGGAGTCATAAGAGGCTTTAATTGTATAGCAAATCTGCAAGGGTTTTCATAGGGAAAGCTAACTATATCAAGTGGATCTCTTAGATTAGATGAAATATGAAATGACAGTAAGTTGTGAATTAAGTAAAACTAAAGGGAAATTAAGAATCCTTTAACTATACTTCAAACAATAAAAGCCTTTAAGATAACTATTTGAGAAAGACCAAAGGACGGGGCAAACCATAGACATCTTTGGCTAGACTCTATTAAGTAAACTTTAAGACAATAATCTAGTAATCCTAGAGAGCAGGACACCCCTAAATTCTCTAGATATTGCTTTCAGACAAAATAAAACATTCAAGATAACAGTCAGTGAAACTAAAGAGAAGTTGAGAATTCTTTAATCAAACTTCAAAGAAGGCCTTTAAAGCAACAGTTTAAGCAAAACCAAAGGACAGGGTAAACCATAGACTTCTTTGGCTGGACTTTAATAAGAAAACTTCAAGGCAACAAGCTAGGTGGAACTAAAGAGTAGGACACCCCTGAATTCTCTATTCATGCCTTGTAGAAGAAAACCTTAAGATGAAAGAATCAGACAGAATTAAGGTGCCAAGACAGCATATCTTAATCTAATTTTTCTGCTCTTTTATCAGAGAAAATATGGACAATATGGAAAACAGAAGGGAAACATTGACAAAGAAGGATAACTTCACCATTAACATAGATCAAGAATTATGTGAACGTGCTTGTATTATTGATGTCCAAAACAGTTACAATACTCCAATGCAACAATATTTGAAGCTCAGAGTCTGATCAAATCCAGCTTAGCAGCTTATCGACTAGCTCAACAATCACCAATCAACCAACCCCCCAACAATGAAACATACATGCAGTATTTACCTATAGATGAGGAGGTGATCCTAAGCTAGGGTTTCAACTTGTATTTATTACAGAGTAAATTTTATCTTGACCTTTGAGACCATGCAAGGCCCAAGGCAAAATATCTGTGACTGACTCACTGTAATAATAACTTCTAACTTAACTATTGAGCTAAATTTTAGATATATTTGACTTTTAAGGCTTTTCATTAACTTTTACAATAACTGTTGAGCAACTGGGAAATATCTCTGACTGTTTCAAAAAATGTGGTTGCCTTTATTTGAGTGAAATAAGGCTATAGGTGGAAAAATGTGTTTTGAAGAAGTCATTATTGTTTTGCTTCAGCATTTTGGCTATGTTTCCTTTGTTGATTTGTCTTTGATCTGTCCTTTAACCTTGATTTGTTTTAAACCTGTATTTATCTTTTCCTTAACTCTTATTTGTCTCCTAAACTCTGCTTTATCAATTTAATTCTTCTAATCTGCTTCTACCTCTGATCTCTGTCTTCTAATCATGTTCATTTATCTTCATTTCTGCCTACACTGCTACTGTAAAACTCTCTTATTTATTTACCTAGCGCTGTGCAGAAATCTCGTTGTCTTTGGAGGGTTTGAATGACCATGAATGGTCATGATCCATTGATGTTTATGCTTTAATCCAGTGCTCATGGTCCTTTTGATGGAACAAGTCATTCTGGATCATCACCCAGAGGACCTGTTTAAATAATTCTTGGGCTTTAGAAATGCAAATTATGCATTTTATCCATGTATAATCACTTGCACACTAAAAAAATTGTTAATTAAAACCTACGTTTGTGGACAGAGTCCAGAGAATGAGGCTTGTTGGCTTTCTGCATTTGTTTTTGGCTTATCGGGTCTTTTAGACGTGTTACAGGGGTTAATTCGGGGGACCGGGGCTTATCACAAAGGCACAGGGCTTTGGATCATTTGAAAGGGGTCAGCTGTTTTGATTTATGGTGCGAGATCAGCGTGCGGTTTTTGCATAGGGCTCAAGTTGTAAATGGTTTTGGCGGAGGGTGTGTGATGCCACAGAGGGGACGCCGCGTGGCGGATGGGACGGCGGGAATACCGTCCATTTCGCGAGGTCAAGGTTTTTTATCGCTCGGGCTTTTAGGTTTGCGACAGAGGATTAGGGTCATTGGATCGGGTGGAGCAAATCAACAGTGGTCGAAGTTAGATGTAGCGGCGAGTAAGTCAGTAGGTGGGTCCCAGGGGTATACGTTTAAGCGTAAGCGCTTAAAATGTAATGCGGGGGAGGTTAATATAGCGGGACCCAAGGGTATTAAAGTGAAGACGCTTAATACAAGGTGGGGTCCAGAGTTTATACGGGTAGGAAGGTTTAGTTTTAGAGTGGGGGTTAAGTTTATTAAGTACGGGTTTTATTATAAAAAGGAGGCGGGGTATAATAAAAAGGGGTCGTGTTTTTAATTAAAACAGGGTTTAATTAAAAACAGTGGGTCCCGAATGAAAAATAAAATTTATTCAAAAATAATGAAAAAAGGGTTTTTCATTGTTTTGAAGGGAAAGAGGGGGATGAGTGAAAGGCGGGGTTTTAAATGGGTTTTTTAGGAAAATAGGAAAAGGTAGAAATGAGGGATTTTTAGGGTCAATCATGGGATTTTCAGAGCGTGAGGGTATCCTGAAAGAGGCAGAATGAGAGATAGGGAAAATAGGTTTAAATGAAGATAATGAAGGCAGTGAGATTTCTAAAAAATAATATTCAGCAAATGTTACTTTCAGCAAAGTATAGGAAAACCATAGTCATCTAGTGATAATGTAGAATATATATGACTAATAGTGGCTCCAGCTGGGGAGGGAAGCTCCTTTAGGAGGTGTCAATAATCTCAGAGTTCAAATCTCTAGATTTTGTAGATCAGTGCCTTATCCATTTTGGCTAATTTTCCAGTTTTCAATGCTGATCTGGTACATCTTTTTGTAACTTTGATTTTTAAACATTGAAAACCATGTTTCCTACAACTAAATTATGCTTACCCATCATCTAATATAACATTTTTTCTTCATCTTGGAGGTGCATTTAGACTTGCAAAACTTTTGACATTATTTTTCTTTTGAAAGAAAAAAACTATCTATTTTCTACCCTTATAACTTCCAGAGGCTCAGATTAGACTGATGAGCTCTTTTGTTCTCTACCTAATCTACTTATCTGTAAATATTAAACAGTTTGGCATATTTTCATTCTCTAACTATCAACATGAAATTTAAAACATGAATGTCTCAATATTAAACAGTTTGGTCATCATGTATTGTGGCATTTTGGACAAGCTGCACACAAATTTTATTTTGCAAAAAAGTAAAACTAAAAATAAGGGCTTAGATCTGGAATTTGTCATTTATCCCTTTCTTCTCTTTTTTGGTTCAGATTTGGATTTTGGAACTGTTGAAGCCTCGAAAATCACTGCTACAACATTGAGGGATAACCACCACGTCCAGACCTTAATACAGCTCATTTTCCGTTTATGATAGTGGCTCCAACTGGTTTAACTAGGTCCAGTTACCTTTTCCCTATCGCTATTGGTTTACGTTGTATTGTTATCTACCAATAGACAGGGATATCAAATCAATTCTTCTTGCTGATCAGGTAAGAGAATGACCCTTAAGCTGATTTGGGTTCAGCCAAACCACAACTAAGATTTTGCCTGTTCGAGAAGAGGACTTAAAAGAATATAGAATTTAATCTAAATACAAACTTATTCTATAATGCAAAAAAAAGAAACTAATCTAAATCCTATCTCAATTAGGTAGATATAGATCTAACCCAATTAAGAGCAAGATAATTAAATAATAAAATATTTTTGGCTTTAAATTAATGTCAAGCTAACAAAAAAATTCAATTTAGCTCACATTTGTGAATACCAAAACACATCCTATTGAGACCATTTAACTGAAATAATAAATCAACAACACTCTGGAAGAAATTCACAAAAATGATGTCGATTGACAAATTAGTCAAGCCAATAATTAAACAATAATATGTGGAATAAATTCACAACACATTACTATTTAATAAATCAGTTTTATAAGACAGATTTATGAGTAATGGTTACTCAGAAATCAGAGTTTAATTCATAAGAGTAGAGATACATAAAAATTTGAGACAAATTATCCATATCAATAGAAATGCATAAACATGAATAAAATGAAACAACAATTTTATTAAAAAAATGAAACTGGTATTTGATACAGAAATGCCAAAAATATCAGTTAATTGAATCTGCTTCTCTGATCCTGGCCTCTAATAGTACTTTACATTACTTGAATTTCTGCTTTCAAAACTAGAGCTGCAAAAATGCAAACTCTGCCTATCATTCATAATTCAAGATAAAAAAGAAAAATCCCTCAATAATGTTCAGATCCGAAATGTTCTCTCCTCCCCATCTACAACTCTAAATTCCTATTACAGAAATGCTTTTAACAGTCTAGAATTGCAAAGGAGAGCAGCCACATTTACATGTTGCAATCTACAATTTATAATCTTTCCAAAAGTATTTTGAGAAGATAATTTGTTGAAGAAAAATCTACCCAATCCCATTTTAATTGCTCAAAAATTCTAGTCTCTAATTGCTGGAGTCTTCTCATTGATTGAAATCTTTTTCCTCAATATCCCTTCTATTGTTTTTCCTACAAAAAGAAAAAGGAAATTTGAGCTCCTTATTTGATGCTAATAACGATTTTAATTAACGAAGAATAGTATTGATGCATGAATCTGCAATTAGAAGAGGCTGGGCAAATGAAAATGAAGAAAACAAAACTCAGAAAATTCATTTTATTTTAGAAATTTGAAGCTTGATCTTCTACCTGATTTTTGACCCACTAAATGATCAAATCTGTTAATGAAACCTTCTCAGAAATGTTCTCCTTTATTTTCTCTTTCCAATGAGCCGTCCTGGGCCTCATTTGGCCAAGTAAAACTCAATCTATGAGCCTCCAAAGTTGATAAGTCAAATCTGATATAAATCTGGAAATTCTGTTGTTGGGCTAAATCAGAATTTTAATTAAAAATCCAATCCTAAATTAAATTCTAATTATCTAATAGTTAATCCTAATTTAATTGTTAATCATAAATTAAACTAATTATTTAAATTAATATTAATCTAACTAATTAATATAATTAACTATTTATAAACAAATTAATCTAATTAATAATAAATTAAATTAAATTAATTATATTTTAAATATTAATTTAATTTAATCAATTTAAAATTAATTATTTTAAATATTTAAATATTAAATTTATTATTAAACTAAAACTAAACTAACACTAATGTATATAAACTTATGTAAAGTTTTAAACTAACACTACATTAATTTTAATCTAAAAATTAACACTAACATAATATTAAATTAAGCTCCTCCTCTTTTAATAATTTTAGGCCAATCTACTGTCAAAAATTTTGAAGGTGTCGGTTAAAATAAAAGTGAAAAAACCTCGCGCTCTGCTAGCACTTGGGCTGCTGGCTGCACCAGCGCGCCCCTGAGGCCTCTGCGCCCTCCTGCTCGGCCTGCTTCGAGCTCTTTCTGATCATGGATGCCTGCGGGGAGCCCGACCCCCCTCCTTTTCCGCCTCCGGAGGTTCTTGCTTTCAGAACCTTGGTTGCCGCCGGCCCTAAGCGTCCTCCCTCAGCGTCTCAGCAGAAGTTTGTCAAGAAAATGGACTCAATCCCTTCTGTGGCCCTTCTTGAAGAAGCTACCTGCAAAGCGGCTTTGAATCTGGCTGAAAGAGGTCTCATAGGTCAGTTCACGGGCCTCTGGCCTTCTCCCAAATCGGTTGAGGAATGGACTCAAAGGAACTGGAAGCCTCTGATCAAAGAGGGAGTCAAAATTTATTTCGTAGGTAAGGGTTTCTTTGTGTTTGTCTTCGAAAACCCCGATGATAGAGGCTTAATCTTTAGAAACGGACCATACTTCATGGGCCCCCAGGGTCTTTACCTAAACAAATGGTCCCCTGATTTCGATCCCACCCAGGATGTCCCCTCTGCTATCTCGGTTTGGGTTAGGCTTCCTCATTTGCCTCTCCATTGCTGGAATCAAAAATCCCTCCAGATCATAAGTAATGCATTGGGAAAATACATAGACCAAGCTGCAAGAAAGGATCAGTATTCTTGCGCTCGCATCTGCGTGGAAGTGGATCTAGAAGAGGGCTTACCGGAAGCAATCAAACTCACTGTTGCTGGGTGGACGCATGTCCAAGAGTTGGACTATGAACAGCTACCTTTTAAATGCAGACACTGCCACGGACACGGTCACTTTGCAAAGCACTGCAAGAAGAAGGCTGAGGAACAAGTAGACAAACAAAATGGGGAACAATGGACCCTAGTTCAGAAAAATGCAAACTCAAAAAAAGGCACAGGTAAAGGCAATACGACTGGAGGACCTAGCAGTTCCAAAAACAACCAAGAAATGGAAGCAACACCAAATGGGACAGAAAGTGCTCAGATCAATCAAGTAAATCTAACTCAGGAGAATGAGGAACAGGAAGATACTCCACCTTCAAACAAAGAGTGAGGGGAAGTTACATAGATCGATACCAATCGAGGCAGCCCCTCCAATCCTTCATACGCAGAAATAGCAAGGAAAAAACCAGTGGAAATCTCTGGTTCATCAAAGGATGAAACCTATGAGCGACCATTGAAAAAAGCAGGAAGGAAATCCCACAAAGAAAAGAGGGAGGAGGAGGCAGAAAGGCTCAAAACACAAGGAAGTCAGCCCACAATAGAAATGTCTATTGGGCGAAATACCAGACCAAGGCCTTCCAAGGGAGGCCCCAACCCCCCTTATTGTCAATAATGAAACTTGTCTCTTGGAACTGTAGAGGACTAGGGAACCCTTCCAAAATAGAAGCAGTTAAGGACCTTTTGAAAGCAGATCCCTCAGACATTCTCATGCTCCAAGAGACCAAAATAGAAGGGAAAGCCCTTCTAGAGATCAGCAGTTCAAAGTGGAATAAAAGAACAGGCAAAGCAGTTAGTGCAAGGGGAACCTCTGGTGGGTTGGCAACTCTTTGGACTGAAGACCTATTCCAGTTGAATAAATATCTTGAAACCCAGCACTGGATCTTCACGGAACTGAAGCACAATGCAAGTAAGTTATCCATCTCACTCTTCGATCTTTATGTACCTGTTTCTTACTCTGAAAAACGAGAATGTTGGAATACTCTCTCTGCCTTTTTAGTGCAATCTTCTCCCAGCAATATCATTATAGCCGGGGATCTAAATATTGTAATGAAAGAAAAAGAGAAGAGGGGGGGTTCCAGCATCAGAGACCCCATGCTGCCCAAGGTGGAGGAGCTCTCTCAGCTTTGGGATCTTTTAGATTTTAATCCTGTCCGAGGCATTTATACCTGGACCAATAATCGGGTTGGATCGGACCACATTTCTGCTCGATTAGACCGTTTCCTAGTGCAAAGCTCCATAATGATGAACAAAAAGATCATCATCACCAAAATTCTGCCTAAACTTACCTCAGATCATAAGCCAATTCAGCTCCTCCTGGAAGATGAAGAAGACCTAGGTCCCATCCCTTTTCGATTCAGCCCTCTTTGGATTGAGAGAGATGGTTTCTTAGAAACAATGAAAGCAGTATGGGCCAAATCCTCCACGGGATCCTCAAGTTATGTATGGGAGAAAAATTTGAAAGCCACAAAACAAGCTCTGAAAGACTAGATAAAGAAACCAGCCCCTACTCCTACCAACAAAGAAAAGAGGCAGCGCAGACATTGCAGTCCCTGCAAACAGATATGGAAAGCAAAGATATCACAGCAGAGTTGTTGGAAACAGAAATAAAAGCCCAACGAACAACATATCAATCTTTTCGAAAGGAAGAAGAATATTGGAGACTCAAATCCAGAAGCATGTGGTTGAAGGCTGGGGACCGGAACACCTCCTTCTTCCACCGGCAATACAGAGTGAGACTGTCAATGAATTATATAGCAGAAATCAAAACAGCTGAGGGCCAAGTCTGCAAAGGTTTCAATCAAGTCAAAGCTGCCGCCGAATCCCATTTCAAGAAACTATTCAGAGAAGGAGCTCAAAGCAATGTTGAGGAAGCTGCTGACTTCCTCTCCAACATTCCTTCCCTCATCAGTCTTGAAGACAACGCAATCCTCTGTAGACCTATCACTGAGGAGGAAATCATTAATGTAATCTGGTCCATGGAAGCAGACAAGGCACCTGGGCCTGATGGATTCATAATCCACTTCTATAAATCTTGCTAGCATATTATCAAGGTAGATCTTCATAAAATGATAAGTGGATTCATGAAAAAAGCCAAGATAGGTGGAGGAACCAACTCCACCTACCTTACTCTAATCCCCAAAGACACCAACCCTGAATCATTTGCTAGATTCAGGCCCATTTCGCTGTGTAATGCTTCTAATAAAATTCTGGCTAAACTGTTAGCAAATCGGATCAAGCCATTGCTAAAAATATTGATCTCCAGTTCTCAAGGTGGTTTTGTGGAAGGTAGGCATATTCTGGACAACGTAATCCAGGTCCAGGAGACAATCCATTCTAGCAAACAGCGGAAAGAGAAAGGTATGTTGATAAAATTAGATATGGCAAATGCTTTCGACAGAGTTAATCGTACATTACTCAGCAATGTTCTTCTCTCCTTTGGCTTTTCGCCTCCTTTTGTTCATCTAATTAAAGCCTGCATTGACAATCCGTGGATTGCCCCCCTTGTCAATGGTCGACCAACCAACTTTTTCCAAGCTCAGAGAGGCATCAAGCAGGGATGCCCACTCTCCCCCTTTTTGTACATCTTAATGGCAGACTCCCTTAGTCGAAAGCTCACTGCTGAAAGATTAGTTGGTAACATTCTGGGTCTCAAACCTTCCAACGGAGCTGAACCCCTGAATCACGCACTTTTTGCTGACGATTCTCTCCTCCTCGGTGGAGCCTCCATTAGAATAGCCAAAGCTTTTGACACAGTCCTCAGAAATTATTGCAGAGTTTCGGCAGCTTTAGTCAATGAGAGTAAAAGCGAAGTCTTCAGCTGGAATATAGACCAGCATGAACTTACAGGCATTACTACCCTCCTTGGGTTCAAAGGCCAAGAAAATTGGGATAGATTCAAGTATCTCGGCCTTCCCATCATATCTGGAGTTAACAAAAGATCGCTATGGAGTGAAATAATCTCTAAAATTAAAACTAAGATTGCTGCGTGGGGATGCTATTGGTTGACCAAGGGAGGCAAAGTGATCTTGATCAAATCACTGCTGTCTGCGCTTCCAATTTTCCAGGCCGCCTTTCTTCTGGCACCAAGAAATGTGATGGAGCAGATCTCCAAACTTCTCAGAGACTTTTTGTGGCAAGGAGGGAAGGGAAATGAAAAAAAAATGCATCTGGTGAACTGTGAAGTAGTCAAAAAATCGATGGCAGAGGGTGGGCTGCAAATAAGAGATCCCACACTTGTCAATTTAGCGCTGGGAGGTAAGATTTTGTGGAAGCTGATCCATGAGCCCACACACCCGGTTAGTGTCACTCTGCGTTCAAAGTATGGTCCCAACAAATCTCTCATCAATCTGCATAACATTAACACAGCAAATTGCACGCAGGTGTGGAATTTATGCTGCAAAAGCAGCAAATTCTTCAAAAAACAGATCTACAGAATACCTGGCAACGGCAAACGTATTCATCTGTGGCTGGATAGTATCATGGGGAATGAACCTCTGGCAGAAAACGTGGACACAACAGATCTCAGAAACTGGTTGGAGCAAGCAGGAGTTAATAGCATATACGACCTATCGAAATGGGATCAGCGTGGAGATTGGGCCGGTTGGGATTTTCATGGAGTCCCAGCCTCGTTATCTCACCAACAAACCTTGCTTGCAGATATGCTGGAGGACGTTGCCCCTGTCAATAGATCCATGAAAGATAGCTGGGGTTGGGGGCAGACCGGCGTTTATACCACAGCAACAGGATATAGAGTTTTGCAGGCCTCAATAGCAGTCAAACACCGGCTTTCTGGAAAAACGTTTTGGAATCTCTTGCTTTACCAAAAGTGAACTTCTTCTTCTGGACCCTGGTCCATAACAAACTTCTAACGGGAGATATTCTGGAGAAAAAGAACATAGTAGGGCCTCATAGATGTGTGTTATGCAGCAACAACACCGAAACAGCCCAACACCTATTTATGGATTGCATTTTTGCTAAAGAAGTCTGGGGGCTCATTTTACAGGACTTTCATATTCCAGCCCCTTCCCAAAATTCTGTTTCGGATCTCTTTGCCTCTTGGTGTCATTTCTATCCCCAACGAATCCCTCCCAAATCATTTTGGCGCAAAATCTGGATAGCACTTCCCAAATATGTATGTTGGCAGCTTTGGTTGGCACGCAATCAGCTAATTTTCAAAGAGGTGTGGCACTCCCCGTTGCAAGTCGCTGCAAAAGCCAAGTCCTTCCTCCTGGAAGCGGCCCAACAGCAGTATTTAAAAGAAGATCCTTTGTTACTGCCCGAAGAAAAGATGTGGTTAGGCCCTCTAGTGCCTTATCCGCGCAAGTATCTCCTCTCCCCACAAAGTGGCAATCCGGACTGGCGCTTAAGAGATAATGATGATACTTTTCAATCTTGGTGGCGGTCTCAAAAATTAACCACAATTTTCTTTGACGGGGCGTCCAAAGGGAACCCCGGTGTCGCTGGTGCTGGGGGGGTCATCTACTCTCCGGACGGCTCTTCAAAAGATTGTTTCTGCTGGGGATTAGGCCAGAAATCCAACAATCAAGCAGAGATCCTCGAGATTCTCAAAGCTTGCCTTATCGCAAGAGACAAAGGAGTAAAATACCTTCAAGTTTTCGGTGATTCAGAGATAATAATTAAAAACTTAAACTTGGAGGCACGGTTCAGCAATGTCAGCCTCAACAAAATTTTGGACAGATTGAAGAGAATTCTTCTAGACTTTGACATGTGCAAATTTTATCATATTCTAAGAAAGTCAAATAGTGAAGCTGATCAGATGGCAAACAAAGGCAGCTCACTCATGAAAGGGCTGCTAATTGTAAACAATGAAAGCTTTGTTCAAATGCCCTGAAAATTCTAGTAGATTAAAAGCAACAGCAGTTAGAAATCTGCATTGTAATTAGGTCGCTTCGGAAAAGACCCATAAACTTTTCAAATAAATAAAATCCATATCCATTACAATTAAAAAAAAAAATATTAAATTAATACTATATCTACCATTAACTAACATATACTAACCTTAATACTAACTAACACTACTTACTATTCTAATATTAACTTAATGCTAACTTTTAAAACTAATCTAAAACTACACTATCCTTAACGTATGAAAATACTAAATTAAAACAACGCTACCAACTAATTTACAATAACACTATGACTCTTACTTACCTACCACTAACGTATGTTATTTAATATGAACTCATCGCATCGGAAATGTGAATTGTAACCTCATCGCATCGCATAGAAACGAGTCATAACTCATCGCATCGGATAAAATAAATGCGACTCAATCGCATCGCACGAAATGAAATAAACTCAATCGCATTGGAAAAACTCATTGCATTGGGGTTTTTAAAAAGATGTGGCGATTGAAATTTCCCAATGCGATGTTCCGATTGATTTTATTTCTATTATATATATATATATATATATATATATATATATATATATATATATATATATATATATATATATATATATATATATATATATATTTATATTAAATTTTAATTTAATTAATTAATTATATAATAATTAATTTAATTAATTCAAAATTTAACATTAAAAATTAGTTTTTTCCTTTTTTTCTTTTTTTCTTTTTCTAAATGATGTTTAAATTAGATTATGAATTTATCTAAAATGATGATTTGCCTAAATAAGCTACAGCCACTTTAACATTTTGGATTTTTCGGATTTTTCGAGTTTAGATTTATTTGAAAATTGGAGTAAATTATCGAAATCTCGATGCTTCGTTATTTGGTTGTATAAGTAAAAAAAACGAAAAATATTAGTCATAACTAACTACGGGTTAATATTTTAAACTAAATGCATTATTGAATTAATTTAAAAAAAAATGAAATATTGTACATTTTACGCATTTTCTAACCCAGACGACATAATTGATTAGACTTCAAAGGAGTGTTATTTACTAACCGGTTGACCAAATGAGACGAAACAAGCGTCAACAGGAAGCTTATAAAAAAATCGATTTCAACCAAGCAATCAAAACAAGAATCTAAAGAAAATGAAAAATTAACAAAATCGTAAGATAATTGACTTAATAAAAATTAGCCAAAAATTTGATAGAAAGTGTCCCAATTATTTGATGTGAGCAAGTAAAAAATGGGGGGTTGTTGTACCGTACAACAATTGGCGATTCACTGGAAGAAATAGTTATCTCTGTTTGATATAAATGAGACTTTCTCAAAATTAAAGTAGAAATAATTCAAGAAGAGAAAATTATTTTTGGAATACTTGACTAGGTTTATTAGTCTGAATAAAAGCAACAATCATTTTACTGTAATTTTCTTGAAATTCCTCATAAATTAAAATATTTCATAACTCTTCCAAATCCAAACTCTAGCAATACTTCTTCTCCTTCTTATGTTGATATCATAAAACAAAAGAAGAAGAACCTAGAAAACACGGGCTCATCTGATGAGGAAACCTTTGAAAGGTCATCTAAAAAAGTAGGAAGAAGAACAAACAAGGAAACTAGGGAATAAGAATCAGAACGGCAGAAAACCCTAGGCAGTCAAACAACCATTGAAATGTCCATCGGGAGAAATACAAGACCAAGGGCGCCCAAGGGAGGAGGTCCCACCCCATCAAGTGGTAAATGATGCAGCTGGTCTCTTGGAACTGTAGGGGACTGGGTAATCCCAACAAGGCAGAGGCTATCAAAGATTTATTGAAGATGGAAACCGCGGACATCCTTATGCTCCAAGAGACCAAAATAGAAGGGGAAACCCTTCTAAACACTAGCATTATGAAATGGAAGTATGATTCAGGAAAGGCTGTCAGTGCAAGGGGTTCGGCCGGAGGAATAGGCACATTTTGGTCAAAAAACTCCTTCTCATTAGTTCGATTCTCTGAGACCCAACATTGGATCTTCACAGAGCTGCGACACACTGCAAGCAACCTCTCCCTTGCTCTGTTTAATCTGTATGTCCCTGTTCATTATGAAGAAAAGAGAGAGTGCTGGAGGACACTCTTGGAATATATAGAGCAGATCAATCCCACAAACATAGTCATAGGTGGAGATTTGAATATAATTCTAGATTCCACAGAAAAAAGAGGAGGGAATTACTCAAGGGATCCTTTCCTCAATACAGTGGGAAATCTGATACTGCAGTGGGACTTAGTTGACTTCAAACCCGTGAAAGGCAAATACACCTGGACTAACAACAGAACAGGAGTAAATCATATCTCTGCTAGGCTGGATAGATTCCTTATCAGCAGCTCCTTAATGATGGACAACAGAATAGTTTTTTCCAAGATTCTCCCAAAGCTCACATCGGATCATAAGCCAATCCTTTTATGCCTAAAAGAAGAAGAAGACCTAGGTCCCCTCCCATTTCGTTTCAATCCTCTCTGGGCAGGTAAAGAAGGTTTTTTTGAAACAGTACAAACAGCTTGGAGGGCAGATGTATTCGGTTCCCCAAGTTATGTGTGGGAACAAAAAATGAAAAACACAAAAAAAGCTCTTAAAGATTGGATAAAGAAATCCATGCAAACCCCCACTAGGCAGAGGAAGGAGGCTGTTCTACTGTTGGAAGGAATACAATTCGAAATGGAGGAAAAGGACCCCTCTCCCACAGACTTAGCCAATGAAAAATCTGCCCAAAGGAATACATACTGTTCTTTTAGAAATGAAGAAGAACATTGGCGCTTAAAGTCTCGAAGTCTGTGGCTTAAATCTGGGGACAGAAATACCACATACTTCCATAGACAGTGTAGGGCACGCCTCTCATGCAATCATATAGTAGAAATCACCATCTCTAATGGACAGGTGTATAAAGGATTTTCTCAAATCAAAGAAGCAGCTGTAAATCACTTTCAGAACCTTCTCAGCGCAGAAAGAAATGGGAATGAGGAGGATGCATTAGAGTTTCTCTCAACCATTCCAAAATTAGTCAGCGTGGAAGATAATGACTCTCTGATGAGCCCAGTCACGGACGAAGAGATAACTAATATAGTCTGGTCCATGGAACCAGACAAAGCTCTAGGGCCTGACGGTTTCTCAGTTCATTTTTATAGAATTTGTTGGGAGATTATCAAATCTGATCTCTTCAGAATGATAAGAGGAATCTTGAGGAAGACAAAAGTGTGCGGAGGAATAAACTCTACCTTCCTCGCTTTAATCCCCAAGGAATCAAATCCAGGCTCCTTTGACAGATACAGGCCGATCTCACTCTGCAATTCATCCTACAAGATCGTGGCCAAACTTCTGGCTAACAGAATCAAGCCCCTTCTTCAAAAGCTCATCTCTCTGGCCCAAGGAGGATTTGTAAAAGGTAGACAACTCCTGGACAATGTCATTCAAATCCAAGAAGCTCTGCACTCCAGTCAAATCCGGAAAGAACAAGGTATGATAATCAAATTGGATATGTGTAACGCCTTTGACAGAGTTAATCGTTCTTTTCTGTTTAGGGTCCTTGCAGCCTTTGGATTCAATCAGGAATTCATAAATCTCATCAAAGCTTGCATTGAAAATATCTGGATCGCCCCAATGGTGAATGGTAGACCAGCAGAGTTCTTTTTAGCTACTAGGGGTCTGAGGCAGGGCTGCCCTCTTTCCCCCTTTCTCTACATTCTGTTAGCTGATTCACTAAGCAGGAAGCTGTCACAGGAGAAACAAATTGGCTCCATTCCAGGGATAAGAATTGTGCAAGGTGTTGCTCCAGTGAATCATGCGCTCTTTGCTGATGATTCACTCCTCCTCGGGGGAGCTTCCATGAGAATTTCTAACGCCTTCAAGATCATTCTCCAAAAGTACTGCAGCATCTCAGGAGCGTTAATCAGCGAGAGGAAAAGTGATGTCTATGGATGGAATATAGACCAACATTCTATTGAAAGGATAGCCAGTGTTCTGGGGTTCAAAGGTTATGCTGCGTGGGACAAAATTAAGTACTTAGGTCTCCCTTTGACGATGGGTTCCAATCGCAATCACCTGTGGGAGGAGGTGATTTCAAAGTTCAAAAAAAAGATTGCAGCGTGGGGCGGCGTTTGGCTTTCCACAGGCGGCAAGCTTACTCTAATTCGATCTGTGCTATCAGCTCTTCCAACATTCCAAGCCTCTCTGCTGATGGCTCCAAGGAAAATCGCAGATCAAATCTCCTGCCTTATGCGGAATTTTCTTTGGAATGGGGGGAAGGGAAACAGCAATCGATTTCACCTAATTAATTGGGAAATAGTGAAGCGTCCCTTTGCTGAAGGCGGACTCCAAATTCGCGACCCCCAGCATGCAAATTTAGCCTTGGGCTGTAAACTCCTGTGGCAGCTTTTAACCGAGCCCACGCATCCTGTCAGCCAGCTCTTAAAACTTAAGTATCTTAAAAACCAGTCATTCTCCTCCTTTAATCCAGCACTTGCTCCTAGAGGAACGCAGGCTTGGAGGCTCTGCTGTAAAGGGATCGATTTCTTCAGATCCCATTTGTATAAAATCCCAGGGAACGGCAAAAACATATTGTTGTGGAGGGACCGAATCATGGGGCATCCTCCACTTTCAGCTATCAATGAAATTGCTGATTTAAGAGTTTGGTTAAGTACAAGAGGCATCCGAAAAGTCGAGGATATCGCTGAGTGGGACATCAAAGGTAATTGGCAGCGTTGGAGATTGCCCAACATTCCAGCGCATTTAAAAAATCAGTTGACTACTCTCACTGATGCAATCACAGATTTTACACCTGTGCATAAGGACGAGGAAGACTCTTGGGGATGGGGGAAAACAGGAGTGTACACAGCCAGGCAAGGTTACTTACAGATGCAAGGAAAAAATGACTCTCAGCACCCGGAAACAGTGTGGAATCAGATCTGGGAAAACTTCAGCATTCCCAAGATAAATTTCTTTTCCTGGACCTTGTTCCACAACAAAATCCTGACTGGAGATAACCTGTGCAGAAGAAACATAGCAAGTCCTCATCGGTGTGTGTTCTGCAAAAATGCCTTGGAAACCTCAGTTCACATGTTCATCGATTGTGAGTATGCTCAGAAGGCCTGGACTAGCTTCTTGACAGGTCTGAATGTGAGACCCCCTGTTCATTGTTCGATCACTGACATGTTCTCGTCTTGGAGAGCTCGATATCCCCTCAACATCGCTGAAAAATCTCTTTGGCTAAAGGTGTGGATTGCAGCTCCAAAATATGTTTGCTGGAAGCTGTGGCTTGCCAGGAATGATTTTGTTTTCAACCAAAAAGAAACAACTGCAGATAATGCAGCGGAGCAGGCCAAGAAACTTCTTTTAGAAACTCTGAGACATTCCATTGTCAAAGATGATAGCTCCCTTCGAAATGAAGAAAGGGCATGGATGGATGGCTTCTCCCCCATGCCGAGAGCTTCAGCAATCATTCGTCCAAAACATAAGGAAAAATGGCAGATTAGAGACACCTTGGATAGTTTCCAGAAATGGTGGAAATCACAAGGTAAATGCACTATCTTCTTTGACGGAGCCTCGAAAGGCAACCCAGGCAGGTCTGGAGCAGGTGGGGTTATATACTTCCCGCATGGGAGAAAGGAGGACTTCATCTGGGGACTTGGGTTTAAAACCAATAATCAGGCCGAAGTCCTCAGTGTTTTAAAAGCTTGTCAACTGGCCAGAAAAGGAAACTCAAGGAAAATCTTAGTTTTTGGAGACTCCGAACTGTTGATAAAATCCTTAATAAACAAGAAAGGGCTCAAGGACCCAGTGCTAAACAAACAGCTTACAAGAGTGAACAGACTTCTGAAGGACTTCTCCTCAGCTCAAATCTTCCACATCCTCAGAGATTTAAACACAGAAGCAGACAAATTGGCAAATACAGGATGCACTCTAGAAAAGAGCATGATCAGCATAAATGCAGGGGCACCGAATATGGCATCTATTCCCTAAATGGGTAAGGCGTCCTTGCAAAAGCAGAGAATTGTAATAATAGAAACAGTGAATTGTAATGTTTGATCTGGCTTTGGCCATTCCTCTCCATCAATAAAAATATCCGTTTCAGTTAAAAATATATATATATTTCATAACTCTATATCAGTGCTTAATTAGTTGTAGAGATAAAGCAGGGGTCACCTTACAGCTTAGCTTTTAAAATGTACTCATTTGTCACAGGTAGAGCCACTGCTGCCAGCGAACATCTATAGTCTCGATAGGGTTACCTTTTAATCATCAATGATTCAGAATCCCATCTCTTTAAAAATTATTGACCTAGAGATAAATCCATTTATATATGTTTATTTTTATTTTTTATTTTTATTATAAATATTAAAAGCCATTGTCCTGGTTTGGTAGCCAAATAGTTGACAATGCCATTCACTGGTTATAATTGGACTGAACAAGCTGGCTCGTGATGAGACCCTTTGTCTTATAATTGTTTGCAATCATAAGCCATTACCCTGGTTTGTTTAGCAGTGTTGGTAATGTCAGCCTATTTTTCCCCTATGATCATGGTAAGCAGGCTCATGATGAGACCTCTTATCTTTTAAGTTTTAAATATATTTTTGGATTACACTCTAGAAAAATAAAACTCTTTTAAATAGGGAGAATCATTAACTCCTTAAGAGTTCAGAATGACAATTTCAGAGTTAAAAGTGCTTTGCTGTAAAGTGTCTTTACTTGGTTAAAAATAACTTTTATTCACTGATAATAAAATTTTGAAAGATCTTAATAAAATATTGAAATCTCAAAATGATTACAATTTTGATGAAAAAAGAAATTTTCCAGATTTCATGATACTTCATCAATTTCTCTTGTTTTGTAATCTCTTCCTTAAGTATGTCTACCTTTATAATAAGAAAAGCAAAATCTGCTAAGAGATTTTAAGAAAAAGCTAATAGGAGACTATTAACCATTTTTCCTATGTATGCCAACCATTGTTAGGTAACAAGAAGGCTTTCCATATAAATCATGGCAAAGTCACCAAAATCGAAGCTGAAAACCAAAGGAAAAGAATTCTTAAGCTAAAGTGAGAAAGGAAACCAACAAACAAAAATAAAAATGAAGAAATTTAAAAGTGGAAAGGAAAATCCTAATTTTAAAAACACAAACTCTATCAAGAATGTTTATGCCAATGTCTCAACAACATGAAGTAAAATAAAATAATCATGTAATCATTCCTTCTTATGTCGAGATCCAAAAAGCTTATACCTTGCAGGGTTGTAAGTGTTTTAGGATTTAGATAGCAGTGATCATAAAATTCAGCCAAAAAAAAAAATTATGTCTGATGTCAATCTTCTTGTTTCAAAGCATTATCTTAATCATTTTCTAATAAAAGGAATGTTTTAAAGAAACAGATTAAAGGTTCAAAAACTTCCTAGTGTAGCTGTTTCAATGAAGACTATTGTTGCTTCTTGAAAATAAAACCAGGAAAAGAGCATAGGGCTTCCAAAATATTATTTGGCAGATGATTGAAAGCTTTTATGAAGAGCTGCAAAACATATTTAAATATCAACATAATTTAAAAAACAAAACTGAAACTAAAGTAATGAAAGTGGGTACATGAATCTTACCATTGGATAATTGCATTTGATCTTACCTGAAGGTATCAATTTCTCCAATACTAGCTGACTTCTTTTTTTAGTTGACATTAAAAATATGAAGAAGGCAAACTAACCATAATCCTATAACCCAAAATCATTTTTTATTTTATTTAAACTAAAGCAAGCAGTAAAATGTAAAAATGGAATGCTTTGTGTTCAAGGGAATTGAAATTAAAACAAATGCATCAGAAATGAGATTGAGAATTTACAGTGATAAATGTTCTCAAAATATTATAAGTTTTATACAAATTCCATTATTTTATAAATTGTTTAGATTTAAAACCAAATTTAAGATAATGAAATTTAAAATAGAGAGGTCTTGAATTTCATATTTAATTATGGAATTATTTAAAACTGAAATATATGAGAAATCAAAATGGTTTGAATATGCTACAAATTTTTCATCAATCGCTTTAGTATCATAGCGATTACCCAAGATTGCTTTAAATTAACACAATACCTCATCGGATGATGCATATTGCATGTAGAGGTATGCGTTGGAGTTTATCGCATCGAGGGTTGCAGTAGTGAATTGTCGATATGAGATCATGCGGAAAGAGTATCTGTAATGCGATGGAGCAATCATATCATTGAAAAAATGTTATATTTAGGATCGAGGACAGTCATGTTGCAAATTACACATCGCACAACGCATCTCACAATTTGTACTTTGCACAATGCATATTGTGCATCGCAGATTTGGAATAGTGAAATTACAAAAATTGCGATGAAGCGATTGCGATATCGGCAATGCGATGGATGACGTGGCTTTCAGCATTATGATATGAGCATCAAAAATGCGATGAGCGATATCGATATTAGCATATCAGAATGTTGAAAAATAATCATATTGGAAATGCCAATATTATTCCTGCAATAACAGCGATGCGATGGATATAATAATCGGTAATTAGCGAAGAGCGATAAGCGATGAACAATTGGCGATTAGTGAAAAGCAATGAGCAATGAGCAATTGGCGATTAATAAAAAGCGATAGCGATGAGTTATTGCATCGCAACTTTTAAAATGAGTGCACAATGATGTATTCAATTTTCCTCCCGATTTGCGATTTGCGATTGGACTTATCACATTGGAACTTTCAAAGTTAACCTTTGACTAATTGTGATATGAAAATATTTTGCAATTGCGATTTGAATTTTATCGCATCGGAGTTTTTGCAAATGAATATATTAGAATGTAATTTCCCCGATTTGCGATTGCCGATTGGGTTTATCGCATCGGAACGTTTGAAATGAATCAACCTTATGTTAAATGAGATATGCGTGTTTGCGATCTGATTCATCGCATCAAAACTTTTGTAATGAAAAACAAATCTTTCAATTTATTCCAATGCGATATGTGATTTGGTATTTTATGAAAAATTGAATGAGGTAACACATCAGAGGTCTTGCATCATAAATCAAGTTGAAACATTTTTAATATGAATCTTGCGATGTTGTTTTAAATTTCAATTGGGTTTTCTAAATGAATAAATGAAAGAAAAGTTAAAGAATGCTTCAAATTCTAATGAATCACAAAATAAAATTTCCCTGAACCTGTTGCAAATTTGAAATGGGTTTGCTGCTTACTTCAAGTTTTGAAAACAAATGAAAACCTGCAAATAAAACAGAATAAGAATCAAAAATAAACTAAGGGAAAAAGAAACTAATAATAGATGAAAATGAACTTGTAAATGCGTACTTGGAAGAGAATTGTCTGTGGATTTTACCTTATGAATCATCCAATTCTTCTTTTGATTTATCAAAATTCTAAATTTGTTCAAATTCATCTCATTATTTATTCTAAATCGAAGTGTGCAATCAGCCTATATAAAATCTGCTTATTTATGTTCAATAAATCTGAAACTCATAAAATTCACCAGAAATGAATATCAAAATAGGCTTCCCTTTGAATTGCAATAGCAATTTATTTCCTATGCTCATTCCAAATTAACTTGAGAAAAAATTTGTATTGTTATAGTGACTGTTTAATAATGCCTTTAGTAAATAAATATGATACATATTGCAGCATCAGATAATAAACTAAAGATCAGGATGGGATAAAGCCACTAATTATAGAAAAATATCAACACAGATTTAAATATGTGCACATAGCAAAATGGACACCCTTAAGGTCATTTTAACAGATTTCGAAAAAGATAATATGAACTTCATGTGATTACAACGAAAGGTTAAACTGACTAATAATGATTAAATTGGAATTAAGCTTATAATAGACATTCATACATTTCATGGGATAATGAGATCATGAAGCTTTTATATCCTCAAAATCTTTAACAAATAAATTTCAGAAGAAAATCATATAAGGATATTTTGAAATAGAGAAAAGTGGGTTTGAGGTGATTGGTGCCAAGTGCAACTTCAATTGAATTTAGTCAAGACGTTATTCAAAATAGGCAAAGTAGAGATATTATTGAAATAAATTTTGATTTAAAAATGGAAAGTAAGAATTAGAATTTTTCTGATAAGAGGCAAATATTTCCTTGAACATGTATATGATATGATAAGGGTTGATTGTTCACTTTATTTTTTATTTGCAGAACTATTAATTAACTACATAAAACAAACTAACTAGATTAATTCTACTTCTATTTTAACCATATACATAAAAATGACTAGGTATAGTCATATTTCCAATGTCACCACTCTCTCATTTTAATTCATGCATATATGTACAGTTCAAATGTTAGTAATAAAAATACAAATCTAATTGAACTAAGAAAATTAAATCTATAATAAGAATGTACAGTTATTATTAACACCTTATTTTCAATCACCTTCTTTTGAAATGTCTTTTCCAATTGAATTCCAATTGGATCATAAAAATATGGATGGGTTTTCATTAATGACTGGAAAATATTTAAAAGAGGAGATGACAGGCCAGATTGTGGATATAAGCTTTTAAATTCAAAGGCCTAAAAAAAATTGTTAGCGTTATGTGTAAGTGTTAAACTATTAATAATTTTCCATGAAGGAAAGCTTTTCAAACAATTTTCAAATGGGCTAATGAAAAATGGAGGGAAATATGTCAAATAAGATGGAAAATTATCAATTGGATTAGATTGCTAGCTAGACTGTAAAAATACAATCTCTTGTTGACACTGCCTTTGGGAAGATAGAAGCTTTTGATAAAACATTAGCATTGATTGAAATTGAAATATTAATAGCTTTTGATGTTCATGACTATAATATGAAACTTCAATTTCCCAATAAGACAATGCATCAACTGAGCGTTCACTATTAAAGTGCTCAATATGCCAGCGTAGAGTGTCAAAAGTTTGAAAAATAAAATCAGAAAGCAAATCTAAATTTGAACAAAATAAGTGTGAAAGAAAAAATAAAGTGAAATCACTATTGGTACAACTAATATTACAGCACAATTGGGATTGTTTTGAAATAATTTATTTTTCACAAGGATTGGCGAGAATAATGAAATTTGAATAATTGTCAATTCCAACTTGTGAATTAGAAAGAGAACTATGATTATGCGCAGGAATGGGATTTTGATCATGATATGAATCATAAATTGGAATGTTTTCTTGAATCGTGAAATCATGAAAATAATTTGCTGCTACAAAATGAGGATTGGTTGGAATAATTTCTAAATTGAAATTATCCTCATTCACATATGTTATTTGACTTTTATCATGAGGATTCTCTTGAGAAGAACAGAAATCAACATCCTTGATGTCAAAATAATTATCATAAATGACTTCACAATATTCTCTAGAATTCCCTTCGATCTTGTCCAATATATCAAAACAAGGAGGAATAAAAAAATTATGTTCATTAATGGAAAAAAAATGATCAATAATTATTTCTCTATCTTGATAAAAATTTATTGGTAATTCATTTAGATCATCCTCTTTATTTTCTGAAATATCATTAATATGAAGAGGGAAGAAATTACCAACATTAAAAATATCAGGATAAAGGGAAAAATGAGAACCAGAAATAATGAATTCGAAATTTTCTCTGTTCGATAAATCTTGTGCACTCTGTTCACTTTAAATTTTAGATTCTAGATCATTCTTTTGTATACTCATACTTTCTTGAAGAACGCTGCTTTGATGCTCTGTTTTCAGCATTTATTTATCATGAAAAAATTCAGAAATTTGTACAGCAGTTAGAATTTATTATTCACTTTGATTGTTGCTTGCATGTGTTGATTTGCGATCTGATTTTCTGAATTTAATGTAGAGTAATTTTCAGATTTCAAGGCAACTCTTTCTCCAAAATTGTTGCTATTGTCTTCTTGTATTTGAATAGAAATATTTTCCAAGCTTTGTGAGACCACTTCATCATAATTTATTTGCACATCCATACTAGAATCCTTATTTATGTTAGAAGGGGATGGAACAAAGCTTGAACTAATTTCATATGGATTGGGAATGGGAGGAAGAGAGCAAATATATTCAAACTAATCTAGTGATTCTTCTTCCGTAGGTTTATCTTCAACTTTAAATCTTAAACAATTGAAATGAAATCGAATATTAAAATCCCTAACATACTCATTTTCAAATCTTCGTAGATATTCAATTTCACCACATACCTGTTCATAATCGTATCCGTCAAATTTACAAATGAAAAGTGTAACAAATTGATCCCAACTATGAATTGAGGTAATCAGAAGAGTTTTACACCAGTTTCTAGCTTTTGCCGCAAATGTGAGAGTAAAAATTATGCATAAAATGTCTTTATCAATTCCTTGAAAATCATAATTTGAAACATTTTGAATAAATTGAAAGACATTATTAAAAGCAGAAGAATTTTTCTTACCATTAATTTTACCTGAGACAAGAGTCTTACCACTTCGGATGGAGTATTGGAAGATGGACGTCCATGTATACAACTTCAAATTGGAAGTTTAAGAGGAGCCATCATAATAAAAATGAAATGTTAGAATTCAAAGGCTCCAAAGTAAAACAAGTTCCAGGCCCTCCTTCTAGCGCCAAAAATGTTGAAGCCTCGAAAATCACTGCTACAACATTGAGGGATAACCATCCGGTCCGGACCTTAATACAACTCATTTTCCGTTTATGATAGTGGCTCCGACTGGTTTAACTAGGTCCAGTTACCTTTTCCCTATCTCTATTGGTTTACGATGTATCGTTAACTACCAATAGACAGGGATATCAGATCAATTCTTCTTGTTGATCAGGCAAGAGAATGATCCTTAAGCTGATTTGGGTTCAGCCAAACCACAACTAAGATTTTGCCTCTTCGAGAAAAGGACTTAAAAGAATATATAACTTAATCTAAATACAAACTTATTCTATAATGCAAACAAAATAAACTAATCTAAATTCTATCTCAATTAGGTAGATATAGATCTAACTCAATTAAGAGAAAGATAATTAAATAATGAGGATTAAAATATGTCTGGCTTTAAATTAATGTCAAGCTAACGAAGAAATTCAATTTAGCTCACATTTGTGAATACCAAAACACATCCTATTGAGACCATTTAACTGAAATAATAAATCAACAACACTCCGGAAGAAATTCACAAAAATGATATCGATTGACAAATCAGTCAAGCCAATAATTAAACAATAATATGTGGAAGAAATTCACAACACATTACTATTTAATAAATCAGTTTTATAAGACAGATTTATGAGTAATGGTTACTTAGAAATCAGAGTTTAATTCATAAGAGTAGAGATACATAACAATTTGAGACAAATTATCCATATCAACATAAATGCATAAACATGAATAAAATGAAACAACAATTTTATTAAAAAAATGAAACTGGTATTTGATACAGAAATGCCAAAAATACCAGTTAATTAAATCTGCTTCTCTGATCCTTGCCTCTAACAGTACTTTACATTACTTGAATTTCTGCTTTCAAAACTAGAGCTGCAAAAATGCAAGCTTTGCCTATCATGCATAATTCAAGATTTAAAAAAAAAAAAAACCTCAATAATGTTCAGATCTGAAATTTTCTCTCCTCTCAATCTACAACTCTAAATTCCTATTACATAAATGTTTTTAGAAGTCTGGAATTGCAGAGGAGAGTAGCCACATTTACATTTTGCAATCTGCAATTTATAATCTTTCCGAAAGTATTTTGAGAAGAGAATTTGTTGAAGAAAAATCTGCCCAATCCCATTTTAATTGCTCAAAAATTCCAGTCTTTAATTGTTTAAGTCTTCTCATTGATTGAAATCTTTTTCTTCAATATCCCTTCTATTGTTTTTCCTGCAAAAAGAAATTAAAATTAAAAAATTAATTTTAATCATGCAAAAAGAAATTAAAAATATTATTATGCAACAATAAAATCCAAATATTATTTCTAGTATTAAAACAAATCCAATTAAATTCTATTTAAATAAATAAAAAGGAAATTTGAGCTCCTTATTTGATGCTAATAACGATTTTAATGAACCAAGGATATTATTGATGCATGAATCTGCAATTAAAAGAGGCTGGGCAAATGAAAATGAAGAAAACAAAACTCAGAAAATTGATTTTATTTTAGAAATTCGGAGCTTGATCTTCTGCCTGATTTTTGACCCACTAAATGATCAAATATGTTAGTAAAACCTCCTCGGAAATGTTCTCCTTGATTTTCTCTTTCAAATGAGCGATCCTGGGCCTCATTTGGCCAAGTAAAACTCAATCTATGAGCCTCCAAAGTTGATAAGTCAAATCTGATATAAATTTGGAAATTATGTTGCTAAGCTAAATAAAATCAAAATTTTAATTAAAAATCTAATCCTAAATTAAATTCTAATTATCTAATAGTTAATCATAATTTAATTGTTAATCATAAATTAAAATAATTATTTAAATTAATATTAATCTAACTAATTAATATAATTAACTATTTATAAACAAATTAATCTAATTAATAATAAATTTAATTAAATTAATTATATTTTAAATATTAATTTAATTAAATTAATTATATTTTAAATATTAATTTAATTAATCAATTTAAAATTAATTATTTTAAATATTTAAATATTAAATTTATTATTAAACTAACACTAATGTAAATTAACTTATGTTAATTTTTAAACTAACACTACAATAATTTTAATCTAAAAATTAACACTAACATAATATTAAATTAATATTATATATACCATTAACTAACATATACTAACCTTAATACTAACTAACACTACTTACTATTCTAATATTAATTTAATGCTAACTTTTAAAACTAATCTAAAACTACACTATTCTTAATGTATGAAAACACTAACTTAAAACAACACTACCAACTAATTTACAATAACACTATGACTCTTACCTACCTACCACTAACGTATGCTATTTAATATGAACTCATCGCATCAGAAATGTGAATTGTAACCTCATTGCATCGCATAGAAACGAGTCATAACTCATCACATCGGATAAAATAAATGTGACTCAATCGCATCGCATGAAATGAAATAAACTCAATCGCATCGGAAAAACTCATTGCATTGGGGTTTTTAAAAAGATGTGGCGATTGAAATTTTCCGATGCGATGTTCCGATTGATTTTATTTCTATTTTTTATATTTTTGTTTTTTGTTTTTAAATATATTTTTTATATTAAATTTAAATTTAATTAATTAATTATATAATAATTAATTTAATTAATTCAAAATTTAACATTAAAATTTTTATTTTATTTATTTTTTTATTTTTTTAAGATTATAAATTTATCTAAAATGATGATTTGCCTAAATAAGCTACAACCACTTTAACATTTTAGATTTTTCGGATTTTTCGAGTTTAAATTTATTTGAAAATTGGAGTAAATTATCGAAATCTTGATGCTTCGATATTTGGCTGTATAAGTAAAAAAAATGAAAAATATTAGTCATAACTAACTACGGGTTAATATTTTAAACTAAATGCATTATTGAATTCATTTTTAAAAAAATGAAATATTGTGCATTTACGCATTTTCTAACCCAGACGACATAATTGATTAGACTTCAAACGAGTGCTATTTACTGACCGGTTGACCAAATGACACGAAACAAGTGTGAACAGGAAGCTTATAAAAAAATCGATTTCAACCAAGCAATCAAAACAAGAATCTAAAGAAAATGAAAAATTAACAAAATCGTAAGATAATTGACTTAATAAAAATCCTAAAAAGTGTTTAGCCAAAAATTTTATAGAAAGGGTCCCCATTATTTGATGTGAACAAGTCAAAAATGGGGGGTTGTTGTACCATACAATAGGAACCAATGTCTTTTCCTATCTAACCTACTAGAAAAGCCAAGTTTAAACATTTTGGAAAATCTTCATTTTCTATCATATCAGCGAAAATTCAAGATTTGTTCAATCATGATTAGGCTGTATGATTGAACAATACTTCTTTTCAAGAGTAGTGGCATTTGGACTTGCACACTTTCAGAGACATTCTTTTTTGGTATGGGCTTTACCTTTTTTATTTTCATCTGCCCTCTTGTCTTCCTTTCTTTCTTTCTTTTTGTATCAATTTTTCTGAGTTTTTTGTCTAGACAATGTTATATACAATGAATAAAACTTTAAACCGATATCTTCAATTGAAATAATGCTTGAGCATCCTGCCATTGACAAGACCTCCAAAGAATTATGTTCCATCCATTTCTTGTCGGAAAAATGCATTATTACCTCTAGCAGAATGGATGATATATGGACCTTTCCATAGATTGTCAAATTTCCCGTGCTTGACTTTGTTCTCTCTTCTTGAATCCCACTTCAGCACTCTATCTCCAATGCTGAAATCATTTGCATTTTTCCTCTTGTCAAAAATTTTCTTGATGTTCTCTTGTACTAGTTGTTTCATGTTGTATACTCCTTCTCTGGTTTGATGCAGCTGGATAGTTTGGTTTATCCTTCTTTGTATGTCATTTTCTTCAGACTGCACCTCCTGAATTAGCTTCATCACTGGCACTCCAAAGCTTGTTGGTAAGACTGCATATGTTCCATAGACTAGCTAATAGGGAGACATGTCAATTGACTTCTTGTTTGTTAGCCTGTCTACCCATAGTGCATGAACTAATTTGTTGTGCCATGATTTCTTGTTTTCTTCCAGCAGTTTCTTAATGATTTTCAACAAAATCTTGTTTGATGATTTCGCCAACCCATTTCCTTGAGGGTAATAAGTTGTAGAATGTCCCAATGTAATATGATATTTGTGGCAAAATTCTACCATTTTCTTGGATCTAAAGGCAGTAGCATTGTCAGTAATGATTTTTCTAGGACATCCAAACCTAGATAAAATGTTGTTTTCAAGGAATTTGATAATTACTAAGTCTGTGGCAGTTCTGGAGGGAATGGCTTCTATCCACTTTATAAAGTAGTCAACTGTAGTAAGGATCCATTTATGTTGGGCAGAGGAGGCAGGGTGGATTTCTCCAATAAAATCAAGACCCCATTGTTGAAAAGGAGCTTCTACAGAGATGGGTTGTAATGGAAAAGGCAGTGGTTTTCTCTTACCCTCAAATATTTGGCATTTGTGACAAGCAATCACCATTTTTTGGATGTCTTGGAAAAGGGTTGGCCAATAGAAACCAACCCTAAGGATTTTGTTAACTGTGGTCTTCCAATAGAGATGACCTCCACATTATCCTTCATGAAATTCATGTTTGATCTTATCTGCATCTTCTTCAGGCAAACATTTAAGCAATACACCACCAGAATTTTTCCAACATAAAACTTTGTCTAGAATGCAAAAATTTACATCCTTTAATTTCAAGAATCTGGCCTTTGTTTTGGATAAACCAGGAGGAACATTTAGATTAAAAAACACATATAATATATCAGCATACCAAGGTGAGTTCAGAAATGCTTCCTCAATAGGTGGAGTCGCCAGCTCCTCTTTTTCATCCAATGAGTGAATCATATTTATGCCCAGTGCTTGAAAATTTGTTTCAACCATCAATTTAGCCAGTCCTTGCCCTTTGATTAGCTTGGTGGGCTTGATTTCCAGATCATATTCTAAGATAACAGCAATCCACTTACCTCTTTTGCCATCAGGATCTTGTGTTAGGATGTCTTTAACCACTGAATGAGGCACAAATGCAATGATGTGTGAATGCAGAATGTAGAATCTGAAATATTTCAGTGCCTTGACTAAGGCAAAACCCTGTTTTTCCATTATATTATATTTTAGAGGTGCATCCCTTAATGCTTGGCTGAAGAAATATATGGGCTGCTCTTGTCCTATTATGTTCTTTTGTAGTAGGACAACAACAACTATATGTTCTAATGCAAAGGAGAAAATGAAGAAATCTTTGGTGAAATCAGGGCTAATCAGGACTAGTGTTTGTGTAAGAGCTTATTTCAGCAAATCTTGGTCCAAGGACTAGTGTTTGTCCAGGAGCTTTGCTTCTATGGTCCATTTGACTCTTGTTTCTCTTTTTAGCATGTTAGTGATGTTCCTTAGGAGTTCTGCAAGGTTTGGTATGAACCTTCTTAAAACAATTATCTTCCCAATGAAAGATTGTAGCTCTTTGATGTTTCTTGGATGACTGATTTGTAATATTCCCTCAATCCTTTTTGGGTCAATCTTGATCCCTTCTTCAAATATGATGTGGCCTAAAATCTTCCCTTATTGAAGGCCAAACAAATTTTTCTTGGGATTTAAAGACAGGCCATATCTTCTACACTTCTCAAAGACCTTTCTTAAGTGAGCTAGATGTTCTTCATCAATTGTGGAGTAGATTGTGATGTCATCAAGATATATCACAATAAAGTAACCTATTTATTCAGAAAAAGAAATGTCCATGGCTCTTTGAAAATTGGCCCCAACATTCATTAACCCAAAAGTCATTTTAACATACATGAAGGTGCCCCAAGGTGTAGTGAAAGTTGTTGTGTTGATCATCTGGGTGTACCAGCACCTGATTTTACCCTGAAAACCCATCAAGTAAAGATATTATTTTGGAGCCCACTATTCTTTGTAGTATATGATCCATTTTTGGTAAAGGGTAGTTGTCCTTCAAGGAGGCTTTGTTTCAATTTCTGAAGTCATGCATAGCCTAATTTCTCTTGTTTTCTTCCTCGGTGATACAATATTTGAAACCCATTGAGTATCTGAGAGGGACTATTATTCCGGCATCATACATTTTCCTTATTTCTTTCTCAACTAGTGGTAATTGGACAGGGTTTGCTCTGTGCAATTTCTGTTTAAAGGGTTTCTGGTTTTCTTTGAAAGGAATTTTTTGTTGAATGATCTCAGTATCATAGGCCTTCAAGTCTTCATAGCTCCAAGCAAACACATCACTGAATTCTTTAAATAGCTCAATATATTTATGTTTTATAAGAGTTGGCAGTGTTTTTGACAGTTTTATCATTTTGGGTTCTTGTTCACTACCTATATTGCATTCTTCTACATTTGTTTCAGTGGATTCCATCTTTGGCTTCTTAGCCGCATCATTAAAATAAAAAAGCTCTTCTAGAGGGACCAGCCCTTTTGGCAAGGTATTATCTCTGAACTACAGCACTTCAAAGTCTTCTTTTTTTCTGAATCTACACATAACTCTGTCTCATGTGGGTCATCTTTTGTTAGCAGATTTATATTAGCATCATCAGGGGGCTATGTTTTGTATGTTTTTTCCTCAGCGGAGCAGTCTTCTTCAGGATCCAAATCTAAACTTAGCATTTCAAACTCATTTTTGGACTGCAAGAAATCTTCAATCTGTTTGTCACCTTCAAAAACTTGCCAATATTTTATGTTATCAGGGACAACTGGTCTATACTTGACTTGTACTGTGTATTGTTTGTTATGATAAGGTCTTTGACAAGCACTGGCTGCAAATACTAGTCCATTGGTGAGGATATTTTGATTCCTTTGGACAAAGGTAAGATCATATTCTTTGAATGTTTTTAGAAGGTCAAGGGCATCGTTCCTATATGCTCTTAATCTAGGGTGTTTAATTGAATATTCTCCCTTGATCTGCCTAATGACTAGCTCAGAATCCCCATGGACAGTTATCCTTTTGGCCCCTAATTTCTTGAGTAATTGTAGCCCTAGAAGGAGTGCCTCATATTCTGCTATGTTATTAATGCATTGAAATTTTAGCCTATATGAATGACCTTTTGCATGTTTTCTCTCTGTGTTTTGTACCCAAACACCTACTCCAAATCTAGTTTTACCACAAGAACCATCAAAGCTCACGCTCCATAGAGGTTCAGTCTTAGATTTCTCATTATGTTCAGCATTATAGTTGCCATCATGTTGCTCATTTTCTGCAGGTTCTGACTGTTCTTCTTCTTCCTCTTCTGTTTCCTCTCTTTCCACTAATTTTTCATTCTTTGTTACTTGTTCATTAATGTTTTGATCATTGTAAAGGATAATGAATCAAGGTCTATGTGGAAAGAATAGAGAGGGGAATTATCTGGCTTTTCCTGACTACTGACCATGTATTTCATATGAGTCTCCCTATATAATCTTCTCAGTTGACTAAAGACAGGTATGGTAGCATAGGTCATGTCCATTTGGAGGGTGCCTTGAAGTTTAGATCCCCATGATCTTGAAAGGAGCATGTCATATTTAGGGGGTATGTCAGCTACTACAATATCCATTACTGGGCTCTTGGCTAGTATTTGTGCTAGATTAACATGGAGATCTTTGATTAGGCCTAAGAATTTTACCCCACTGGGGTCAAAAGAATATAAGTCTTTGTATGGTCTAGTTATCTCAAGGCCTAGTCTTTCCATTACTACCTTTGGCATGAGGTTATGTGAAGCTCCTGAATCTAACATGGCATTGTGGAGGATTTTATCATGGGTATTCAAACTAACATAAAATGGAGGGACACCTCCGTCTTGGAATTTACCTTCTGCTTCTAGTCCAAACAAAAGTTCAGATTTGTCATCATTTAAATTTACAGAATCAACATTTTCTCCTATGTTTAAAGCTTTCAAAACTTGGGATCTATATACATCTTGGGTAACTATTCAGTAAGAGGTATGGAGATTTTTATCTTTTCAATTTCATTCTCAATACTGAAAGGTGTTAGTGCTCTTAGCAGATTTGAATTGGTATTATCAGACATTGTTTTTACAACAATTTCAACTTGCTGATTTTTATTTGGGAACACAGTTAAAACAGTTTTGTTAGGGCTACTAGCTGGATTCCTAGTGTTGCTTTGGTCACCACTATGTTGGTTGTTTTTGTCTTTATTTTTATCAGAACTTTTAACCACTGTGTTTGAATTTCTGCTGTCCTTTTAGGAATATTTTCAGGAATTTTCCTAGCAAAAATTTTTGGGTTGTTTCTCTTGAGGGTGTCTTGAGCTTTCTTGCTTCTGAGGTCATACTGTCTATGTACTTCCATAATAGCATTTTCAAAGCCTTGTTTATATTCTTCCGATTCTAGGCTTTCTTCTTCAAATTGGGTTGGGGAAAACATATCGTGTTCGTCCTGAGTGAGGAAAACAATATCCTCGTTATTAACTCCCATTAGATTGATTTGACTTTGTTCGGGTTCTTCAATCACTCCCTCATCCTCATCAGCATGGTTTTCTTGGAAAGGAGGTCTGATTTTCTTATCAGATTCCCTTTGTTCTCTTTGTCTCATTTGAGGGGGATTTCTTCTAAATTTTTGGTTTTGGTTATGGTTTCTATTTTGAGGAGCTGTTTGATTTTCTCTGGGGTAAGCTCTCTCATTTATGTTTATTCTCTCCATCATCCTCTCCATAGTTATAACAAGGTTATCAATCTTAATATCAGATGATGAAGGTGCAGCCTCTTCCCTATATGTGACTCTCTTTTTCATTTTTCATTCTAGCCCTCTTGGCAATCAGATTTGCCTCTACACTTACTGCACCCCTCTGCATGTCTTCTAATGTGAGAGGGTCTCTTTCTCTTAATTGGTAAGCCATCTCTAGATAAAAACCATCTGGAAATTTCATTAAGGCTAAACCTTGTGGAGGTTTTATGTGAGGAGGGAGGGAATTATATACACTATTGAACCTAGTGCACTAATATTGGACACCCTCTCCAACATTTCTCTTAATGTTTTCATACTCTGATAAGATTTGGAGAGGGTTTTTCTTGACTTCCCATTTGTTTAGGAATAGTTGATGAAAAGCAGGGAGGTCATGTATACTATTAGGGGTTAAGTTTTTAAACCATTTTCTTGCTTCTCCCCCTAAACTTTGAGCAAACATTCTTAGTTTAACAGTCTCATCATCTATTTCTTGTCTCTCAAAATAGTCATTCATTTTATCCACATGTAATTGAGCAGTTGTAGAACTACTCGCATCATATAAAGGAATTTTGGATTGATAATCATGTGGTAGAACAACTAAGGGAAATGGAAGGACTAATGGGGAATACCATGTTGCCATGGCTAGTAGTTGGGGAAAAAAAGGAGGGTTAACAAGAGGAGGGTTTAAAAAAGGAGGTGGAGGGTTAAATGGAGGAATGTGAACAGTGGGTGTATGAATGGGGGTTGAATTTAGTACAACAGGATTCTGTTGTAAGGTGGATGGGTCTAAAACTATCTGGGTTATCCAACTCTGAGATCTAGTCCTAGACAAGCCTTGTTCTAGGGGTAAGTCAGGTAGGATATTCTGCAAGTATTTAAGGTTTTCAGGTAGGGAACTTGCTTTGTGAATTGGTCTGCTAACAGTTGGATTTTTAGATCTAGGATATTTCCTTAGGATGCTCTCAGGATTGTCAACTATTGCAAGAGGATTTGGGTCTGGATGGGATCTAGTACAGATTCTTCTAGAAGCCAGAATTTGGACCCAAAGTTCATAGAGGTTGAAAGTTTATAACAGTTTGAAAGATAAACCAATCTATGAAAGAAATACTTAATCCACAAATTATTCTTGACTGGGTTCCTTTGAGGTTTAATGATATCAGGATTTCTCAATAATTTCCCAATGGAGTCTTTTTAGAAAACCGATGGAGTCACCAGGCCTACTGAAAACCAGTGGAGTCACCAGGTGGAGGCCTTCTAATTGTTTTTAGGCTAGCTGTTGTCCACCATCATCAACTAGATACCATTCTTGGCTAACACTTGATTCATCTAAGTTTTAAAGGGGTTTTCTAAGTTCTTGAGGAAATATTAAGTTGTTTAATTACTCAATTCCCCAGTATCGTCGCCATTATGTTGGCTCACCATGATTTGAAAGATTGGCAAGAACAACTCTGCAAGGAACCACATCAAACCACTTGGAGTCCAAGGACCTAACCTTCCTAGACTCAAAGATGGCTCTCTCTATGGTTGTGTTTGTAAATTATTTATCCTTATCCTTATGTTTTTTTTATTTTAGGCTAGTTATGAAGTTTTAGGATTGTTTGTTTTGTTTGATTGATTGATTGATTTTTTTGATTAATTGATTGAGTGTTTTAGTTGAATATATAAACTGGGAGGAGCATTAATCCATTGGGCTATGGAGTCATAAGAGCCTTTAATTGTACATCAAATCTGCAAGGGTTTTCATAGGGCAAGCTAACTATATCAAGTGGATCTCTTAGATTAGATGAAATATGAAATGACAGTAAGTTGTGAATTAAGTAAAACTAAAGGGCAATTAAGAATCCTTTAACTATACTTCAAACAAGAAAAGCCTTTAAGATAACTATTTGAGAAAGACCAAAGGACAGGGAAAACCATAGACTTCTTTGGCTAGACTCTATTAAGTAAACTTTAAGACAAAAATCCAGTAATCCTAGAGAGCAGGACACCCCTGAATTCTCTAGCTATTGCTTTCAGAAAAAATAAAACATTCAACATAACAGTCAGTGAAACTAAAGAGCAGTTAAGAATTCTTTAATCAAACTTCAAAGAAGGCCTTTAAAGCAATAGTTTAAGCAAAACCAAAGGACAAGGTAAACCATAGACTTCTTTGGCTGGACTCTACTAAGCAAACTTCAAGGCAATAAGCTAGGTGGAACTAAAGAGTAGGACACCCCTGAATTCTTTAATCAGACCTTGCAGAAGAAAACATTAAGATGAAAGAATTGGACAGAATTAAGGTGCCAAGACAACATATCTTAATCTAAATTTTATGTTCTTTTATCAGAGAAAAGATGGACAATATGGAAAACAGAAGGGAGACATTGACAAATAAGGATAACTTCAACATTAACATAGATCAAGAATCCTGTGAACGTGCTTGTATTACTAATTTCCAAAACAGTTACAATACTCCAATGCAACAATCTTTGCAGCTCAGAGTCTGATCAAATCCAGCTTAGCAGCTTATCGACTAACTCAACAATCACCAATTAACCAACCCCCAACAATGAATCATACATGCAGTATGTAACTGCAGATGAGGAGGTGATCCTAAGCTAGGGTTTCAACTTGTATTTATGACAGAGTAAATTTTATCTTGACCTTTGATACCATGCAAGGCCCAAGGAAAAATATCTGTGACTGACTCACTGTATAATAACTTCTAACCTAACTGTTGAGCTCAATTTTAGATATATTTGACTTTTAAGGCTTTTCATTAACTTTTACAATAACTGCTGAGTAGCTCGGAAATATCTATGATTGTTTCAATAACTGTGGTTGCCTTTATTTGAGTGAAATAAGGCTGTAGGTGGAAAAATGTGTTTTGAATAAGTAATTGTTGTTTTGCTTCAACATTTTGGCTATTTTTCCTTCGTTGATTTGTCTTTGATCTGTCCTTTAACCTTGATTTGTTTTAAACCTAGATTTATCTTTTCCTTAAACTCTTATTTGTCTCCTAAACTCTGCTTTCTCAGTTTAATTATTCTAATCTTCTTCTACCTCTGGTCTCTGTCTTCTAATCCCGTTCATTTATCTTCATTTCTGCCTGCGCTGCTACTGTAAACCTCTCTTATTTCTTTACCCAGCGTTGTGGAAAAATCTCGCTATCTTTGGAGGGTTTGAATGACCATCAATGGTCATGATCCATTGATGTTTATGCTTTAATCTGATGCTCGTGGTCCTTTTGATGGAACAAGTCATTTTGGATCGTCACTCGGAGGACCTGTTTAAATAATTCTTGGGCTTTTTAAATGAAAATTATGCATTTCCGCCATGTATAATCACCTGCACACTAAAACAACTGTCAATTAAAACCTGCGTTTGTGGACAGAGTCTGGAGAATGAGGCTTGTTGGTTTTCTGCGTTTGTTTTTGGCTTATCGGGTCTTTTGGACATGTTACAGGGGTTAATTTAGGGGTTCAGGGCTTATCACAAAGGCACAGGGCTTTGGATCATTTGAAAGGGGTCGGTGGTTTTGATTTATGGCGCGAGAGCAGCGGGCGGTTTTTGCATAGGGCTCAGGCTGTAAATGGTTTTGGCGAAGGGTGTGTGATTCCATAGAGGGGACGTCGCGTGGCAGATGGGACGGCGGGAATACTGCCCATTTTGCGAGGTCAAGGTTTGTTATCACTCGGGCTTTTAGGTTTGTGGCAGAGGATTGGGGCCGTTGGATCAGGAGGAGTAGATCAACAGTCGTCGGGGTTAATTGTAGCGGCAGGTAAGTTAGCAGGTGGGTCCTGGGGGTATACGTTTAAGCGGAGGCGCTTAAAATGTAAGGCGGGGGAGGTTAATATAGCAGGACCTGGGGGTATTAAAGCGAAGGTGATTAATACAAAGTGGGGTCCAGAGTCTATACAGGTAGGAAGGTTTAGTTTTAGAGCGGGGGTTAAGTTTATTAAGCACAGGTTTTAATATAAAAGGAGGCGGGGTATAATAAAAAGGGGTCAGATTTTTAATTAAAACAGGGTTTAATTAAAAAGAGTGGGTCCCGAATGAAAAATAAAATTTATTCAAAAACAATGAAAAAACGGTTTTTCATTGTTTTGAAGGGAAAGAGAGGGATGAGTGAAAGGAGGGGTTTTAAATGGGTTTTTTAGGAAAATAGAAAAAGGCAGAAATGAGGGATTTTTAGGGTCACTCATGGGATTTTCAGAGCGTGAGGGTATCGTGAAAGAGGAAAAATGAGAGATAGGGAAAATAGGTTTAAATGAAGATAATGAAGGCAGTGAAATTTCTGAAAAATGATATTTAGGGAATGTTACTTTCATTAGAGTATAGGAAAACCATAGTCATCTAGTGATAGTGTAGAATACATATGACTAACACTACCTAGGTGACCTTGAGTCAAGGACCTAATCAAACTGTCTGCAGTATTCTACGCGCTTGGTAACTCTCTATAAGTTTGCAGGCGCAGGGCATTTGGCAGGACATTGTAAATATATCCTAACTGGGTATAAATGAGTTCAAGTTGCCGGACATTGTTAATGGTATCCTCCTCGGAGGTAGGTTTATGTTTCGCCACATATTTTGAGATCTCGGTTGTGAGAGTTTTCAAAAATAAGTCCCACAACACTATAGCTTCAAGTTTGGCTTTACACAAACTGTGACGTCGCTGCCATTTATGGAGATGGTCTGATATATGGACGACTGGTGTTCGCCTAAAATGAGTCAGCAGTTCCATTCCTGAATCATGGTGAATGGGTAGCTGAAAATAGGTGAGGAACAAGTAGCGAGGGTGATAAAGGTTCCATGAGAAGGAGAAGGATGCTTGACATACCATTTCGCTACAATCCCTATTAGGGTGCGTTGAAAAAGTCTTAGTCCAATAGTATCATCAATGATACTATTGGACGAACACCACAAGTGTAAATTCATAATATGATTTCCTCAGTATTCCACTTGATTCCCTTCGAATTTTAGTATATCTGAAGGGAGCTTCGTGGGCATGGGAGGCTAATTAAGGCTATGAGCAATGGGGTCATTAGTTAACTTTATTAGATCTGGAATATTAAGTGATGCTAAGAAGGGTAACTAAGTATTGGATGCCATTGTATACTGTGGAAAAGCAGGTGTCTGAATGTGATGGTTTATGGGGGGTGTCTGGGGAATATTACCTTATGGCATGCCCTGATGAATATTCTGTTGACTCCCCGAAGGGGTAGCACTCCTCTGCCCTCTATGGGGTCGTGGGAGGAGTTGAGTGTGGTGACCCTCCTGGGGTTTCCACTGGTGTGGTGTTGTGTGACCCTTGGAGGTTTCCAATCACAGATGCCCCAATAAAGGATGAACCAATAATGGTGGCGGTGTGTCATCTTTGACGCCTAAATGGTGAGAGACTTAGCATTCCTTCCTCTAATGGGGGAGGTCCAAGAAATGACTAGATTGACGAGGTCTCGTTGGGTCGTTTATGGTGTTGACTAGATTAATCTTGGTGATCATTTTGGTTTGCTAGAAGAAGGAATATTTTTATCAAATAAAATTCGATCACATGCATAAAACAAAGTGAAAAAATAAGACGTAATTTCTCCTTTAAATTAACGTTATGTGATCAAGCAAGCAAAAAATGTGGTTTTGTTTATTTTCGTATGATACTCAAAATACTAGATAGACCTATTCGTCGTTACACTCTCAATGTAATTAGCCCTTGTAAATATTTATTCTTATGGGTACTCGGGGTGACGTCCTGAAAGAACTGGTGACACCTTCCAGCAGCAAAAGAATCGACCAAGGTAACGGTAAGAGGATCGAGTGTTGCCTACACCATCACTTTTCGGGAAGGATGCCCTAGTTTTTGCCACTAAAGTACCATCGTCCCACGTGAATGTTCGAGTCTTGAGCTTCTTTGTAATCAGCTACCAGTACCGAGCAATAGATGGGTTGGGTATCCCCAAAAAGTACTGCATGCACTGAACCTAAGATTAACCCCCTTTGAAACGAGTCTCTGGTAATGCTCGGGTATTTTTTCCGTGAGCATATAGACGGATTTGAAGCTCCCTAAAGTCAACATCTATGTTTCAAAATGTATTATGACCATGGAAGCTTATTGAATGCCTACCCCTGGTGGTCCTAAATTGAACTATAATTTATTTTGTGGCCCCTGTAGGGAGAATTTAGTGAGTTCAGTTAGTGATTATTTTTAGAGAGTCAATTTTCTTAGGGTGTGCCTTGGTGAAGTAACTGTAAGAAGAGGATAAAGGTCCCAACACACTGGGTGCCTTCTAGTCCAATTCTTACTGATGCTTCGTGTGTGCTTTGGATTGTACAATCACAAGTGTTATGAGATGTGGATATGCACCGATCCTTTACAATCTCTAATTACCCTATGTGTGATTGTTCCTTGCAAAAATAAATGATGTGTGAATTATGGGCCACTTACACCTTTCCTAGTTAGACTATGTTTGAACTATAGGAAGGTGGAAAATTTTCTTAATAAAGTGTTCATGTGTATACCCAGGCTCAGCGTGAGGTGCAAGGTTGGCAAAGATTACTTGTTTTCTTTTCAACAATTTGGTCCTGGTCCTGATTTCTAATGCAAAATTGAACTAATCTAATGCAAAAATTGAAAAAACTTGAATTAGCTAAAGATATGTGGATATATGGGCCACTTACTTTTATGCTAACTACGCTATGTGTTCTATATATTTTATGAGAAAATTGTTTGTTCATACAGCATATGTGGATTGAAGGTCACTTACTTTTCCCTACTTAAACTAAGTGTGATTTGCAAAAATAAAAAACTAAAATTAAAAATACTTAGTTGCTAAGCTAAATTCTAGAAAATAAGAGTTCTAACTAGTCATGAAATACCATAACACAGTGGTGGAAAATTTTTTATGGGTTTCCAAACACTTTACAACTACAAAAAATGGGAAAAACCAAGCAAAAATGGGCTTGCATCCTACCGCGCGGCTTATCCACCCACACGGGCGAAACGCGCGTCTGTCAGAACAGAATGTGCATGGTCGGAGAAAAAAAAATCCTCCTCTTCTCGGCCAAATTTCTCACTGAGGGTGGTTGAAGGTGTTGAGAGGATGCAAGGGTGATTTTGCAGCAAGCTGAGTAGGAATAAGCACATGCATCGACAACCATTAACTCAAAAGAAAGAATCTAGTGGAGTCGACATTCCTGTGGTAGTGTACTCGGTGCATGAGTGGACGAAATACACTTTTCATAGTAGGGAGGCTACTTACCTTCATAAGAGTCACAATTCAAAGTGGTTTTTCAAACATTAGTGGAACAAGTTCAACATGTAATAAGCTAAGTTAAATGGAAACATAGCATGCTACATAAACAACGAAACAAAAACAAAACAACATACACAAGAAACACGTTCAATAGAGAAAACACACTAATAACTCAACAATGGAGAGATTTCTCCCTTTATTATGTGTTGGTAGTAGTAGAAGATAAAATGCTAAATCTCTTGTAGTGGATCCTTCGAGCTACAGAGCTCCAATATCCAAGACAAGGGGGTCTCTTCCCCTCAATTTTTTAGCAAGCCTCTCTTCCCTCTTAAAGGATGGTAGATCGATGAAAATGTGGTGAACTCTTCTCTCTTGGATTGATATGTTGGGTGGCCAGCAACTGATTTCCTCCAATCCTCCTGTTGTTGGACAACACAAACTGGTTTGCTAAGGAGAAATTTGGCCAGCATAACAATGTGTCTCCTATTTCTCTTCCCATGGCTGGCTTTTATGGACCATTTTCAAATTTTCCCTCCTTCTCTTGGTCCAAGATGGATGGTGACACAAGAGCGGGGGTATCATTCCTTTGTGTGCTGCACTAAAGCCTCAAGGTGGCTCAAAGGCGATTGTACTTGGTTAGGTTGAGTGAGAATATTTTTATCCAAGTGGTCCCGGATGGTGACATTATGCATCCCCAAGACCGTGTGGCTATCGAAGGGATAGCCACACAGTGCGCGAATATTGAAGGAAAAGCCACACTACGCGCCCAGAGCCAGTGTTTCCTGTGCGTAGTCCAAAAAAATTTCCTTCTGACCTTAGGAAAAAATATTTTTTTAGCTCCTCTATTGTATATCTTCCTTGTAAACCTTTATATGTACCGTCTACTTGCTATTTTTTAATGTATTCTGCCTATACGATTGTTGGCTTGAGGGGTCCTGACCCAAGTTCAGAGTTTATGGATAAACCAACAAACCCTCCAACTACTGGCCCATTCGGAAGTGACCTGCTTGCGCAGACCAAAGTCTCACCCGAAGCAGTATGGGGGGGGTGTTGGCACTAGGTTTCTACACCCTAAGGGAGAAATTAATGAAGTGGTCCTCAGTAAAACCAAATGCAAACTTATACAGATGTGCGCAAAAATATATAACAGAATCGCAGAGAATGCGCAGCCATTAATAAAATAACACAGAATAATTGTTCGCCTTAGCGCAAATAAACAGAACATAACCAGATCCAGATCTTAACCAATGAAAATAATTAAACGGATCTATTAGCCATCAATAATCATTCGCAATCATATCATATATCCTTTGCGTGATAATCAATAAGAAACACAGATAATGTGATCTCAACAGAATATAAGCAGTAAACAACTCAGATGCATAACACAGTAAACTTGCCAAAAATTGTCCTTTCTATTAGCTTCAGATCTGTCAATCAATACATCGATTTTCCCTTACAAAACCCTTCTGCGCACACAGCCATCGAAGTCTGCACACAATTAGGACTAGTTCTTTGCGCACACAGCCAGCAGGAGTCTTTCACCCCAACTCAAACAACCCTTACAGATGCATAAACTTATCAGAACATCAATAGTTCATACAAAATTGACTACTTAGCTTAGACATTATCTATCTATTTATATACGCCTAGCACACAGATACTATGGTCTCAAACCATGGTTTGAGGCCCATTGTTTACCCTTAAGCCCATTTACATCAAAATTGGGGACTTTGACCCACCCCAAAGCCACTTGACTCCCTTTACGTAGCGCGCACATACAAAATTATACAAAAATACATCGAAAATTGGCCTCAGGGGACCCCGCTCCAACAGGCCCCCAACAAAAACATGTGACTCATCACGAGTCACTGAGGCACCTACTCCTTGATATTGGCCTGGAGCATGCTGACAGAAGCTTTGAGAGGGAGCACTGAGTCCAAACTTTGCATTGCGGCAGTCTGTGCTTGCTGAATTAATTTTTCAATGGTAGGTCCTTCAACAACCATCTCGATGTTGCGCTAAGTCTACTGGATGGTATTCAATGTAGTGTCCAACATCTGCAACAATTGAAGTGCTTCCTCCACCCATGTTTGCATACATTCCTTCAGAAGTTGTTCTTTTCACCGCAAATCTGCAATCTCAGTTTGAATTGTTCTGCATTCTTCCAGACGAGCGAGGCACTATGTGAGGACCAATGTGGGCACCACTTTTCAGATTTCTTAAAATTGCTACTCTTTCTAGTGGAAGGCGTCACGCAGATATTGTACTACCAGATCATTTTGGATAGATTTCCAAACACTCATAGCCTCGTCAAGCAAATTGTCACATTAAGTGACCACAACATCAATACTATCCTAGGCCTACTTTACTTCCGTTGCTCTCTCCGCACGCACCTTTGGTGGGGTCTTTAGCTACAACTTGGTTTGGAGGTCTCCAATCTGCTTCTCATACTATGTTCTAACTGTTTGTACCTCCTTGCGCGCTACTTTCACCGCAGCAGCCAATCCTTCGAGTTTTTCTGCAGACACAGCTGTGGTCAGGACAGCTGGTATATCTTTGCAAATCTGGTGTATTCTGGCCTCCAATGCAGCGTGTTGGGTTTCTACTTCTCTACAAGCTTCTTCTGCTTTATGATTTTGTTTATGTGCTTGCTCGGCCTGCTCTTGTGTGTCTCTGTTCTGCATATGCGTGGTAGCTTCTCTATATTGAAGCTCGTTCGCGATCATGGAATGCATGAGATAGAGTTTAGCTGTAGGAAACACTAAAATATTAATGTGCACATCACTTGTTCCTCTAAATCGGAGACGTCGGTTGGCATACATCTGAGTAGATGGCAGGGGGATGTGAACAAAGCATCCATCCCCAGAGGCTAATAGAGCAACATCAAGTGGTTGTGTGCTTGTAACTGGCGCTCTGATCTGGCTCGCCTAAATCACGCTTTATTGAATTTGGCTCACTTGTACTTTGGGTTCATATAATCCAACTTGTACAAGTTTCAGCCCGGACTTGTACTGAACTTCCATGTCTGTCCAGTGATCCTCAGTCGCAGACGTGACAGTGTTGGCTATTTCATTTAAGTTGTCCACTGTCAGCGTCAGGATCTCCTACCCTACCTTCTTGGAACATTTACGCTTCTTACACAAACCTTTAGTGGCCTGAGAGTTGCGCTTGGTGCCTTTTGATATTTCAAATTCTTTAGTGTCTTTGGTGCAAATCCGTTCTTCTCAAGCACTGTTGTTGTTTCAACAGTCTTACCAGTTGTTGTGGGAGTCACTTTCTTTTCTGTTGCTTTCTCTGTGACCTTCTCTATCACTGTCTCTGGAACTGTCTCAGTAGGTTTCTCAGTGGCTTTCTCCATTTATTTTATTTTCGGAGTACATTGCTTTGTCGGGGTATGTGGTGTCAACCAGGTCGGTAGCCATTCTGATGTCACTCGCACTAAATCATCCTTTGTCACCAAATATGGCAGCTCGTACCATACTCCCTCTACAACGTCCTTTGTGTGGATATGAATGTTATGGAAGGTAGCCTTGAAATATGCTACCATCTTGTATTGGTCATATAATGTGGGTGACAGTCGCGGCTTCAAATACACTGCTTGGTTCAGGGTGGCATCATACAGAACCCAAAAAAAAAATTGTGTGCACTAGGTCTGAAGAGTTCCACATTGTTGCATAGCGTGCATATTCGCACATTTTTGGCTCAATGTCTGGGAACTGTGTATATTCCAGGGTCCTCCATCCAATAAGCGCAATCAATAAAATGAGGCAAGCATATTGGAAGGGCTTGCCTTCCTCATGTGCCTCGCGCACATTTTCCAAAAATTCTTTACACAGGTAACTACACCAGCTGTAAAGTATGCCTTTTTCATAGCATCCTACAAGCACAATCACATGCGCATGCACCTCCTTTGGTTTTCACTTACGCATAATCTTGCAGGCCAAGATGAGCGTACCAAAATGCACAACGAGGTCATTAATTTCCTCCACAAAAAATCCCTAGGTCTTCCTTGTGACATTGTGTTTCTTCTTGATTTGATCTGCAACTGCCTTCTCCCACACCTTCCCACCAAAGTCAACAATAGGGTCGGCCCCCTTAGGTGGCAGTCCTATGATTCTGTGGATTAATTCCACGTCGATAGGGATGTGATCTCCCAACCAGACCGCGTCATCATGGACTAGAGCCAGCAACTTTCAGACGCAAATATCATTTATGGGGCTACACCCAAAATGAGGGATTTGCATCAGATTGAGCAAGCCTGCCTTATGCAGATCTATCACCCCCCTCTTTGGCTTGAGGTGCACAACACCTCCTTCATAAGTGACTTGATCCAAATATAGCTCAAGCACGAGCTCGGGAAACTTCTTGACATCAGCGATGTCCCAATCATCAAATCTTAGCTATGGAATCTTTGTGAGCATGTCCCCTTCCAATGGGACATTCTTAGGGATCAGGGGTACTTGGATACTCGTGCGCACCTTGTCCAGATCCTTAGGTGCCTTTACAGATGATTTTCATGGTGCAATGTAGTCGAGAAGCCATGAGAATGGGGCTATTTTAATTACCTCCTCCTCATCTTCCTCAATGGTTTCTTGGAATTCCGCCATGGGCCTTTTCATTTTCTCTCTCGCTGAAGGGCGCAGCCTTGGGGTATTCTCTTGGGGAGATCTATGCATTCCAGAGGACTACCCCTTCTTAGTCTAGGACGTCGTAGGTGTTTCCATAATAGGCACTTCGGGCGCAGCAGGGTCATCGCCCGGTCTCGTGGTTGTCATCGTTTCAGGAATTGCGTAACCTAGCCCTGCTCAGCGCAATGTGTTCTCAAACCCTGGATCCAAACTAGACATAGACACAAAAAATGCGATGGCAAATAAAGAGCTCAAAGCACAAAAATCACTCAAAAAGCAAAGGGAACTATTGTGACCCCATAGGTCATATTTATACTTGTGGCGCACCCTCAACCACTCCTTATGCATTAATGAGGCTCCATTACTGACAAAAAAGTCCCAAATATGGAAAAATCCCTTCATTAAATGCATCTTAGACATTCCTAAAACCGGTAATAAATCTGTCTTATCCATTTTTATAGTTCCAACGGCTAGTTTTTGGCACCTCTGCGACCTAGTCAACCTCCTTGCGCAGATACCGTGCACGCATCGCACCTTACTGTGCATATAATCCATAGCTCAGGATAACCACCAACAGAACGTCCCCCCCAACACAGGCTTGTTGACCAGGTAATTCAAAGCATATCGAGTAATGTTTGTCGCATCCCTCAACAACTGCAAACTTCTCTGACATTCGTCATCCCAATGGAATATCACACCCCTTTTGAGTAATCTAGTCATGGGCGTAGCGATCGACTCATACTTTGGAATGCTCTTTCTATAATACCCAACAAGGCCCATCATGTTGTTCACATGTCTGAGGTTTGTAGGTGTTTGGATCGAGGTTCCTTTGACCACACACGGCTCCCTAGACTCCACAAGTGTCAATTGTCTACATTTCACATTTTGTGTTATCGGTGCATTAATAATTTATGGGATTAAAGCTTGGTCATCATGTTCCAAGCTAAATGTAAGAATAAAACTCTTTGTCATCGCAGACCATTCATTAGTGCCTCTCCGCAACTCTGTCTCCAAATACCATTCAGTAGGCACCTTTCCCAACATGTGAATAAACATATGGACCCATTCAGGTCTTGGTTCTACACTCCATACCTGATTCCATCTTGCCAAATGTCTACACAGATCCTCTTTGCCAGAGTATACATCCTCCATTTTAATAATGGACATTCAAACTACAACCTCATCATGCGCGCACATTCTTCCCAGTTGCCCATATTCTCCTTATGCGTTTCCCACCATCTTGTTGGAGTGATGCGCAACCCAAGATCCAAAGCATGGAATCTCTGTCCTTTAGGCACAGTCCTTTCCAGTTCTCCTATAAACATGTTTACGTCAGTCAAGCCATCATAGTGCGGTAAATCATGTACCTTAGATGTTATACAACACAGGGATCGGGTCACACAATTACATCGCAGCGCAGACACCTTGTGCAGACGGTTCTGCCAATTCTTTAGTTCTTCACCAGAATCTAAAAAAAAGAACTATCCTTCTCCCATTTAAGATTCCCATCTACTATTGGATTAATCCAGTCTTCCTCGTGCAAAGTTAGCTTATAGATTTGATTGATCTCATCCTCACCGCGCACTGGTTCAGTATACCTTTGGCCTTCTATAGGATATAGAGGAATGATTACCCTGACTCAATTGCTTTCAAATTCCATTCTTCTTCTCTTCATATTTATAACACCATCCATGTCAATGGCCCTATCCAATTCTAGCAGTGTAGGATAGGGATCAGTATCATCTACAATTTGTATGACTTCAAAGTCTTCCATCACCTTGACACCCTATATATTGACCACAACTTGTGACAGCATCCCTAAAGGAATGATCTTCTGTTGATTGGCCATGCGCAATTGAAAGGTATACCATTCCAACTTTGGCTCTCCCATGCACTGCCAGGTTTTCTTAGGTAGAACATTAGCATCCGACCCCATATCTAAAATTGCTTCGTCCATTTAATAAGCACCAATCTGTGTGGTCATACACATCTCCCTACCCATTCTCTTCATGTTCTTATAAATTTTGTTGACTGCTCGTTGTTCTACCATGGGTTGTTCTTTTTCTACGCAATTATCTACAAATGCCTACAGATTTTCGACAACCTTCTTGTTGTGTAGTAGTTTTATACATGCTTGTAAAAATGGTTTAATCTCCTCATCTCCTCCTGCTTCCTTCAGTGTTCTACCAGATGTTGATGTACTTCCTCCTACAAATTATTTTTGTGCTTTAATAAAGGTCTCTTTTGCATGTTGAAGATTACAGCCTTCTTTGTTTTCAGGTGCTTTACGGTTCCATACATCAGCGGCTGGTTTCTTTCCTTTATCTTCATTGGTGGCTACACCACTCCTGGTAACCACATTCACACAAGGATCTTCTTCACGAGTTTCTGCATGAACCATCTGAAGATTTTGCGTTGGGGTTTGTGTCTTATTTTCCTACATTTTAGCAATCAAGACAGGACAATCTTCTATAACATGATCAAATTTTCTACAATACCTGCATGGATGTATTGCTGGATTTAGACAATCGCATGCATAATGGCAAACATATCCATAGTTATAGAAAATGACTTTCCCTCTTCCTCAGCCAGCTGATCCACCTCCTCGGCCTCTTCCTCTGCCTTGGAATCCTCCGCGCCTAGAAGGGGATGCTGGTGATGTAGGCTCAACTTGCATTCTATATATCTCTGCTTTATCCAACATCATATCAAAAGTGCGACAATGTTGCTCATCATGTCCTAATGACGAACAAAACTTGCAAAATAAATGCTTCAAGTCAGGCTGATATTTTATGATCCTTGGGCAAGAACCTGTGTCATGTAATCCATCAATTTGACAGATAGAGCAACACACAGGATTCTTCAATGGACTAGGACCTCCAACATTTAAATAATTATTGAAGACAGGACACTAGTCTTTATGGTGCCCATAATCCTTGCATTTTATACACCACACCTCTTCGCAGACCTCCTTGCCTTTGTCTTTGCGCGGACTTTGAATTTATAGATGCATGGCCTCCAACTGATTATGAATCTGTTGAGTTCCTAGCGCAATATGTGTTGGGGTAGCCTCAAATTTCATTGTGACCTCCACAACCTCAACTTGTGTGGCAATCTTTTTTTGACCTAATGGCAGGTGTTGAGATTGCAACAAGATGATGATCTTAGTGGAAAGAAGTCGCCTTCACTAAGTGGGCCCGCAGGCTATTTTTGGTGCAAAGTCTATTTTTAGACTATGTCTATTTTTAGACATGTCGATCATATTCTATGAGTTGCAGGATGCTATTTGTGGATGGTTGGTCAAGTTGGAAAAATAGATGGACTTCTATTTTTAGACATATTAGGCAGAATCTATTTTTAGATTGCCAGTCTAAAAATAGATATGTCGAATATTATTAGCTCTTAATAATATTTGGACTCTAAACATTATCTTATTCTCTTGGAGCACTTCAGTTAAGTGCACAGATATGGCACAGGATCTGACAGAAGGAATTACGCTATTCCTGAGGGTTTACTGGAGCTAATGCATGGAGGACTTCAGTTAGAACTCATGTGACAGAGTTTGGTGGAGTTGTAGAAGTAGTTAGTGGAGTTGTGTTCAGTTTAACTCAGTTAGACATAGTTGAGCTAGTTGTATCTAGTCTAACGGATTGATACACTAGTGAGAGTGGTGTGAATTAATTAATAATTAATTCACTAATTATTAATTAATCAACTAAATAATACATCAGTTAACTACAGTGCATGGACAGTTTCAGTGGAGACCAGTGAAGAGGTAGGTGAAAGAGCAGTGTGACTATCAGTTGTGACTATAGTGTTGCATGATTTGCAACAGACAGTGGTTGGAGATGCCAATGAGGATTGCGTGAGCAAGGCTGGACCAATCCGAGTTCATTCAGAGCCATTATTCAGCAGTGATTGCGTAGTAGAGGTAGGCTATCAGGTGGCAGAGATTGGAGCATGTGATTTGCTAGATCGGACCTGTTTAGTGTGTAGCAATTGGAGATTATAATGAGAGCTTGTGAGGAGCTTTGTATAATGATTGTTACATGATCTCTATGACATATAATATACATATAGTTGGGGGTTATCAGCTTTAAGCTTTCCCATAAAATAATGTGTTCATATGTGTGAATGTTTATGGTTTTAATGTGCGTATGCGGTTGTTTTTATTTCTGCAATTAATGATTAATGGTAGAAGAGATTATGTATTGTGCATGAAGTCAAATAGTGTGTGATCAGGAGAATCTCGGATGTATAACATATCAGTTATATAAATTTCTACAGCAAGCGCAGATGTGGGAGAAACATAGCAATGAACCATTCCTTATGTTGGGTATCATCAATAACAAATCCACTATCTCTGATGGTCTGCTTCAACCTTTGATCGGCCTCCCATATAGATTCATTAGGTTCCTGATGAACATCCTTCATTTTTGTCACCAGCTGCGCGTATGACTTAGGTTTCTTAAACTGCTCTTTTAGGGCCACTTTAATTTCTTCCAAGGTATCATTAGGGTTTTCTTGAGTGTACCTAATGTACCAGTCTAATACGCAATCTTGGAATGCAATAGCTAATTGTGCTTTTCTAATATCAATATTGTTAACTTGTTGAGCCTTCCATACGACCTCAATCACAAACCATAAGTGATCAGTGTCCTTATTTCCAATGCCTCTGAAATTGAGTAACTTCATTTATGCAGCCATATCTACTTTAGGGGGAGGTGGAGGTGGTGGTGGAGATGGACTGCGCAATGGAGTGGGTGATCTGTAATGTGAGTTTAGAAGTGGAGTGGATGGAGTGGGAAACATACTCAAGGGTTTCTGTTGTGATGAGCTTTCTTCTTCAAAATCACTTGAGCTAGCAGTTTCTGGTTTAGGTTCACTATCATATCTAGGCTTCAGAGGGCTATAAATAATTTTTTCAGAATCTTCGAGGTAAATACTTTGACTGCGTGTAGTTGGACCTCTTTGATGCATTTAAGCAGTATGTTCGCATAGACAACCCTGTTCACACAATAGCATTTTCAATAAGAACTTCAATGAGCGCGGGAACTTAACTCTAGGGCCTTTGAAAAACCTTCTTTCTGCTTCAGAATATGACACAAATTGATCAATGGAAAATTCAATCACAAATCCTCCCAAGAGGTGATCAATCCAATGATCTACCGCGCGAGTGATCTTATTATCAAACTTCTCTACTTGCTGAATCAATTCAGGATTCCACTCAATGACTATGTCGTCTTTTATGCAGTGATGGAATTTAGCTAAGTGTGACAAACACTTCTGTAGTTCTTGCACAAAAGAACAAAATAAAATTCATGCACTTCCGTATAAATATATTTTTGTACCCACTGCTCGTTAGACAACTTAGTACTTATATTCTCTTGGAGCGCAAATTCAAGGATTTTTCTACCCAGCCAATCTTATAATTCATTTCATGACGGATGCCACAACATCGAATTCCCTCAAAATGATCCTGGTCCCGGCAACAGAACCATTTGTTGGCTTGAGGGGTCCTGACCCAGGTTTAGCGTTTATGGATAAACCAACAAACCCTCTAACTACTGGCCCTTTCGGCAGTGATCTACTTGTGCAGACCAAAGTTTCACCCGAAGAAGTATGGGGGGGTTCTGGAACCATGTTTCTGCACCCTGAGGGAGAAATTCATGAAGTGGTCTTGAGAAAAACCAAATGCAAACTTATACTGATGTGCACAACAATATATAACATAATCATAGAGAATACGTAGTCATTAACAAAATAACACAGAATGATTGTTCGCCTTAGCGCAGATAAACATAACAGAACCAGATCCAGATCTTAACCAATGCAAATACTTAAACAAATCTATTATCCATCAATAATCATTCACAATCATATTAGATATCTTTTGCGCGATAATCAATAAGCAATACATATAATGCGATCTCAACAGTGTATAAGCAGTAAAAAAATCATATGCATAACACACTAAAATTGCCAAAAGCTGTCGTTTCTATTAGCTTTAGATCTGTTAATCAATACATCGATTTTCCCTTACAAAACTCTTCCACGCACACAGCCAGCAGAGTCCGCACACATCCAGGACTAGGTCTCTGTGTACATAGCCAGCAGGAGCCTTTCAACCCAACCCAAACAACCATTAGAGACGCATAAACTTATTAGAACATCAATAGTTCAATACAAAAAAATTGACTACTTAGCTTAGACACGATCTATCTATTTATATATGCCTAGCGCGTAGATACGATAGTCTCAAACCATGGTTTGAGGCCCACAGTTTACCCTTAAGCCCATTTAATCAAAATTGGGGACTTTGACCCACCTCAAAGCCCCTTGACTCCCTTTGCGCATCGCACACATACAAAATTATACAAAAAGACATCGGAAATTGTGCCTCAGGGGACCCCACTCCAACAATGATTTTCCAGTGTTAATAGTGATGAAAACAATTTTGGGGGTACTTCGTTTTCAAATTTTATTTAGTTTTGATCTCGGATCTTGTGGGTTATGGCCCCACTATGCTTTTTTTGTGCACATTGTCCATGCATTAATCCATCAAGCAATTTCAATGCATCAACCCATTATTCACAGACATAATTACATAAAGCAAAAATATATTTTCATTAACTTAATCACTATAATATTACATGGTGCCTCGATTGGCGAAATATTTATTCTAATGGTAGCCGTCCATACACACACAAGTTTAAAATTTATATTAGAAAATTACAATATCATGGATTATTTCAAGATCCACGATCTTCTCCATAAATCTCTCAACATGATCCTTTCCACGAAGTTCTCAACATGATCTTCTCCCCAAAGCTATCAATGAATTCCCAATATTTCTCACATATGTGATTTTTCAACCTTTCTAATCTTTCACAGAATAGATATTACCCTACCTTTTGATAGTTGTGCATGTTACCACTCAAACTAGCAGGGGGCATAGGAGGGTCATATAGAGTAACTATTAGGTCAAATGGCAACAACGAAGCAATAGCCCACTGTCACCTCAACTAAAACTCCCTGATTTTTATAGATTTTCACTGGTAGCAAGAGTCCCGATGTGAGAAGAATCACTAGGGGAGATAGATAAATGATAGAATATAAAGTGATTCCAAAGGCCTATTCATAAGAGAGGCTCAAATTACAAGCTTACTTTATTTAGAAGCAAGATATATGGTTGTCTAAGAAGGGCTAAGAGGATACCTTGATCTAGGGTTGAGAGGTATTTCTTGATATGAAGTTCCCTAAACCAAATAATCCTAGAAAGATATGGTTTCTAATAAATCCTTGTAAAATTGGAGTTACAAGGTCGCGGGACTACAGAGAAGCCCTGGTGGGCCTAAAAGAAGTCAAGGATTTGGGGTTGAACAACAAACTAATGGACTTGACTGAGTTGGGGTGGAGAAGAGGATCAAAGAAATTAGATTTTACTTGAGATTTTAATGCAATGACCCTATTGAAATTTGCAACAAGAAACAGTGAAATTAGCATCCAGAAATGAAAGCCAGAAAATGGCACCCATAATTGGCTACCATATGAGGCTTCTGATTTAATTTTCCCTTAATTAAATTGGAAGAAAAATTGTAATTTCATCTCATGACAACTTGTTTTAGTTAGCTGAGTCAAGACTACTTAGTTAGCTTAGAAATTCCAGTTAGAGGTCTAAGAGGATGCATGCAAAGGGATTTTCTATTTTTAGGGGGGTCCATATATAGTTATTTGTTAGTTGTAACTAGTTAACTCAAGAAATTGAGCTAAAATCAGTTTAACTAGTTCTAACTGAGAGATGAGCTAGGGAGAGGTCTAGTGAATTAAATTAGATTTTATTCACAAGTAGTGATCAATTAGTTAACTGACAGTTCACTATAAATAGTTGTTGCATTTTCGTTCTAAGGAAGAACCAGTTGAGACTGAGGTCAAAGGGAAGAGATCTATCAGTTGTACTATTAGAAAATTGTGCAAGTCATGCATGAGGTCATTGGGAAGTTCTTGAAGGATTACGAAATCATTATTGGGGATTTTCATAGTTAATAGGGGCTCAATTAGCCCAAGAATGCGTAAGGAAGGTTGGGCAAGCAAAGGCAAGCAAAAGGTCAAATAATTTACCAACTTTTCTTAGTGAGACAGTTATGAGAGTGCAAAGGTTTCTCAGTGTGAGGAATAGCATTGTATTGTTTCATGATCTTGACCATATGCAATATAGAGATAGATGGGTTTTGAGCAGTTTCTTTCCCCATATACATCTTGTGTTGTGTGATTGATAATTTCTTTCTCTTGCTTATATGTGATTGTGCGATCGCGTTTTGTTTCCACAAATTGTAGGAAGGATTCAATATATTGTTTTAGTACATTACAAGATCAGTTGAATCCCATTGGTAAATGGTCTACAGACCTCGATGAGGGCACTAACCCAAGGAACCCTAGGGAGAAAAACAGTCTTGGAGCTAGGGCTTGCAATATATTGAGATTCCACTGTTGGATTGGTCTCAAATTTTGAGGACCTCTCAAGAATGCCCAGCATAATTCTTGACCAATTTTCAAGGATTTTGGATGGCTAGAAAGAATTTCATATGATTCCCTAGGAGGCCTACTAGGGTTAGGCCTTAGAAAAGGAGAAGAGGTGAAAATGAATTTTCTTTTGATGATCACCTAGTACTAAACCAATGCCTAGCTATTGGGATAATGGATTCTAATGAAATCAATGTCTAGAGATGCTTATTCCTAGCCAATGACTTCCCCAACAACTTCGTATGGCTTTAGCAACAACTAGGTTACTGAGGTAAATGTAATACTTCTTTATGCTACAAATTGATGACCTATCAAGGAAAATCATGAACAATCATGTACCCCTAGGACAATAATTCACCATACTTCACAATAATCATATGAAAAATCCCTCACAAAGACAAGATTAGCAACTTCACATTAGCGTTAGGGCAGCTACACCAGCTTCATGAACGAAAATATTTCATAGATCATTAAATGAGACAAAGTACAAGATAAACATGAAAAAAAGTACTCACAAGTATTGTGAAATAATTTCAATCATAAAAATGCAAGAAAATTGAATCTCCAAGACAAGAATTAAGCTCTTCCAAACATTGAAATGCATTAAGAAACAAATTCTTCCATCAAAAGGCTATAGCGAAATTCCCAGAAGAAACAACATCCAAATCCAAGTGATGGCCAAGTGAAATTATCATCACATCAATATATATCCTCCATAAGGGATTATATTTGCCTAATAAGGCCTAATAATGCCCCTACTAATAAAATAATGTGGAAAAATAACATCCCTTGGTGACAAGCCCACCAAGATAGTTCCATAATACAATAATAAGCCTCCCAAGAGGGAAAAACAATAGATACAATAGATTGAAGGGCCATTGAAGAGGCCTAATGGAGTCCAATGTGTGCCAAGATGAATAAATGAGCTCCAAACATAATGATCAAGGGTTTGGCCCCTTTATATCCAAGAAAACAACCTGTGGTGTCCCTAAGTGGGTATGGATTCACAAAACATCCTCATGGGTCTCCAAATGGATCAAACAAGTTTGTATCTCATTTGTAAGGGCTAGAAGAATGGTGCAAGCCTTCCCATTGTCTCCCGTGGTGATACACATCCTCATATGGGCCTTGGATCAACTGCCAAGTGTGCGATGCAAGAGTGGAGTCGGTTGGGCAAGGTGGTCCAGGTGCATCATCATCGTCTAAAAGGTGGAACACGAGCAAGCAAAAACTGGAACTGGTGGATCCCATGAAGTGGAAATATACTCTCTGCTATGGTGGAGACTCGTGGCTCTCAACGCTCACCCTAAAAATGCCAATATGACCCTCTAGAGTTCTTGGACCCCGTATAGGGAGACCAAACCCCAGATGAAGACCCACCTACAATCTTGTATAAGATCCAATGTGTCCCCTCACCTTCCAGTAAAACCAATCATTAGTGCAATTGTGTAAATGAGCTTACAAATCATGGAACCAAGTGGACACTTCATAGTGGCATGTCCTTCCACAGTGGGCTTCAAAACAACCAAGTGTATCCAAGTTCAACAAGCAGGTTAACCAAGGACTCGATTAGGTGGTTTCAACCTCTAAGGGGGTGACATGTCCATGGTACATCCATCAAATGGAAGGTGGTAGGCGATATAATGGTGGAATGGAATGGGGCATTAGGAAAGGCTCCAAGCCACATGCCACAATACAAGGGTAGGCATAATAAGGGAATCCCACACTTTGGGTGTGTGAATGCAAGAGGGAAAAATTGTAGTACATGAGTTACCCCAACCTTTATTTTTTCACCCTTCTTCATGTTCTTGTATTTTATTTATTTTTCTTTTATAACTGCTTGAGGCTCGAGGGGATGAGAGCATGATGCATAAGATATAACAATGGATACCCCCTTTAAGGTGGGGCAGTTCATTTCCCACCAGGGGTTGGGAAAATCATGGGTTCCTTAATGATGAAAGCGGTCAATATGATGGACCCTAGGAACCAGGGTGATGGCAATAATGATAGGGGTAGATCTCATGTTTGGATTTTTCCCATGTGCCAAATGTGCATGTCCCTACCATCTTGTGAATTTTATGGTACATTTCATGTTGATAGTGGCCAAATTACGATTTTTCTTTTTATTTTAGTTGCATCAACCTCTGGGGAATCGTTCTAGCCCCGACCCAAGGTGTGGACAAGGGGAGGGCGGGGGCTAACTCCTTATGGATGCAATGGACAAATGTTGACCCAAATGGGAAATATGGTGAATGGGTTTATAATGAGCAGAGGGGGGTGATGTATATGGTATCGAGAAGTGGGACCACACAACCAAAATCAGGGTTTCACATGTAGTGCCACCCCTAAAGCTACTAGCCAATAAAGAAGATCCCACTGGACTAGGGTACAAGGCTAACCATAAAATTGGACAAAGGAGATAAGAGTGCAAGCCAAGCCCACTATTTCCGCCGAATCCCACCACCAATAAATGCCCAAAAGTGTCCATTATAAGTAAACAAAAATACCTAAAACAATGAAAAGCCATACCTTCGGGGTTGGAAGGCCTGCCTTCAAACAACGGTCATAACAAATGGGCGAGGGAGCATATGGCTAGCTTAGGTGGTAGAGATGGTGGAACATCAAGATATTTGGTGGCTACAAGGGGCCGCTAGCTATCAGTTGAGAACCATACAGGAGAAACATTTTCTCCTATGAATACTACCCATAAGTGGTGGGTAATATTGCCTTCTAGAATTCATTCTTGTTGATTTTTCAGAGGATGGGTCGATGCTCCTGCATAAATGAGTAGGGATGAAAAATATGGGATATCGTTGGTCACCTTGTTGGGTATCATGATGCACTTAATAATATGGCATGGGTTGACCTTGACGGAGTGGAAAATATTGTTGTCCATATTACACTAGCATACAGCTGCATTCTTATGGAGTTTGTTCCATTATTACATTTTGATCCTTCTGTAAATAATTAATTTGATCTCTTTTGTTCTTCTATCTAAATTTGGATTAGGTCGATCTCTTAGCGTGGGGTTGAAATAATTAACCATTCTTACTATACACTTCATCCAAGTTTTAAAAATGAGAATATGATTCTGTAAAGATTTTAACAAATACACAATACAAATTAATAAAATGACAAATACAATGGAAATTTGTTTAAAAGTAGTAAAATCATATAAATCAAAATGAAAAGAATTAAAAAATGATAACTTTAGCAAAGATCTATTAAAAAAAATCTAAAAACTAATGTCACTATCATTTAATAAAATGAGAAATACAATCGTATATTGTTTAATTTTGAAGTAGTAAATATCATATAAATCAAAATGAGAAGCATTCAAAATGAAAAGGTTCATATAAATGAAAAGCACTCAAAAAGTATAATTTATGAATGAATGAAAGAATTTTAATGACATCCACAAGGCCCAGTGGTCTAAGGACCTAGACTCCAAACCAAACAAGACATCACAATCTCAAGTTTCCCTCTAAAAAACCCTTTTTCCATGAATCTTGATCAAGAAATTTGCAGTTTTATAAAGCCTTGCTTCCTCAAAAAAATTTCTCAAGCTGTCCACCTTTAGATCACTTTCAAATTGATTACGAATGTCCTCATAAGCTGCACATTCCATAATGAAGTGCCATTCGGTTTCTATCACTCTTGCCCTATAGAAGATACAAGTTCTTCCCACTCTTCCTTGGGGACTGTCCATCTACTTGTTTCACACCTAAGATGGTGAGATCTTGTCCTCAGTTGTGCTATTAAAATTTATCCTTTCCCTTTATATTGGCACTCAAATAAGTATTTTCATCATGTGAGTGAGATGGGTTGAAATTTTTGACATATAACACTTTTTTCTGCAAACTTGTTTTTCCCACATGGTAGTCCTAAATTTTTCAAGCACCCATTTTTTAATCTCCTCTTTGGAATTAGGACAATATTTCCAACTAATTCCCCATTTGCTCATCCACTTGTCATTTTTCTTCCTCCAAGTTTTCTTCCTACGCTTTAGCTCCTCTGCAACAATTATCTTGGGCCAATGATGTGCATCCATGCTTTCCGCCTTTTTTAAATAACTTAACAACAAATGATTGTTGAAGCCTCCATCAAGAAAATTCCATCCTTAGCTAATAGGATCTGATATGGGACCATTGATTTGAATTTGAGTTTACTAATGATTAAGTGATTTTGAATTATTTTTCGTTATCTCCACTTGTGATTTGACATGTTTCTCCCCCAAACTTCACATCCATAGAGGACAACCGGGGTAACCAACACTCCAAAAAGAGCTTTCTTAGTTTTCCAGTCCCATAATTCTGCTTTCCTGCATATGTTCTGAAGAAGGTAAGAAGCTCGCAATCCCCCTTGGATCCTTTTAGTTATACACCTCTCCCAGCTAAGTCTGTTGTGAAAAAAAATTCCTAGGTACTTGTACTCTTCCACTATATCCAAAGATTTTTCCTCAAATATAAAGCTAACCTGTTTCTTTTTCCGCTTCAAAGATAAAATCATGACTTTGGTTTTGCTAGTGTTTAATTGCATCCAACCTCTTGACAGAAGATCTCTGAAGCCTTCAGATGCTCTCTGAAACCATGAGCAAATTTTGTAATTGGGATAAGTTCGTCAACATACAAAAGTAGCTTCACCACATAACCTACTAGTTGAATACCCTCTCCACTAGTGTTGTTTATCCATTCTTCTAGCTTATCAATATATAAACCAAATGGAGTGGGGGAAAGAGGGCACCCCTGCTTGACCCAAATGTCACTACCAAAGCATTCTGAAAATCCCTCTTTAGTTATGACTTTTGCACTAAATTTCTCATCAAGTTTATGGACAACAACTTTATATTCATTTGGTATTCCAAGCTCTTCTATTCTTATCCATAACTTATCCCTAGGAACAATGTCAAAATATTTAAAATAAAAAAAAAGCAACAAAAGGCTTCCCCACCCTGAATGTCCCATATTTTTTCTATGAAGTGCCTAAGATTGATGCAATGATCAATTGTAGAGTTCCTTGGCCTAAAACTAGCTTTTCATTTTTCTCTTTTACCCTCTTTTTCTGTCCAATTGCTAATTCTACGCTTCATCATGCCCCCAAACAATTTTCCAAGAAGAGGAATGACCATAATAGTGTGATAATTAGAGGGATTATTGACTTCTTCACTTTTGTAAAGAGGGATAGCAAAAATTGTTGTCCATTCAACTAGAAAATTGTCTTGTGTGATGTTGTTGAATATCCTTTTGATGATTGGGGCCAAGATCTCAACACCCCATTTTAAAAATTTTGCCTGTAACCCATCAATGACTTGGGCTTTACCACTTGCTAAATTTTGTATACCATACTTGACATCCTCTACTAGAAATAACATGGTTGTAGTGTTGATTATGCGGGGGGGTACTTTCTCTTGTTTTCTCTCATAGAGGAACCTTGCATATTCCAACCAATGTGTATCTGATATATTAAAATCTATTTGTTTTCTCTTTTGTTGTAGTTCCCACAAAAATATGTTTGGGGTGTGCTTTCCCAAAGAGATTATTTCATTCCTTATTGAAGTCATATAAATTTCTTTTTTGTTTTTTTTGTTTTTTTTGTTTTTATCATATTTTTATAATTTTCTCGCTTTCTGTGTCTATCTCTTTCTCCTTACAGGATACTTTAGCAGCCTTGCACTTTTCATCATATCGAGGATTAGTTGGAAAAGTGTTTGAGACCCTCTTCTTTGGTTGAGATGATCCAAACTTAGATATGAATGCAACAGAATACAACAAGTCCCGTGAAGAACATGTCATGCATGTCAAGCAAGTGTTAGATGTCTTGAAGAAAGAACAATTGTTTTTAAAGATGTCAAAATGTAAATTCAGAAAAACTTCTTTAGTCTACTTTGGTCATATTGTTGGTGGAGGTGAGTTGTAAATATATCCCTCCAAGGTTGATGTCCTTTTGAATTGGCCAAAGCCCAAGACAGTGACAAAGGTTAGAAGTTATTTGGGAGCAACCCAATATTGGAGAAAGTTTATTTCTAACTTTTCTTCCATTGCAGCTCCATTACATGCATTGATAAGTGTGAAGCAGGTTTTTCAGTGGGGAGGAAAACAACAAAAAACATTTGATGCATTGAAGGAAAATATCAGTTTAGCACCTGTACTTGCACTTCCTGACTTAAGATAATAATTTGAGATACATATTGATGCAAGTGACTATGCCATGGGCACAATATTGATGCAACATGGTAAGCCCATATGTTTTCATTTAGAAACATTTAATGGTGCAGTGATTAACTATCCTACATGTGACAAGGAATTTTGTACATTGGTGCAAAGTGTGAAAAAGTGGAAACATTACTTGATGGGTAAGGAAACAATCATTCACACGGATCATCGGCCATTGCAATACCTGTAATCACAAACAAAGCCGCAGCAAGCAAGGCACTTTAGAAGGATGGGTTTTCTTCAACAATTCCACTTGGTGATAAGGTATAAGAAATGTATCTATAATAAGTTTGTTGATATGATTTCTAGACCAACTGTTAGTGCATCCATTATTCTTAAGCATAGTTTTGTCATGCATGAGAGCTATGTTGAATAATATGCTTTAGATAATGATTTCAAAGAGGTATATGTGACTTTGTGTCAAGGTAACCAAGTAGAGGAATTAGATTATCATGTGCATGATAACTTGTTGTATCATCTTGGCAAGCTTTGTATTCCACGGGGAGAGAGAGTCAACATCATAAGGGAAGCACATACTTCTCTTATTGGTGGTCATTTCGATGTAGGTAAGACAATGTCACAATTAAAAAGGTATTGTTACTGGCCTCATATGCTTGAAATTGTGTCACGATTTATAAGAGTATGTTCATTTTGTGCTGTCAGTAAGCCTCGCAATAGAAATTTGGGATTGTATACACAACTTTTAGTACCTTCCCGTCCATGGGAGAGTGTTTCTATGGATTTTGTAGGAGGTCTACCTATGTCTAGAAGAGGTCATAATTGTGGATAGGTTCAACAAAATGTGTATTTGATGCCTTGTAAAAAACAGGTTACAACTGAACATACTGCTCAATTATTCTTTCAGAATATATGGCTACATTTTGGGTTGCCCAAATCCATTGTTAGTGATCGAGATTCTCGCTTTGCCGAGAACTTTTGGTCAAGCTTATGGGGACTCATGGACACAAAATAGAAAAAGAGCATAGCATTCCATCCGCAAACAAATGGCCAAACAGAGGTGGTAAACAAAATGGTGATAAATCTTCTTCGAGGTTATTGCAGCAAGTATCTTAAGTTGTGGGATGAACATTTGCACTATATTCAACATGCTTACAACCAAGCCAAGCATACATCGACTCAAACATCGCCATTTGAGGAATGCTTGGGATACTTGCCCAAATATCCTTTAGATTTTATATTTGGGAAAGATGTTGCTATTGATGGACATAGTGACATAGATAAGGCCAAAAGTTTCATTGAACAAGTTCAATTTGTACATCAAATAGTTCAAGAACAATTGGAAAAGAGTCAAGTCAAGTGAAAGACAAAGCATGATAAGCATCGTGTGGATCACAATTTCCAAGTCAGTGATGGATTTTGGCTTCACATTAGCAAAGAGATACTCCAAGGAGAAGGTAAAAAATTGAAACCAATTTGATATGGTCCATTCTAAGTTTTGGAAAAGATTGTTAATAACGCCTTCAAGTTGGATTTAATTGCCTTCATAGATGTAAATTTATGTAGTTGTTAATGTTGAGAATTTAAGGTTGTATGATCCTCCTTTGATTGAATATCAAGGAGAGAATGTTCAAATTCCTTTATTTGAAGATTTCTCTCCTGAATACCTTGAAGAATTGAAGCAAGACACCATCTTTGACAGGAAAACAAGGACTTCAAAACGAGGGAACGTGGAGTACCTTCATGTGGGGATCAAAGGAACAAATCAAAGCAAAGCCAAATGGATTGAGATTGGAAGGGTGAGGGAACTGTACCCTCATATGTTTGTGAAATGAAAGTGATTTTTTGGGGTCCAAAAGCTTCTAGTGGGGAGGAATGATCAAGTGGATCAATAAAATGCTCAAAATTCAAAGTGCTTGAAACAACTCGAAACTAATGCCAAAACAAAGATCTCGTCACCCTGAATCCAACGCAACTCATTTCACTCAAAAAAAATATCGTATGCTCTCGATATTGCGTTCTGACTGATTTTCCAAACGACTAAAATTTAAAAAATAAAGTTGCAGGGATGCCCAGTCAGCAGTCCGTACGCTGACTAGGTAGGGTACATGTATTTTTATTGGCCAATGTTAGATTGACAAGTGTCCATCGTTGGTTGGTTGTTATTGGTGCAACTTCATTGGTTGAAGGCTCATTAAGGTGGTCTAATCAGGAGAGGCCACGTGGGCCAATGGGTGGCTACCACATTGCCTCCCGAGATTGGTGCAAATTTTTGGTGAGATGGGCCAATGGGTGGCCGCCATGTTACACCATGGTTAAAATGGAGTATGGTTAATGTTATGGCACATGGTTTTCAAACTTGACCACCGGTGGTTGTAACCCGACCCAAGCTCAAACTCCGGTTCAGGCGCGAGTTAAGAAATCGATGAGAATCATTCAAACCAACCGAATCCAATGGTCCTAATTGCGCCAAGTGGCGTGATCTTATCGGTTCATGGGAGTTATTGGGCCATTTAATGGTTCGAAAAATTGCACTCGAGTTGACACGAATTTTGCAAGCGTAGGGAAAATTTGTCGCTCCATGTGGTCGCAAAAGGTAGAATTTGTAGAATGGATAACATGTGGGTGTGAATTGGAGGGTAATTAGCATGAAAACTTCTCTGGAACATAAATAAGACAATTTTCGACCTTTTTGAGTGCAGAAAGAGCCCAACTTGGGGTTTTTTACTATTCTAGAGCTATTGGTGACAATAGTTTTGCATTATGAACACTACAAATTGATGTAAATACATATTTTGACCATAATGAAAGAGGCCCAACATTGGAAGCTGGACCAGGAGATGTAGCCCAGGAGGGGTGAACTCCTTCAACATTCGTTGTTTTGTGTTTACTGTTATGGTATTGTTGTCTCTTTTATTTCTGCAAAATTGAGATAAAAATCATAATTTTTTGTGTTAATGCAACTGACATAATTGCTTAAAAACCCTAAACATTCCACTTGCAATTTTCACCATAAACCTTCAAGTTTGCATATACAGATCAAACGTGGAAGTCCCATCTCCGGTTGTTTTTTACACTCATTAATGAGAAGCTCATTCCTTTGGTATTTGATGTATAATTGCACTGGTTTATATGAGGATTTTATTGTTGTTGTAACCATGATATTTTTGTTATTATTATGCCAGTTATAAGCATATATTCTGACACTAATGATGTATGACTATATACATGTTTTTACTTGTAGATGAATGCACAATGTATTTATGGTCAAATATATTGTATTGCAGTTAATGACGTAGGGGAGCAATGCTTCTTAGCGATTCTGAGATAAGTATGAGACCCCTATGCTTAGATCTGTTGTTTACACACATAGCTTTCATGTTTGTGACATGTGTTGACAAAATGTTTGTCATGGCTAGGAGGGGTCCAGATGAGTTAATATTGTTGTGATTGCTTCCTTATCATTTTCCTGTAGTTATTTATCATCTCAGAACTTTTCATGAAGTTCTGGGTAAAGCATTTGGCTCTGGGCCTGAAAAGGTGGCTCATGTTGAGATTCAACAAGATGATGAGCTTAGTGAAAAGAGTCGCCTTCAATAAGTGGGCTCGTAGGCTATTTTTGGCGCAAGTTGTTGGGAAAAATACTGAGAGGGGGGGTGAATCAGTATTTACAGCATATTTCAAAACTTTTTACTTTTTCACTCTCTAAAACCCATACGCTACTTTCCTTTAGTAAACTCGTGTATATACGCAGATATCCTTCATGCAACTCGCGTATTAGCAGAGATCTAAATATGCAGATATTTATTAACTTAGTTCTTTGCACTATTCAATCATCTGATGTTAAGTTAACAGTAAACATGTGTAGTAACAACAGAATAAACCATCACACAAAGCATCACACATGAACACCGGGATTTTTAGGTGGAAACCCAAGTCGGGAGAAAACCATCGCTGCAGTTGCTCAGCCTTCAATATTTTATTATAGAGAAAACATCTTACAACATATGTGCTGGTGCAGACTCCTACCAGCACGCAGGCACCCACCTACGCTTGTTTACCAACCTCTCCTGGAAGGGAGCTCCAACCCCCTGACTCGTTTACCAGCCTCTCCTGGAAGGGAGCTACGACCCCCTGCTCTCGTTTACCAGCCTCACCTGGAAGGGAGCTACAGCCCCCTGACTGAAGGCTACAACCCTCAACACCTCTATGGACCACGTTTCATCAATTTTCACACTGGATCCAAAGCATCCTTTAGGACACCACTTGCAGGCCACGTTTCATCATATTTTCAGACTGGACCCACTCCATACTTTTAAGCACAGTCAACCATGAAACAGATACATATAACTCACTGACAGATATCAGTAAACCAGCAGAACAGATCAGACATTTCTTACCATAGACTTCAGCAAACCCTAGTTTGCATACGCGCTTTCCTTTCACTGATGTCGCGTATATACGCGCTTCCGTTCACATAAACCAGCGTATACTTCTGTACATATTACAGATCTAATTTCATTGCGCATACGCGCTTTCTCTTCAGCGAAGCCGCGTATATACGCGCTTCCTCTTCGGCGAACTAGCGTATGGTTCTTCAGACTTTTATGTCATTGCAATTCTTCACCACAGATACATTACTTCAGATTTTACCCTTTACCTCAGACAGATGTTCGCCTCATCACAGATCTAATCATTCCATAAACAGATCTAGCAAATACAAGTACATTTCAGATCTAGATCCCCTTATTCATCATTGGTGCATCATACATTTAGATCTATCATTCAATTGTAACCCTTTCCATTCAAATCTACTTCAGAGAGAAGTATTCATTCAAGCTCAGACATCTTGCACCCCCACTCATAATTTGCACAATGAATTTCTTCTCCTTATATAGGTTTACCCTTTTTCAATACCATGAGCCAAAACCACATTACTTCCGATGGTATTCTTGGACGGGGTCATTTAGACGAATCATTACCCAATACAATGGGTCAATACCATGGTGGTTACCCCTGGTTTTGCACTTTATGAGCGCTTTTGCCCATACGCGACTTGTCACGTTATTTCCCGCGTGCATACGCGACTTCCCCTAGACAGATCCGCGTATGCCTTGAGACATACTCTTTTCATCATAGATCTAGCACAAACTGAATTTCTTTCTTCATTCCCTTTTGTACTCACTGTAGATACATCAGATCAAGAACATATTCTATCAGGCACAACTTCATCAAGTAAGTTGTCATCATCTTCATCAAGTGGGTTGCCATTCAAGGACAACACTCAGCATCATATTGCTAACAAACATCATTTCACATCAGATTTACATCATTTAGCAAGTCCATCAGGTCAAGAATAACTTCATCAGGTGGATTGCCATCATGTCAACAGTCTCATGTCTTCATCTTCATTCAGTGGGTTGCCATCAAGGACAACACTCTGCATCATATTGCCAACACAAGTCTATTTTTAGACATGGTGATCATATTTTAGAAGTTGCAGGATGCTATTTGTGGATGGTTGATCAAGTTGGAAAAATAGATGAAATTCTATTTTTAGAATATTGGGCGAAGTCTATTTATAGATTGTCGATCTAAAAATAGGAGTGTCGATTACTATTAGCTCTTAATAATAATCCGACAATAAACAACAACTTATTCTCTTGGAGCACTTAATTTCAGTGCACAGATTTGGAAAATCAGTGGGCGGAAGGAATTACACAATTCATACGGTTTAATGGTGGTTCATGCATGGAGGACTCAGTAAAACTGAAGTGGCAAAGTTATGACAGAGTTGGAAGAGTAGTTCATGGAGTTGTATTCAGTTTAACTCAGTTAGACTCAGTTGAGCTAGTTGTATCTAGTCTAACTAAATGATACACTAGTGAGAGTGGAGTGAATTAATTAGTTAATTGATTACAAATAATAACTCATTAATCAAGCGAGAACAATACAACGATTAACTATAGTGCATATCGGATTCCGGTGGAGACCCGGTGGAGATAGGTGAAAGGGAAAGATGGACTATACATTATGACTATAGTGATGCATTGATTACCACACACACATTAGGTGCCAATGAGGATTGCGCGGTCAAGGCGAGGGTATTCTAATTCATTACATTCTTCAACAGGGATTGCTCAATGGAGGCAGGCTAGCAGGAGGCAAGAGATCGGTGCATGGATTTGCAGATTTCTTCATGATAGTGTGTGACGATTGTATTGTACTGAGAGCTTGATGTACTAAGCTTTGTATGAGATTGTTACATGATCTCCATGATACATAATATATGATAGTATGGGTTTTCAACTTCAGGCTTTCCCGTTAAACAACTGTGTTATGTGCGATTGTTTTTATTTATGCTTCACATGTGTTTGCAATTAATTTTCGGCAAAAGATTAACAGTGGAATGATTTTATATTTTGCAAGAAGTTAAATATTGTGAGATCGGGGGAATATGGATGTATGCATGCTTAGTGTATACTAATTTCTACATGGTATCGAAGCAGTGTTAACTCTTGAAGATTGCAATTGTGAAGAATTGTTGAGTTTGTGCTGGTGGATAATTCGAATTTGCTACAGAAAATTCTTGGTGCAGAAGTTGAGTATACATTGAAATGTCTTTCAATGGATTGCGATTGGAGTATGCCCTTGATGGGAGCTCGAATTACATAGCTTGGAAGGATAGGATGGAGGTGGTGCTGGAGGATAATGGATTGAAGGAGTTCATTTATAGCGATGTTCCTAAGCCGAGATCTAGTAATGCTGCATTACTTGACGCATGGAAAAAGAAGACAACAAAGACAAGAAGAATTATGTTGGAAGGTGTGAAGGACCATATTTTGTCCAGCCTTCACAGGAAAGCCACTGCATTCTTAATGTGGAAGGCTTTGATAGATTTGTTCCAAAGCAGAAGCGACCAGAGGAAGTTGGCGCTTAAAGACAAGCTCAGAAAAATAAAAATGGAGAAGGGCGACAATATTCCAAAATACCTCACGAAGTTTGTCCCAGGATGAACTGGGAAGTGTGGGGGTTACTATTGATGATGAAGACTTGGTGAGCTTGGCTCTCCTTGGGCTTCCGAAGAGTTGGCATAGCTACGAAGACTTTGTCAATGGACGGGAGAAACTGCCGGGATGGGAGTGACTTTGGTCAGATCTTGTGCAGGAGGAGATAAGGCGGGGTACCAGGGATGGCTCTTCATGGAAGAATAAAGATGAAGAGAATTGCGCTTTGGCTGCCAAAGCAAGAAAGGGGAAGGGGAAGAAATTTCTTTAAAAATCTGAAGCTAAAGGCAAGAAGCAAGATTTGTCCAAGGTGAAGTGTTTTCACTGTCACGAACATGGGCATTTCGCCACTAACTGCCCACAGAAGAAGAAGAACAAGAAGGCTGCTAGAGCTGTAGCTGGAGAGGCCTTAACCTCGCAATTTGAACTTAATTTCTCTTTGATTGCATGCTTAGTGTCAAGCTATATGGGATCGGTGTGGTATCTTGATAGTGGTGCGTCTTTCCATATGACGAGAGACAAGGAGTTGTTTAGTGACTTGGAGGAGAAGGACCTCCAGATGCATATAGAGATGGGCGACGATGGTCGATACAGTGCGACCGACATTGGGACCATTATCTTTGAGAGGGAATTTGGTAATCCAATCTTGTTGAAGGATGTTATGCATGTTCCAGGTCTGAAGAAGAACTTGGTCTCGGTTGCAATGTTGGAAGACAAAGGTTATGATGTTGTTTTAGGTGAGGGAAAATCCTTCCTTCGACATAAAACAACAGGTCAAACCAAGAAGATAGGGATTTGAGTTAAGAATCTCTACAAGCTAGAGGTAGATGGTTGCGCTGCAATGGTGGGCAAAGCAGAAGAAGTGGTGAGCCGGGACGAGGGCGAATTATGGCACAGGAAATTGGGCCATCTTCACCATGGCGCTTTGAAGATTTTGCAGCAGATTTCTATTGGACAAGGGTACTCTTGCGTAGTCAGATCAGTGCAAGGGATGTACTGTGGGTAAGTTTGTGAAGACCACCTTTCATGAGAAGGAGAACCGTGCTTCGGTGATCTTGGAGAGAATTCACACAGACGTGTGTGTGTTGGGCCGTGAATACGACCACTTTTTAACACTTATTTCATCCATTTTTACTCTTCTTTATCATGTCATTTATTATAATTTATCATATAAATCCATCTTATAATGATTTATGCTCTTATGGATGAATATTATTTCTTCTCCTTTATTTTTAATAAATTGATGATTACTATGCATAATTTTATCAATGATGGTTTATTAATATATTTTGTAATATCACTTACCATTTTAGCCTCCAAGATATTTGTCAGATTGAAGATTTGATCTCCAAATCATCATCAAATATTCCAACTCAGAAATCCATTGGAATAAGAAGTGACCGTTTTGCGGTTGAGATTCTGAGCAAATGAAGAAGAATCTGGAAAATCCGAAACATGGGTTTTTTCCAGAACAGGCCCAATTAACATTTAGTGAGAACGGTTTGCCCAAATTTGGCCTTTATTGAGAGAAACGCAGAGTTCTTTGAGCACTATTTTCTCAGATTTGTTGTTGCGGCCGTCCTCCAAATCTCAGCTGCAAAGCCAAATTCGCCTTGCTCTTGTTGAAAGATTGTTGCAAATATATTTTCTGGTTGATCAAGTTGTTGGGAACAATCCAATATTGTTATGGGAGATCATATTTGCTATTTAATTTCTCCTCCTTCTGATTATAAAAGGAGAGCATGTATTGTGTATTAGAGGACAATAGAACGAGGGATCATAGTTGTTGCTTTTGTGAATTGTAAACTTAATCAAAAGTTGTGTTATTAAAAGCACGATTCCATTGTAATGCTGCTCCAGTTTAATGATTAATTGAAGTTGTTCCATTCGCATCATCTGAAGTAGCTTGAGCAGTCCCTGCTGGTGGTTAAGGGCCCGACCCCTGGCAGCGTGAACTGCTCCTCTGTGTTATATTTCCAATTCCTGCAGCATGTGATCGATTTGCTACATGCATGTTACTGTGAGTTTATTTCATTAGTTTTTTATCATTTTACTGTATTTATGTATGACGGGCTCTGTTTATGAGTTATTTCATTATCGTATGATCTGAATCTTATTTCTTACAGTGTGGGTTAATTGAGACAACATATTACCTTACTTAGGACATCCTTGAATTCACGGAAGTGATATTGATTCTATCTTACTTTACTGTTTTATTATAATGGATTGCATTGCCATTCCTTCCCAATTTAACAAGAATCTTAATCTTCAAATTACTTATCTTGTTATGCTTCGTTGTTCGACATTTGATGTTCCATTCCATTTGCTGTTTCATTTAACTGCTGTTCATTTCAGAGTGCATATACAAAGCTTCGCTATTCAGTTTGTTGTTCAATAGGATTTACCGTTTAATAGATTTTTGTTGTTCAATTCCTTTAATTTCGGTTTGCTGTCCATTTACATTGCTTTTCATTTCATATTAATTAGTTTACAAGAGTTTTCTTTCATTTCGATTGCTTTAAGATCACCAACTGTAGAGGACACTGGTTATTGCTTCCAAGTTCCCAGATTGGTTATCTTGCATCGATTTCTAAGGGAAAGAGTTATTGCTACTGCATCCCTGATCGATGTTTTGTAGATTGGTTTAATTAAGGTTTCAGAGCATTTCCATTTATGTTACTGTAATTAGATTTCTTTACAAGAATCCATTTACTCTTGTATTTCGAACACTGTACTACATATTGCAAGGCATTACTCTTGGATAAATTGATGTCTCAGACAGAGTCGCTCCCGGATTGATAATTAATGTGAGATTGAAATAATTAATTATTATTATTATTTTTCTTTTTTGTTCTTCTTGGGAAGAATTGGGTATTAAAGACGGAAGGTAAGAACCTGCGCACCGAGCAAGAAACACACTTGTTCACTGGCCCGCTTCACAGCAGAATTGAGTGAAAGCTTAAGGTAGGAATGAATGCTTGCGTTTTTTTAATTTTAGAGGTAGAGTCTTTTTTGAAAAAATTTTGTAATTCCACTCAAGTGGTGATGTAAGCACCACCCATTTCACTAACCAATTGACAGGAACATTGGAAGGAGGATCCTTAAAGAAACACATGAAGAACATCTTCTATTATGGTAAGAAATGGCTCACATTGCAACTTTTGAATTCCCTATCAAAGATCTAGGAGGAGTGACACAAATGCACATAATTCCCCCATTGTCTCTACCAAATTTTCATGGTTTGACAAATGAAGATTTAGATATATTCTTATTTGAGTTTGAAATACTTTGTAGAGGATATGATTATTGTACTAATGATGAAAGATTGAAAGTGTTTTCCTCTTACTTTAAAAGGAGCAGCTATCTGATGGTTCATGAGCCTAAGTGGAAACTGCATCCAAACATGGGAGGACATGAAGAACATATTCTTGAAGAAGTACCAAGACTATTGCAAATCCAATGAAGATATTTTCGGTATGACACAAAGGGAAGATGGAAGCTTGGAGGACTATGTAGAGCGATTTCGATACAACCTTCAAAAATCAAAGCATAAGCATTTGGAAAAAGAGATCTTGAAAACACTCCTTCTTAAAGGAATCAAAGATGATTTTTTAGAACTCTTAAATCTGATAGGAAAAGGTGATATTTTTCAGTTATCATATGATGATGTTTGTGAATTGTGCATAAGGTATTCAAGAGGAATTTCCAAGGCTGGTAAGAATTCTAGAGAAATTTCTTCTTTCTCTTCCAAATTTACTACAAGAACAAGAGACATAAGAGCTGAAATCAAGGTTTTATTTGAAAATTTTAAATACGATTTTCTTAGCTCTCTAAAGTCACAATTGAATGTTTTGCAGGTTCAGAGAAATCAAGAATTTGATGAAGTGTTTTGCCCTCAGGAGCATCCCATAGATAATCACTCTTCCTTATCTAATTTGGAAGTAGCATATCAAAGAGATGCGGAAGCTGCAACAAGGTCAAAACCATGGAAATCATGGCCTATAGGTATGGTTCAAAACACTTCCTCTCCATTCTCTTACTTGCATAATTCCTTATGGAATACTCATATGTTAGGGCAGCCATGCTAATCTCAATATAACCACCACCAATCTTGTTTGCAAGTTTGGAATGGTTCATCTTATGATTACATGACTACTCTCCCTCATCTTGTAGCACAAACACATATTCCAACTCTTCCACAACACCTTGTTTTCCGATCAAAATCATCCACTCAACACAATCAACTACACATCAAGAGGCTCCATTCCCTACACAATCTCCTGCTCCACTCATTCCACACCCACACGATAATAAACCAGTACAACATGCTTACAATGTTGAACTGCAAAATTCACTGACCCTTCCCACCCATTCTATTTCACATGTACCATTGGAAAAAACTTACACTGAGACTCAGAATGAATCAAATCCAAAAATTGTAGAAGTTATGAAAGAAAATGAGGTTTCTTCTAGTTTGCACCAACAAACCATTTTAAAAGCTCAAGAACTTCATGATATGATGGCTATGGGAAATCAAGGAAGTAAAGAATGTATTGAAGATTGGTTTCACTCCATCATTTGTTTGCAACATCACTCCATACTTCAATAATTTTTGGCACCATATTTTCAAGGGAAGTTGGCTTCTCATACCCTAATTTTATTAACATACATTTTTCAAATTTGGGTATGTACATAATTGAAGCCTTATTTCGGAAATGGATCCACTGGAAATACTCTTATACGTAATCATATTAATTTTCCAATTCAGAGTAGGATAGTGGAGAAATAAATAAAAGAGGAAATAAAACAAACACATTTATTTATTTATTTTTGTAAAAATAGTTGTTTCTTTGTTGCAACATGCTGTGAAATCAACATTGATGATACATATTTTAATTTATTTGTGTATGTAGATGAATTATATTGAAAATAACAATTCTACAAACACCTATATTCATTTTTATCATCAATATGAAAAAAATTGCTTGAATATCATTTTTTTGGCTTGCGGGCTTGATGAAATTTCTGAAAACACAGTTGGGACAGTCATGTTTTGGGCAAAATTGAATATTTTTAAAACCTGTTTCTATCCTAAGTATCCCTTGATGTCTACTTTCCAACCCAATTGGAATCACTCAATTTGGATTTGAAACGAAAAAGTTAGAACCAAAACATTGACAGGGTGTCTAATAGGAAGCTCAAGAACAGAGTTGGGACAGTCGGTTTTTGGAGGCCTAAATGACTATATTTTTAAAACCTGTTTCTATGGGAGATTTCTCTATGAGTCTATTTTACAACTCAATTCGAATCACTCAATTTCGATATCGTATGAGGAATTTATGACCAAAATACTGACTGCCTATCATAAATCAACACTCTTGAAACTCTGTTTTCTCGGTTGTTCCTTAACGTATTTGACCCATCAATTATTCTTGTCTTCAAAACCTATTTCTATTTGAGATCAATAAATAAATCTACTTTAATCTCCAATTCGAATTGCTTCAATCCGCCATCAAACGAATAATTTATGCTTGAAATACCAACTGTTGGTATGAGCTGGAAAATCGAAAATGACTCTACTAAGCAGGTTGTTCTAAGCAAGTTTAACATACCATTACATGGAATTTTTAAAACATGTTTCTATTGGAGATAAACCTTTGAATTAGCTCTAATTTGGCTTTGGAATCACTCGAATTGGACGAAAAAAGAAGAAGTTATGATTAAAACACTGCTGGTTAGTATGGTCGATCACTGCTCTCCCGCAGGTAAAAAATATAATTTGTTTTATTTTTCCGTGGATTTGTTCTACAGAGTAACTACTTGTTAATTTTTTGCATAATTTTTGGATTAGAGGAGCCTGATCATTTCTCTTTCTCCATGATTTAATGTTTTATTGCAGGTAGACACTCGTTTTTTGCAAGTCTTAGAAGAATAAAGAAGGTCAATTTATGGACGAGCGATTCTTGAAAATTTAGTAAAACAAGGGCATTTCATCCAGTGCATTATCTAACAGATTTATAACAAAAAGAAATGAAGAATTGGTTCTCATTTCAAGATTCATGTTACTGCTGCCAAAACATTTTTCAAAAGATCATTTTTTTCATTAATAGATTGATATTCCCTTAGGAAATAACATCATAGCTGTTGTAACTTAATAAAGTGTTGTTTCTTTTCTGATTTCTTTTATGTTTTTGTGTTTCAGGTGTTGATTCCTCTAAATTGCAGTTTCCGTTCCATTTGTAATTGAACAATAAGGACCCCACCATGCAAGTTTCAGTTACAGAAGGCAATTCTTCGGTAGCACCAATTCTGTGAAAAATAAATAAAAATAAATAAATAAATAAATAAAAATAAAAATAAAAAAATTTCTTAAAACTTGTACATAAACTTTCATTTCTATTTGATTGGATTTGCTTGGCAATGGATTGCATATTAGCTTTGTTCTTTCCTCTATTTTTTTCTTTTTTGCGTGTTTATATTTGTTTGTTGTTTCTCTCAGGGAACAACAGTCGTCCCTCTTAAGAAGCAGTGCGTTTATGTGTTTATTTTTGTTGTTCCTTTCAAAAGGAACAACATTTTCGCTAATTATTTTTGTTCTTTTTAAAAAAAGAACAACATTTTTTTTGCATGATTTCGCTGTTCCATTCAAAATGAACAACACTACTTGTTTTTGTTGTTCCTTTCAAAAGGAACAACAGTTTTGTTGTTACATTCAAAAGGAACAGCACCGACTGTTCTTGCTGTTCCTTTCCAAAGGAACAGCAAGGAACAACATTTTCGCAGATTATTCTTGCTGTTCTTTTCCAAAGGAACAACATTTTCGCAAATTGTTTTTACTGTTCATTTCCAAAGGAACAACACTTTTTGAGTGCATTTTTCTTGTTTGTGAACAACTTTTTGAAGATTTTTTTTGAATTTTTTGAAAGACAAACATACAATTTATGGAATGATACACAATCATACAAATTAAAGCTTACTGTAATCAGCAAATCAAAAGAAATCGTCATTTTTTTAAAGAAATTTGTTTAGTAATGATAAGAAAAAAGAAAAAGGGACATAATCAATAACATGATCTTATTGTCTTACTACCACTAAATTCATATGATCGATTATATTTATCATGTTGGTTCTTTCCCATATTTTATGACTTTCTTTGATTTTTACTTATGGAGTAGGAACAAGGGTATATTCTTTTCTATTGCGCTGTTCAAACTTCTTCCACCATCCTCACTCTTAAGGAGTATTGAGCCATCCTTTATGAATAAATAGGAAAATGCTATATGAAAAGAAAAATATTTACATATTTCATTAATAATTTTATAATTTGGCAGATAGAGGATAGGGGGTCTCATCAAGAGCCGGCCTACCATGTTCATGAGGAAGCAAGTGAAGTGGCATTCCCATCATGGCCACCAAAATAGGGATATGGTCCAAGGGACAATAGAAAAAATTAAGAAGTCTTTGGAACAGGAGGTCTCATCACGAGCCGGCCTGCCCACTTTTCACTTCTTCCTAGTGAATGGCATTGTGATTTATCTGGTCACCAAGCCAACATAATGACCTCCGTTATGACAATTAACAAGCACTTCCTCAGCATAAATAAAGGACAATGGTTCCAAGGGTGAGAGAGCAACTTTGTCAAGGTTATGGACACTTATGGGCAACAGAGCTCTGCTTATGGTATTGGAGTCACATTTATACACATCAGTAGTAATATTAAACCCTTTTTCCTATATCTCTATTTAAATATCAGATAAAAGTATGAATCCTTAACCTTTGATTTTGAACTTATTATACATTAAAATCATCATAAATCGATCACATTAGTTTAAGTGGGTAATAAACACATTTGTACTTATGTTTATCTTAAGCTGTCCCTTCTCCTTAACCTTGAATCATTACAAAACGCTTCTATATCTGTTTACGATTTATCACATGCATGGATTTCAGTAAATGTTATAATTTCATTGATTGTATCATAAGTATGTATGCCTTTCTATGCTGTACAATTGCTGTGCAGTACGTTGCTCTTTTATTTTGCTGATTTGTCACAATATTGATACTGCATTTTTTTCTGCTTGAACTTTTTTGCATGCATCTTATATGTTGCCATTCCAAACTGAAACTGCGGATTCAAGAAAATTGCATACATAATTGTGATTTGTTTACAGGAGAACAACAAGTATGGGGGGAAATTCTATCCGTAGCACGACCACACTATTGCAATTAACAGCGAAGGCTCGTGAACGCGCACAATTCTTCAGACATGATGTGCTTGCATGGCTTCCACCTTTTGCATCACTTTCAGTATTCGCCCAGCCTACATCAGCTTCAACAAAGTCCAATCCCTACATGTCATTCCACATTTTTTTGGAGGTAACACTTGAGGTAAAATAACATAATTTTTTAATTTATTATGAATTTAGGAGGATTTCATGAACATCCATTGAGCATTATTTATCATCATTCATTCCATATCTTTACCACTTCCCATTTTTCTAGACACGTCTCATCTTTTAGTTTGGGGGAGTGTTGATTTCCTTCATTTATTTCTTATGACTATGTCAGTGATATTATTTATCATCCATTGATATTCTTATTCATTCTCAACACCTCCATTATTCCATGTTGTTTTACACAAAGCATAGATTTCAACAGATTGTAGCAACCACCTCTCTTTGTTTTCTAGCATCGCATGAGGACATGCTAATTATTCAGTTTGGGGGGGGGGGGGAGAATTGCTACACATGATGGATGTTTTCCACTTTCTTTTTCATTTAAGACATACAATTTCATTTGTATATAGTGCAAAAATTGTTTTGCATATATGTTTAAAACTATGAACTGAGTTCTTGTGCTTTCTAGATAACAAAGAGGTATCATTAAAATACACAAATCCAGATAATTTCACGCTAAATTAGTTCATAAAACTTCAAAAATTATGCACTATTACCTACAACCATTTTTTTGTATCTCATGATCCGTGCATCGAAACGATCTGATTTTTGAGAAAATGGTTAATGAAGTTTTTTGTTACTTATGTCACATTTTTCTGCAACTTCATATACATATAATTGAATTTCAACTATAAAAATTGTTATGCCTTCATAAATATTGCTAAAATTGAATATCCATTATTTGAGGAAAAATTCATTTGTTCCATCCATTTCATGAGTTTGGATGAAAAATTTTCTTTGCTTTGTTAGCGCATGGGTTTTGTCTTTGGGTTGCATGAGGACATGCAATATATTCAGTTTTGGGGTATGTTGGGTCGTGAATACGACCACTTTTTAACACTTATTTCATCCATTTTTACTCTTCTTTATTATGTCATTTATTATAATTTATCACTAAATCATCTTATAATAGTTGTGCTCTGTAGTTGAATGCTATTTCTTCTCCTTCCATTTTTAATAGATTAAGTGATTACTATGCCATGTTTATGAATGATGGTTTAGTCATATATTTTGTAGCATCACTTACCATTTTAGCCTCCAAGATATTTGTCAGATTGAAGATTTGATCTCCAAATCATCATCAAATATTCCAACTCAGAAATCCGCTGGAATAAGAAGTGACCGTTTTGCGGTTGAGATTCTGAGCAAATGAAGAAGAATCTGGAAAATCCGGAACATGGGTTTTGTCCAGAACGGGCCCAATTAACTTTTTAATGAAAGGTTTTCCCAAATTCGGCCTGTATTGAGAGAAACACAGAGTTCTTTGAGCATGATTTTCTCAGATTTGTTGTTGCGACCGTCCTCCAAATCTCAGCTGCAAAGCCAAATTTGCCTTGCTCTTGTTGAAAGATTGTTGCAAATATATTTTCTGGTTGATCAAGTTGTTGGGAACAATCCAATATTGTTATGGGAGATCATATTTTTTATTTAATTTCTCCTCCTTCTGATTATAAAAGGAGAGTATGTATTATGTATTAGAGGACAATAGAACGAGGGATCATAGTTGTTGCTTTTGTGAATTGTAAACTTAATCAAAAGCTGTGTTATTGAAAGCACGATTCCATTGTAATGCTGCTCCAGTTTAATGATTAATTGAAGTTGTTGTTCCATTCGCATCATCTGAAGTAGCTTGAGCAGTTCCTGCTGGTGGTTAAGGGCCCGACCCCTGGCAGCGTGAACTGCTCCTCTGTGTTATGTTTCCAATTCCTGCAGCGTGTGATCGATTTGCTACATGCATGTTACTGTGAGTTTATTTCATTAGTTTTTTATCATTTTACTGTCTTTATGTATGACGCACTCTGTTTATGAGTTATTTCTTTATCGTATGATCTGAATCTTATTTCTTACAGCGTGGGTTAATTGAGACAACATATTGCCTTACTTAGAACATCCTTGAATTCACGGAAGTGATAGTGGTTCTATCTTACTTTGCTGTTTTATTATAATGGATTACGTTGTCGTTCCTTCCCAATTTAACAAGAATCTTAATCTTCGAATTACTTATCTTGTTATGCTTCGTTGTTCGGCATTTTATGTTCCATTCCATTTTCTGTTTCATTTAACTGCTGTTCATTTCAGAGTGCAGATACAAAGCTTCGCTATTCAATAGGATTTACCGTTTAATAGATTTTTGTTGTTCAATTCCTTTAATTTCGGTTTGTTGTCCATTTACATTGCTTTTCGTTTCATATTAATTAGTTTACAAGAGTTTGCTTTCATTTCGATTGCTTTAAGATCACCAACTGTAGAGGACACTGGTTATTACTTCCAAGTTCCCGGATTGGTTATTTTGCATCGATTTCTAAGGGAAAGAGTTATTGCTACTGCATCCCTGATCGATGTTTTGTAGATTGGTTTAATTAAGGTTTCAGAGCATTTCCATTTATGTTACTGTAATTAGATTTCTTTACAAGCATCCATTTACTCTTGTATTTCGAACATTGTACTACATATTGCAAGGCATTACTCTTGGATAAATTTCTGCCTCAGACAGAGTACACACTTGAAATAAAAAGTCGCTCCCGGATTGATAATTAATGTGAGATAAATAGGTGTTAAAAAGATACCTTTTATGCCTCGACAGTGTGGACCTTTCTCGGTTGCTTCAACAACAAAACACAGGTATTATGTTATATTTGTTGATGACTATTCTCGTAGATGCTAGATATTCTTCATGCAGAATAAGAGAAAAACATTCTCAAAGTTCTGTGAGTTTAAAGCATTGGTGGAGAAGGAGTCGGGGAAGCAAGTGAAAGCTCTACGGAGCGATAATGGTGGTGAATACATCTCGATCGAATACAAAGACTTCTGTAGCAAAGAAGGAATTCAAAGAGAACTCATAGCGCCTCATAACCCACAGCAGAATGGGGTCGCAGAGAGGATGAACAAAACAATCGTGGGTGTTGCACGAGCGATGCTGCATGACCAGGGCCTACCGATGCACTTGTGGGTGGAAGCATGCAACACTGCGGTTTATGTGTAAAACCGTTGTCCTCATAGAGTACTTGGCATGAGTACACCTGAAGAAGCTTTTACTGGTAAGAAGCCTGATATTTCTCATTTGAAGATTTTTGGCTCATATGTTTACATTCATGTGACAAAGGACGTCAGGAAGAAGCTGGAGCCGACTGCAGAAGTTGGGATATTTGTGGGATACACAGAAACACCCCATAATTATCGTGTGTATTTGCCAGACAGTTGGATAAATGTGGTGCGACGGGATATAAAATTCAATGAGGTGAAAACCAAGAAGTTGTCGCTTGAGAAGGAGCTACACTTGCATGCAGAGGAGGAACTTATTGTTCCCAAAGATGAGCCTCTATATGTGGATCAACCACAGGATGAGATTCATGGAGTGGAGGCATCCACTCATGCAGAACCAAACATCAGACAAGGCAGAAAACGTACCACAGAAGCTGAGAGACTGAAGCTTGATGCGACACAGAATGTAGGAGTCCCTACATCATAGAACAGACAGAGACAGTCACCTAACAAATTTACTGGATACATGGCTCTTATGAGAAAGTGTATCGTGACAGAGCCATCTTCTTTTGAAGAAGCAGTGCAAGAGCCCACATGGGTAGATGCCATGGTGGAGAAGTATGACTCCATTGTCATAAACAGTGCTTGGGAGATTGTTCCAAAGTTGTTGGGAAAATCAGTTGTAGGATCAAGATGGATCTACAAGGTAAAGCAAGCTGCTGATGGGAGCATCGAGAAGTATAAGGCAAGATTTGTTGCCTGGGGCTTCTCACAGATCGAGGGGATTGATTATGAAGAAACCTTTACACATGTCGCACGGTATTCTTACATAAGGACCATCCTTGCTCTCTAAGGCAGATGGGTTGGCACATTCATCAGATGGATGTGAAGACTGCGTTCCTTAATGGGATCATTGGGGAAGAGGTGTACATTGAGCAGCCTAAAGGATTTGAGATCTTCAGCAGCGAGTCGCATGTGTGCAGGCTCAAAAGAGCGCTATATGGGCTAAAACAAGCACCTTGTGCTTGGTACACTCGGATGGTCAACTATTTCATTGGACTTGGCTTCGCCAAGGGTGAGGCGGATGCAAACCTGTACCAAATTGTGGTGGAGGGTAAGCTTTTAATCATTGTTCTTTATGTTGATGATTTAATACTAACGGGTAATGAGCAGTTGATACACTCATGCAAGGCAAACCTTGCAAAGGAGTTTGAGATGAAGGATTTAGGCCTCCTTCATTATTTCCTTGGATTGGAAATATGGTAGCGGGAAGGTGAACTGTTTGTGTCTCAAGGGAAGTATGCCCGGGAGATACTGGAGAAGTTTCACATGCAAGGCTGTAAACCTATCGACACTCCTCTTCCAGGAAATTGGAGGAAAGAGGATGCTACATCGGCAGAGGTAGTGGATGCCACTGTTTATCGACAGTTGGTGGGTTCACTCATGTATTTAGTTAATACAAGACCAAACATATGCTATGCGGTGAACCAGCTTTCACAAGCGATGGTTAAGCCTACCAAGCTCTTTTGGAAGGTAGGCAAGCATGTCCTGAGATATCTCAGGGGCACATCTGAGTATGGTTTATGGTACAGACAGACGGCTGAGGTGAAGTTGCATGGCTTCACAGATGCAGATTGGGTAGGCAACCCAACAGACAGAAAGAGCACATCAGGAGGGGTTTTCAATATCGGATCTACGGCAGTTTCTTGGTACAATAGGAAACAAAGATCCGTGGCACTCAGTTCAGCGGAAGCAGAATACATGGCAGCAAGTCAAGTTGCATGTGAGGCTATCTGGATGAGGAAGATCCTGGTCGGTTTGTTCGGTTCACATTTAGATCCTACAGTGATACATTGTGATAATCAGAGTTGCATTAAACTCTTGGTTAATCATGTGTTTCATGATAGATCTAAACATATTGATATCCGATATCATCATATCAGAGATTGTTTGCAGCGGAAGATCATGTTGCTTTAGTACATTCCTACGGAGGATCAGGATGCAGATATTCTGATGAAGGCACTCACCAGGAGCAAATTCAAATACCATAGAGGCAGGATCGGGGTGAAAGATAATCCCTATCTTGTTGAGAAGGAGTGTTGAGATTCAACAAGATGTTGAGCTTAGTGAAAAGATTCGTCTTCACTAAGTGGGCCTGTAGGCTATTTTTGGCGCAAGTCTATTTTTAGACTATGTCTATTTTTAGACATGGTGATCGTATTTCAGAAGTTGCAGGATGCTATTTGTGGATGGTTGATCAAGTTGGAAAAATAGATGAAATTCTATTTTTAGAATATTGGCGAAGTCTATTTATAGATCGTCGATCTAAAAATAGAAGTGTCGATTATTATTAACTCTTAATAATAATCCGACAATAAACAACAACTTATTCTCTTGGAGCACTTAATTTCAGTGCACAGATTTGGAAAATCAGTGGGCTGAAGGAATTACGCAATTCATAGGGTTTACTGGTGGTTCATGCATGGAGGACTCAGTAGAACTGAAGTGGCAAAGTTATGACATAGTTGGAAGAGTAGTTCATGGAGTTGTATTCAGTTTAACTCAGTTAGACTCAGTTGAGCTAGTTGTATCTAGTCTAACTGAATGATACACTAGTGAGAGTGGAGTGAATTAATTAGTTAATTAATTCACAAATAATAACTCATCAATCAACTGAACAATACAACAGTTAACTACAGTGTGTGTCAGTTCCAGTGGAGACCCAGTGGAGAGATAGGTGAAAGGGCAAGATGGACTATTTGTTGTGACTATAGTGATGCATTGATTGCACCACACACACATTGGAGTTGCCAATGAGGATTGCGCAGTCAAGGCAAGGATAATTCAAATTCATTCTGAGCTATTCTTCAACAGGGATTGCGCAGTGGAGGCAGGTTAGCAGGAGGGCAGAGATCGGTGCATGGATTTGCAGATTTCTTCATGATAGTGTGTGACGATTGTATTGTACTGAGAGCTTGATGTACTAAGCTTTGTATGAGATTGTTACATGATCTCCATGATACATAATATATGATAGTTGGGGTTTTCAGCTTCAGGCTTTCCCGTTAAACAACTGTGTTATGTGCGATTGTTTTTATTTATGCTTCACATGTGTTTGCAATTAATTTTCCGCAAAAGATTAACATTGGAATGATTCTATATTTTGCAAGAAGTTAAATATTGTGAGATCAGGGGAATTTGGATGTATGCATGCTTAGTGTATACTAATTTCTACAGCGCAAATCCTAGAGACGTAGGCACAAAACTGAGTTTTTGGGGTCTTGGTCATTGGCATGTAGTGTTATGCCCGCGGCTATAGCCTGTTGGCTGCTGACATGTAGTGTTATGCCTGCGGCTATGGCTCAAAGAGGTCAAAATGTCAGTGTGACCCAAGGGTAAGAGGCTTGGATGGTTGGGTTACCTCTTGGGGGTGTTGTTGTTGCTGTACAAGGTCTGTATGTTATGATTTTGTCAGTTCCACTTCCTTAAGGTCACCTAGGAGATTGAATCCCATTATAGTAGCCTCTTGTCACATATTTACCCTAGTTGCCCGATTGCTTGGGTAGATGTGGGAAGGGGGTGTTTCACCTGATCTAAGGCAAGTTTAAAGTGTTTCCAAGACCATTTTAATCTAGGGAGAAAGGGTGCAACAATTCCACAAAACCACAATGTTTGAAGAGCGTGACAAATTGCTTATAAGGGGCATCTTTGAAGGCAAAACTCTTGGCAAATCAGAAGCAATCAGTGGTAGCAAAAGGGGGGTTAGTGACAACTTGATATGGTATGGTCTCTTCAATTATCTGAGGTATGAGGCAGACTCTTGTGTTTGTTTGAGCTTTGAAAATTTAAGTGTGATCTACACCAACCGTTCTGAAGGTTGTGAGTAGTTTATTGTGATCTGAGTATATATATCAGAAGAGACAACTATAAGGAATTATTTGAATATATTTGTAAGTGGGTAATTCTCCCTGGTACGGGAGCCCACATTTTTTATCTTTTATTTTTAGGGTGGTTGGGTAGTGCAAGGTAGAGAGTGAAGTCTCCCTCAGGTTGAAGCCTAAAAACACTTTAGGGTGACAAGGTGGTGCTAGGGCAAGTTGGAGCTTGCAAGGTGTTGGAGCATCCTTTCAGTTGTAGCTCATAAACAAGGGGGTTGGAGCCTCCTTCCAGTCATTGTTGGTAAATTAGGGAGTTGGAGCTTCTTCTAGGTTGGAGCTTGTAATTCAAGTGGTTGGCGCCTCCTTCAATTGGTGTATAAATCTTGGAAGTTGGTGCTTCAAGTTGATGTAATTTTCAAGGCATATATTAAAAGCGTTGGTGGTTTTTCTCCGGGAAGGGTTTCGACCTAAAAATTATTGTGTTATAATATTAATGCAATATGATGCTAATTTATGTTTTGATTTGATGCTAAATTTTTTTAATGTTATGAACTTTAAAATGAACTAATTGAAGTGAAACATTGATCCTTAGTATTTCCAACATAACAGTCAAAACATTTTTACTTCGAGGAGTTAGAGGTGAATGAATTGATCTCTTGAATGTGATGGGTAAAGGAGATGTATCACAACTTACTTTTCAAAAAATTTGTGAATTATGCAAGCATATATCACAAGGAAGAGTAAAATATGGTAAAGGTTCGGGAGACCCAACCATTGCTAAAGTAAATCTGCATCTAGTAGGGTAAGCAAAGCTCAACTAGGTCATTTGTTAGAAAATTTCAAAATTGATATTCTTGGAAATTTAAGTGAACAAATTCAACTTCTTCCCATTTTTTTTAAATTTTTTATAATTTAACATTGACTTGTATTTTTAAGAAAAGAAAAAGTTATATTTAAAAATTTAAAAAATACAAGTCAACCTTAAATTAAGAAAAAAATACAAACTTACTTAAATTTAGATTTATGTCTTTGACTTTAAAATGGAAATTAAAAAAGATGGTTAATTTTATTACATGAGAATAATAATAACAACATAAATTTGCTTTTGATTATGCTTTTGTCATGGAATCTATTCATAATGGTCACATATTTTTTTCTCTGAGTAATACTAAATCTATTAATATGTAACATAAAAGTACAAAACTGCCGCTGCCTCAGCTGAGAGAGCCTGAGCGCAGGGCTTGACTGCTACAAAAAACAAGAGTTTGGACTGCCCACAAAGGGGAAACCAGTCCCTGAAAATTAAGAGTTGCCGCCCTCATAGGGGAAACCGGCCTTTCATCCAAGTAGTTTGACAAAAATACAGATAGTAAAACTAACCACTCTGCAAGCAGAGGGTGAATGAACAGAAAATCCATAATGAACCTAGAAACATTGTGCATAAGAAACAAAAACCTCCGAGGGATTTTCGATCTACTGATCATTAGTTGGAGAAGGCGGTTCTTCCACAATTCTGCATCTGTACTCATTGCTGCTTCCACCTTCATCAGTTGAGGGAAGCTCTTTGCCTTTGTCCTCGCCTTCCGTTGTCTGAACCTGCATTAAAACATCGCGGGAAATGTTCAATTGAGCCAAGGAGACCTTGGTGTTTTCAGCAGAAGCGGGGTCAGGAGAACTGGGGCTACGGAATGCGATAGAGGGACCAGGGATAGAGGTCGAAGGGGGAGCAGGTCGAGCAGACTCTTCACAGATGGTGACCGTGACATACGCCGTGAGAACCAGCTTTTAAAAAACACAATCAAATCTGAACTCCGCTCGCTGGGAGGTTTGGCGCAGGGTTGTGGAGGAGGGCGGAGGGGGAATGGGAGGAGCATCAGAAGGGTCGAATTGAGGCGCAGAGGAGAGCACATGAGGAGGCGGAGAATGCGCAGATGGATGAGCGAAGTCAGTCGAGCGAGGCCTGCCTCTGTGACTTCTAGTTTTCGGAAGGTGGTCGCAGAGGAAATCTTCAGAGGAGGAGTCCGAACTGGGAGAGGACCGAGGGTGTATGACACGACTACGACTAGAGCTGTGGCGACATCGCATGTGATGGCGCAGTCTAGGCACGACGAGAGGGAGAGGCTGATGGAAAGGACAGAGGAGAAGTGACAATGGAGGGCTGGAAGAAGTGAACAGAGAATTTGAACAACATAGCTTACTATGCGAATAGTGGAACTCAGGAACAATCTCCAAGCAGCAAAGAAGCTCACATCGTCTGCCTGTCTGCGTTCGAGCGCTAGGCTCAGTGCAGGCGGGCGGGCAAGAACTTCGGCGTAGCGCAATGGTGGTGCAGACAGAGCAATCGCCATGCGAGAGACCAAAATCCATACCAGAAGCCGAAGTAAACCAGGTGAAATGCTCAGCGCGTCGACGGTTCCAGATGATGGCGTTAATGCATCGCGGGGTGGCATATTGAATGCCCTCGTAAATGCACTTGTGGGAGGCCAGATGGCCAACCCAAAATGACGGCCTCGGGAGGCGGCAAGGGACGAGCGTCCTATCACATGCGGGTGGCATCCACATCCGGAAATAATGGTCACATATTAAGTTACACAAAAAAAAACTAAATGAATATGTATATACATATGTAAATGACAACATTTTAAAATAATAAACCAACATAAATCCATTTTAAATATATATGAGGGATTAAATTAATTTAAGTATGACTCTTTTATCATGCTTTCCTAGCTTTTTAGCATGTCATAATTATAGTGAGCAGACGAGAGTTTGGTCAGTGGACGGTTAACCACCATCATCATCATCATTTAATATAAATAGATCAATGAATGACATGAATGATACAAAATTTATACTTCAAAAAATTTGATCTCTCCATATTTAATAAATCCAAGTTTAAGATAAATTTACAATAATAATAATAACAAATTTTTTAAGATATGACGATAATATAAAAATTTACATTTGACAAAAAATATAAATATAGATTTATTTTTGATTATGAACTAATTTTATATATGAGATAAAAATTCATAATTATAAATATAGGATAAAAAATGCCACAAGAAAAACAATGAATGTTTTATTAATGAAATAAAAAATAATAATTTTTATTACATTTTTTTTAAAGCTTAGTAGGATTGCATTTTGAGGGCCTAGTATGTTCTAAAATGTTTTCCTTGAATAATGGTGATGAGTCAGTCTATATTAGGGTTAGTAGCCGGGCTTAGCAGCCAAAGATGGTTGTCCTCACTGTTGGTTTGACAATAGAGTTATGATAGGTTTTCCCACAGTGCAAAAAAAATGACTACATTTTCATCATGTCCAATATATCACCTCTCACCTCGATCCAAGTGAGAAATTGAACCAGTAACTTCACATGGATCAACCAGTACCTTAACATAGGACCTAATTGCCTTCACATCAAGGATTAAGGAGTCACCTTCACATCAAGGATCAATGAGTGCCTTAACAAAGCACCTGATCACCTTCACATCAAAAATCAAAGAGTGCCTTAATGGAGCACCCACTCACCTTCACATCAAAGAATACCTTAACACAACTCCAATCATCATCCATCCAAAACCCATAAAAATACTTTTATTAATTAAAAACCAATAACAAAAAAATTAATATATTTAAAATTAATAACATCCCAAAATACTTCATAATCCCGCTTTATAAAACAAGTTTTCTTTTAAAATTCATTTTAAACGCAAATTAATTGAAGTTATTATTATTATTATTTTTTTAAATATATATATTTTTTATAATTTAATAAAATTAAATGATAAAAAATTTGAAACTTTCAACATTTCATTAATAATTAATATAATTTATTAAAATATATTAAAATTAAAACTATTTACCTATACCACATTTAATTTAAGCTAATATATTTAAAATAAATAAATAAATAAAAAAAATAAAAAATAAAAAACAAAATTCCCTGGAAACTAAATTAAAAGTACCGTTTGGATCACCCAATCTCCACCGATCCGACCTTGCCCGATCTAGAGAATCTTTAAGTAATGTTGGTGCCGCTCCAGTCAAAAGCCTCTCCTGAACACTACCCCAATTCAACGGCCGAGGCAACCGAGCCCCCTGAAATCTCCTTCACACGAATTTCTGAGCTGGGTTGGGTATTGTGTAACAGCAGGATGATGATGCCAAAGTTTATCAATCCCCCCTTCGATGGAAGAACACAGAGGCACCGCGGGCCCGATGGAAGATTTCTACCCCTGGAATCGGCTCTTGAAAATCCCTACCAGGGCCTCATGAAGCACTGCACATCCCTGCTAAAGACCCTAATGAATCACAAATATGGCTATGTTTTTAACGAGCCCGTCGATCCTGTGGCCTTGGGGGTTCCCGACTATTTCTCTGTTATTACCTCGCCCATGGATTTAGGCACCATCAAGGCAAAATTGCAGGACAGCGTTTATTCAAGCCCTCTTGAGTTTGCCGCCGATGTGAGGCTAACTTTCGCCAACGCCCTGAAATATAACCCTCCTGGCGATACGGTTCACAATATGGCCAAAACCCTAATCAGGGTTTTCGAGAACAAGTGGAAGAGGATTGAGAAAAAAATGGCCCGTGTTGATTCATCTGGGATGTGTTATAACAAGCCCAATAGCCCAGGCGGTATGTACGAGTCCAAACAAGTCGTGGGCATGACGCCTGAGAGCCTGCAGACCATTATCCAAGCTTTCATTGAGTGGGCAGACAATATTCCCGAACCGGTTCTTGATTTTCTAGAGAGTCACAAGACAAGTATGGCGGACAGTGGCAAAGAAATGGAATTGGATTTGAATGCTTTGAGCAATGAGCAGTTGTGTGAACTGCTAGGCCTTGTGAGGAGTTGTTTAGAGGTCGGCGATGAAGGGTTTACAAATGCAGTGGTGAAGATTGAGACTGATGCTTGAGACGTAAGTCTGGTTTGTGAAAGGTAGAGTTAGTGTTTTTTTTTTTTGAATTTTATATTAGTATCTTATAATTTTCTTTATTTAAAACATTAATTTGGTAGGAACCCAAGCAAATTTATTGCACAAGAACGGAGGCAACCGGACCTTGGTTCACTGGCGAGGTCAACTGAGTTTTAAGCCGTCTACCAGCTCTCTCCTATTTGAATGGCATCGAGTTTAAAGATGAGGTCGTGATACAGACAACCATTTGGGCTCTTTGGATGACCGTATAGCCGTTGGATAGCTGTTTGGGTATTTTTGGGTCAAACACCTTCCGGATCCTCATGCTGTTCAAAAACCCCGAATCTCTGAACAGAGTTTGAGGCATTATCATGCTATTCCCCGCGTTTAGAGATTTCCAATGAGTTATCCTGATCCTAATTCAGAGTTCGGAGCAAGGAGTTATGGCCAGAAAATTGTTCCATTCGAAGCTGCCAAAATGGTCAGCTGAACAGCCGAATGAATGGCCCAAATAATCAGACTGGTTGTCTGTATCAAGCCAGTTGCAAGTTCTAGATGATTTGGTTGGATAGTGACCACTCACTCCGAATGGTCATCTGAATGGCCCAAATAATCAGACTGGTTGTCTGTATCAAGCCAGTTGCAAGTTCTAGATGATTTGGTTGGATAGTGACCACTCACTTGGTACCTATTCTGAAGGAAGTATGTTGCATGCGTCCAGCCTAGGTAACCAGAAACCTGATCAAGAGACCCGTTTTGTTCTGTTTCTGCTCCCATCTTGACTCTTTTTTAGTACGCTAATCAATTCTCTAACCATTATATATGCTGGGAGTGGGTGAGGTCATTTTTCTATCGTCCAAACCCCCTCGAGGTCTTTTTCTTGTTACGTTTTTTTTTTTTTTTTTCACCTTTTCCGGTTTCTGGTAACACAGTAGACTCAGTAGACTCTTGTTTTTTTCGAAGCACTTCACCGAAAAAAAGGGTGAGGTCATTTTTTTATCTTCCAAAGCCTCAAGGTACATTTCTTGTTTCGTTTTTTTCCTCACTTTCTGTTTCTCGTTTCCTGCTTTTGGTAACGCATTAGATTCTTGTTTTTTTAAGCAATTAAAAAAATTAGTATAGTATTTGATTGGTATTAATATAGATTTATCTTTAATTTCAGATTTTAGTAGAGTATATAAATTAGTATAGTATTTGTTTGCTACTAATATAGATTTATCTTTAATTTCAGATTTTAGTAGAGTAGATAAATTAGTATAGTATTTGTTTACTACTAGTATAGATTTATTTTTAATCTCAGATTTTATTAGAATATATAAATTAGTATAGTATTTGTTATTTATTTTTAATCTCAGATTTTATTAGAATATATAAATTAGTATAGTATTTGTTATTTATTTTTAATCTCAGATTTTATTAGAATATATAAATTAGTATAGTATTTGTTTATTATTAGTATAGATTTATTTTTAATTTCAGATTTATCAAGATTGAGTAGATTAAATTTTTGAAATAATTTCAGATTTATCAAGATTGAGAAGGATTAAATTTTTGAAAATGCAAATTTTTTTTTAATAGAAAATTAAGGAAATGTTTGTGCCTAGAAACATTTGATTTGTCCAATATTTAATAGATCCTGGTTGATTTTTAATAATATTATTTATTGTTAGATAAACTTGATTCTATGGCGGAGCTACGGTAAACAGTTGTTGTTTTGAGCACCTAGTATTGGTGACAGACTCATGATATTATTACGTGTAGTTAAAACAATAATAGATCTATTGTTAGTTGGTTTTTCCCTAATTGAGGTTTTACAGATAAATCATGGTGTACATGGTTTGAATATTTGTTGCTTGTTTGTTATATTTATTTCTCCTGAACCCTAAAGTATGGACTTCGTTCGTTGTTTTGCACAAACTAGCAAAGTTGGTTTTGCACAAACTTTCCATGTAGAGCATGATGTGACTGCATGGGATTGGTGTGATCCCATTCATTGTTTTCTGGTGCCAACAACAATAAGGGCTTTGTGACCAAGTCCCCCGAAGCCACGGTGTTGTTTCAGAGCCAAGGGTGGATAAAAGCGCAGGGAGCACAGTATGATTGCATAGAGTAAAAATATATATATATTTGACTCACAAAGACCGCATGGAGACTTCAGACCGTTGCAGAGCAGATGTTAATACCCTTATGTTGGCTGATCGACGTTGGAACTTGGAAGTGAGGGATGATTTCCGGTGACGTTCTTTAAAGTCTGTGGCAGGGCAGGTGATTGATGAGAGCGATAAACAGAGGAGGATGAGGACGCGGAAGGTAGCCGACTTTGGTAACTGATTAAAGAAAATGAAAAGGAGTTATCTATTTGAAGTGCGAGTTCGAGCAAGACAGCCGATTCCGATTTTTCCAGAAGCTGCCGGTGGTCGGAGAAGACCCTGATCACCAGTTCGAGCGAGACAAGTGATCACAGAACCCGTCGACGCTGTCCTGTTGCCTTTGCCACAGAGAAAGTAGCCGCTGCTTTTGTCGACCAATAGAACCCATTGCCCGAAAAAATTAACGAGAAGATGGACGCTTCAATTTATAGCTGTGCTTCTCCCAAGAAGATAGCTGTGGTTCTCCCAAGAAGATGAATAATGGTAAATGTAAGAATTCAAAGGCATTGGCATCTGATGCTTTTGTGGAACTAACCAACAGGAATTTAATCTCTGGGAACAATGATGATGTTGATGTGAGGAAGAGGAGAAGCTCGTATCTAGAAGCATGTTGCAGCAATGATCAAACGGTCAGAAAAGGGCTCCGCGGATCATGCAATGAACGTGAAGGCTGTGGTAACCATGAGGGTTATAGAGGTATATGGCTTCAATATAAATTTGACATTTTTATCACTTACCATATTGTTGGAAGTGATGGGTTGTCATTTCAATGGCTTTGTGGGCTTTGTATGAAAAGTGTAGACTCTCATTTAATATATGTAAATAAAAAAAAAATTAATGGAATAGACTATGAGACATGACAAGTGATGTGTAAATCACTAGTAAAGTCTGAATGTCCACTTAGGTGATATGGGGGCATTTGTGATGGTATGATGTACCTTAGTAAATCACTAGTAAAGTCTGAATGTCCACTTAGGTGATATGAGGACACATGTGATGGTGTGATAAAGCATGTTGAGCTAGGACAGCATGTGAAATTCTCAAATACTTTTGACTTTGATTAGGTAGGGCCTGGAGTTGAGCGGCTCCTAGCTCACTTGGCCAATTTGGCTAGATTTTGCCAAGGAAAATCCAAAGTCAAGTTTAAAGGGGGGTTGTTGATAAACTTGACCCTATGGTGGAGTTGAGGTTGTGTCAACAATTATGGTTAACAGTTGTTTTGGGCACCTAGTATTGGTGACTCTTGGTATTGAGCTCATAGTATTACATGTAGTTAAAGCTGTTAAAAGGCTTGTGTATTCTCCATTGGCTTGTGTATTCTCCATTGTATTGAGCCATGGTTAAGGGGCGAAAGCTCAAATAAGTTGTTGGTGAAAGTTCAGATAGGCTTGTGTATTCTCCATTATATTGAGCCATGGTTGTTGGTGAGAGCTCAGGTAGGTTGTTGGCCGACTTGGCTGTGTTTTTAGCCAAGAACAATAATAAATCTGTTGTTGATACGTAGTTAGAATGTTTGTTGCTTATTTGCTATATTTATTTCTCTTAAACCCTAACATTTATCTTTGTATATAAATTTTGCAATTATGTGTGTATGAGAATATTAGTCAAATTAAGAATATATATATACATATACATACATATATTCTTAATTTGACTAAAATTCTCATACACACATAATTAGTATTTTTCTTTGACATGCTTTATATTTTTTTAATGTGATATATTATATAAAAAATTGAAATATCATAACTCTGTTCGCTAGTCCGTCTGAAGTTTCCTTGCAGTACTCTATTTGCTGATTGTTCTCAATAATATCTTTACATTTCTGTATCCAGTTGCTATCAGGAAGGGATCACGACTGTCTGTGCAATTGAAAGAGCACCTCAAAGGCTTGTTTTTGTTGCTTTCAAAATCCTGAGTTACTGATCCTGTGCTAACGTTTTGATCAATTTTACTTTTTTCGTTTATGCTATAAAAATCTATTCTATAGTTTTGATCAATTTTGTACGTTTTTTGGTTTGTGCTATAGTAATCTAACCAGCGACTTGTGAAAATGAAGAAGATTAACTTGATTATAAATCCTTATCCATGGAATGTTCACAGTTGTCTTTACAAATCAATGTAATTGCTTTCCAAGTTAAAGCTCACAAATTGAAGGTCCAGTCTTTACTCTGTTGTTGATGGCCGTATTTTTGGCAAGATTTAGGGGTGTATCCAACAAAGACTCGGCAAATAAAAAATGATAAAATTTACACTAGCACACACACGTCATACATTTAATGTGTATCATGCATAATTACCAAATTTGCCCCATAAAAATTCAAAATTTCAATAATTTGATTAGAATGTAAATAGTTTGGTGCAATTTGATACAGTTTGGCAAATTCAATACTGTTGTCATATTGAAGTGAAACTTTTGATAATGCCATTTCCAACTGAAACATATACTATTTGAAAAGTTACAGAGTTAGACATCCATTGTTAAAGATCCATCTCGAAAATGATCGAATTTGTAAGGTTTTTTCAATCTGCAGCGGTCCAGGATGTAATTTTCCTTTTGGTTTTAAAACAGAGATTTTTTGAGATGCATTTCAGGTCTAGAGCTTTCAAACATTTAATGCTAAACTTTTGATGTTCTATTATCTCCAAACGATTGTCAATTTGGATGGATAAGGATAAGAGGCAGTCTGGTGATGATGGGTCGTTGAGAAAGGAAGTGGGTTCTTGGATCGGTAAGCTAATAAGTGGGCAGGGTTTCCCACATCTCAGGCTGGTTACGTTGTCCAGGGTTACAGGGTATGCGAATGAGCAGAATACACCGCTCCCCATTGAATATGTGTAGCCAAATTAGATCCGGGGATCGAAGCATTAGACTGCATTATTCTCGGGACCTTGCGGAATCGAACGATGGACCTCTTCTGTATGAGGACTTTATACAAAACATATATTTATAATGAAACTTCTAGAATACATGTAGTCCTTAAGACGTATACGACGTATACTCCTGATGTTTTCTGAAATGGAAATTTTTTATCTATACATTTTTTTTCAAGCTTGAACCTCAATTTGAATTCAAACTTGGTAATTACTCCTTGCTGGCTCGAACCACGGACCTCTTTTGTATGAAGTCTCCATACAAAAATGTATTTCATTTCTAATGAAACTTATAATATATATCTTGCTTTTATATTTCTAATGATACTTATAGTATATATCGAGTCTTTAAGAAGTATACTCCTGAATTTTTTTCCTGAGATGAAAGTTTTCGAGGTATACTCTTATCGTATATATCTATATATCTAGTCTTTAAGAGATATAATCTGGAATTTTTTTCTGAGTTGAAATTTTTCCATCCAAATTTTAATTGTATCGCAGTGAATTTGAACTCAAACAAACTTGGTAAGTACGGGATAATGCAAAGGTAGCACTTCGCCAAAATTGTTTAATTAGGTTCATACATAAGAAAATGCCATGCAGCAGATCACGTAAATTGTGTAATAAGAAATCACCGGTGCATTTGGGATTATAGACCATGGCATGAAGAAAATTTGAAAAAACCGACGAGTCATATATCACAGGTATCAGAAGCATGAGCCCTGTAGATTGCCTCTGTAATATGCTCCAACCACATTAACTCCTCCAACAAAAATAATGGCTCAGAAAACCAGCTAAATTGTTTAAGATAAAAACTGTGAAAATATGGAGAGAGATCATTGTTGTTGTGTCGGGGCTATGTGACAATTCTGGTCTGAGACTGCTGGGAAAATGCTGCAGAAAGAGCCTCAAGAAAGACTTCAAAGTGTATTTGAAGCATTGTAAAATTGGGCTTGGGGATAGCTCTACTTGGAGCTATAAGCAACCACAGGGCTAGGTTTGCCTTACCTTGTTGGTGTGCTATTTCTCCACTGTTATGATATTGACCTGGTTCACTCTCTCTTTGATCTATGCCCCACATACATCCTACCCATGTAGTCCGAGACTCATGGGAAGTACCTCTCATCTGGCCAATGAGTTGGGAAATGAGGATAGAGACCATAGCATTACCGATGAACGCATCAACAACTTGATCCGGGATCAAGTCTGGTTGAGGTTTTTACCTCTAAACTGACGTCGGGTCAGTGGAGAGTGGCAAGGTCTTTGTGACTAACTCTCGATTATATCTTCTTATAGCAAAGCAGAGCAGCAGGATGACACAAGATTGCAAGATGATATATGATAGTACATGATGGTACTGGATGACAGAATTACCCAGGTTGACAGAGGGATGGTCAGGGGGAGTTCTCCCTAGTTGAGAGAGAGTGTTAAATTTGGCAATTGGGGCCAAACTCCATGTTGCACTGCTCATATGATGGAGATGATATTTTTGTTGTATTCCTCTTTCAGAAAGGCACAAGATTGATCTAAAGATCATCTTGTTTGGATGAGCAGAAGTTGGATTTTGAATTTATTTTCCACACATGTGCAATTTGTCAAGGTCGACCAGAATTGTAATGTAGGCTCAGAGGCCCCAAAAGTTGTGTCACACACCCTCAGTTATGGACATCTTTCATCATTCATTCATCTCAGACATCTTTCTCTCATCTGATTGGTTCGTACTGCCTTAGTGGCTTCTCTCACTCCTCCGCACGTGTGAAACAGAAGCTGGGATTTTCAGACTGGTTTATGGATTTTTTGGACAGCATTGACTTTGGGTCAACACTTGTCATTCGACTGTGTTTTTGGTGTCAGAATTCTGATTTTATGAGGCTGCAGCTGGAGGCACAGAAATCGAGGTGAGGCATTGACTATGATTGCTGTTGACCGCAGCGTTGACTGCAGGTTTGACTGCTGATTTGACCGCAGACTTGGACTGGATTTCAGGACTGCTTTGGGCTCTGTTTGACTGTGATTGGAGGCTGAGTTTGACCGAGTCAGACCGAGCTTCATTGGAGGCTGATTTGCTGGTTTGAACAGAGTTGATTTTGCTGGCTAGGGCATCTTGTTGACTGCTGTAAATTATATTTTCTCTCTCTTTGCTTAATAAGAAGAATTATAAGAATATTTGTGTCTCTTGTCTTGGCTTGTCTTCTGTCGATTTATTTATGTTCTATCAGCATTTAATGTCAATGGTTATGTGATTGCATATCTGGAAATCGAAGTAAACTGCTCTAAGCATAGAACATATCATGGTTAACTAAATTTAACACACTTGCTTTGCGCAAGGGGTACCATCAGAAATTTTACCCGCAGATTTATTCCTACCCTTGTAGACAGGGCTGTTGGAGAGGATTCACATGCTCAGGTCTTACCAAGAGAAGAGATCTGATCATGGATTTCTTTGTCAGATATTTGATAATGTCCAGATCTTAAATCTCTTTGTGAACTCAGTCCAATCATTGGGAAAGCAAAATTTTATTAGTATTTCTTCTGAGGATAGTGAAGAGATTTACAGACAGTTAGCATTTTCAGACAGTTTTCATTCTGACAGAAATTCTGGTTTTGTCTAAACTGACCACTCTTGATGAGGCTTTAGTGCAAAGGAGCCATTATAACCTTCTGTAGCTGATGCGGTTGTGTGGACATCTTTTTATGATTCTGTGGTTGGACTTGCTGCTTCAGATAGAAAAAAAGTTCCAAATTTCATGCATTGGTTTGACTACATTCAGAATGTGGTGGACTTTGGCCTAGTTTTTGAGAAGATCAATACGAAAATTCAAAAAACTGATGTTCAGGTCAGGATGTTGATTTCAAGTGTTTTTTCCAGTTTTCAACGAGGACATGTCCCCCTGGGTGGGGGTGCATCCCCCATGTTCCCATGCTCTGAGGACAGGATGATTTGAGAAACGTTTCCCCGTCTCGTTTTGGGGAAACAAGGGGAAGCACGAGGAAACATTTTCTGAATGTAGGGGAAGTGTTTCTCCGAAAGGGGATGTCTGAGCGCTCCTCTCCTCCAAAGGGGGATGCCTTGGCTATACCTCGAGATTTTTTTGTCAATATAGAAAAAGAATAAGGGTAGAGCTTTAAGGAATCTAGCACTTTGGTAATTAATGATAATATAGAAAAAGAACAAGGATAGAGCTTTAAGGAATCCAGGACCTTGGTAATAAATGATAATATTAAATTTTTAACATTGTCATTAACTGTTTTAGGATGTTTAGGAGTGGTTCCAACCTCATCAGACTTCATATGGAGAAAGTAGATTTAACAGAATTTCATATCCTATTCAGAATTCAGCAAACTTAACAGTTTGGAGGATTTTTAGGATTGGCAAGATTATAGCATTTCCACTGGATTGCATGGGATGGATTGTTATTGTTGGAATTTTATCTTTATTATCTTTATGTTTTATGCTTTTAGAGATAGGGACCCCTCTGCTAGGGTCCCTGACGTTGTGCCATACCCCTTGAATTTGCCTAAAATTTGGGGTGCTATTTGTGTCTCCTTTCCCGGGCACTCTTGCCATCCTGGAAACTTGGTGTAACGTAGGTTTATTCATGTGCTAAAACATAGAAAAATTGAAAATCCTTGAAAGAGAAATCAATGTAGTACATAGTGTAGGTGTACGAGATTTCCATCTTGCTGTCGTTGCTAGTTTTGCCTTGATCTCAATTGCCTTTGTAGCTCAAGATATTGAGGAGATATTTATTTCTGATATACCTCTTGATATAGGATCAGGCTTCAGCATGTACACCCTACAGAACCTAGGCCTGAACAACAGATAGGTTAAGGAGATATGCGCTGGTACATTGAAAGGAATATGGTGAAAAGTGGTGTATACATACATATACTTATGTAGAACTAGAACAAAATCTATTAGCTGAGTCGACCTTATTGTATCAAGTTTGCGATTATTTTTGAAAGAAGGGCCGAACTGGCAGTGTTGGAGAAAAGGGGCTAGATTGTTTATTGGCACTACTTTTAGAGGAGACTCAGCTGGTTGGGGCTTTGAAGAATTAGCGTTTGAAGAATCATTGAAGGCATTTGGGGCTTGTGCACCCATGTTTGGGAAAATGCCTAGAGCATTTTGATGGTAGTTTGAAGACATATTGACGAGAGATTTATTTCTGATATACCTCTTGATATAGGATCAGGCTTCAGCATGTACAGAACCTAGGCCTGAACAACAGATAGGTAAAGGAGATATGCGCTGGTACATTAAAAGGAATATGTTGAAGAGTGGTATATACATTCATATACTTATGTAGAGCTAGAACAAAATCTATTAGCTGAGTCGACCTTATCCTATCAAGTTTGCGATTATTTTTGAAAGAAGGGCTGAACTGGCAGTGTTGAAGAAAAGGGGGCTAGATTGCTTATTGGCACTACTTTTAGAGGAGACTCAGCTTGTTGGGGCTTTGGAGAATTAGCGTTTGAAGAATCATTGAAGGCAGGGGTGAGGCATTTGGCGCTTGTGCACCCATGTTTGGGAAAAAGCCATATCTTTGGGGGTTTTGGATATAAAAAGTTGTAATTTTTGGCTTGAAAAGCTCCTATTTTGTATTTTGTTTTTCAGATTATTTAATGGGTGAAGAGATTTTTAATGCCCCACCCCCTCTCTCCTTATGCTAGATTAGGTGTTTTCACTTAGGAAAATGATATTTTAATGTAAATAGGAAACTCAGCTTCTCACCTATAAATAGAGAAGCACTTCATCTCATTTTCTCATGGTTGGAGAGTTTTGACAATTTTTTATCTTCTTATAAATTGGCTATGGATGGATGAGTTGAGTGACTTCTTTGAGAGGACTTGTTGATGGTGATGGTTTGAGTGAGCTATCTTTCTTTATTTTGTTTAAGTTATGGATAATGGTCATTAAGTATTTGCCAGAGTAATCGCTGGTATTTTTATCTCATTATTTTCCTTGGACAAGATTCTCATCAAGTTCTTTTGAGGGTGACTTCTGTGAAAAATCTGTCGCTTATCTATACTTGAAAATTGAAGGACACCTAGATCAAACCTCTAAGGGACACAAGTAATGTCTCTCTTTGTCTTTGAACCTACATTCATTCCGTTACACTTTCAAGTGTGTTGATCCTTGATATCATATGCCCCAAAAATATATTATCAAGCTAAGGGGGTTGATCTTCTATCCTCCATCACATTTTTCTTTTAATTCATTTAAACTATTTTACTGGGGTTTGATCTTCAAAATCACCTCGTAGTCGTTGGATTGTGTGTTTGGGGACTTTTTGAGCAAATATTGGTTGGCCTAAGACTCAAAATCAACCATTGGACCCTTTGAACTCAGGCCTTGGAATTACCTTCAAAACCGAGAACCCCCATTGAGCTGAAGAAGAGCCAGCTAGAAGTGAAAAGAGGGTTGGTGAGATGAGGTCACAGTTGGCCCCCTCTGTAACTTATTTCGATAAGTGCAAGATTTTCCTATAACAGTCCAAGCTGACTTGACGAGTCTAGGTAAATCAACTTGCCAATCCTGGCTGGGTGTGCGCATAATATTTGGATCTAGTTGTGTGTTGGCCATGTCAGACTGGTTCTAGCTGGGTCTGGTTCAACTACCCAGTTTTGGAGCCTGAAAGAATCAAGCTGGCAGTTCTGGGCAGAGCCAGCCAGTTATGGTGACATTGGCATTGATTGCGAGGGTCTGATGGGAAGTGTAACTCGTATCGTTCTGTATTTTTCGTTATCCTCATTAATATTTCTTATTATTGTTCCGAGTAAAAACATGCAAAAAGGCAAGCTAGCATTTATTACACAAGTATTTACTTGTATTCAGCTTTGTAGCTTTTCTTTATATTGTTGTTGCAGAGTTCATATTTAGCCTGGAATGTTGTCATATTGTTGTGTATTCTTATGTGCTGTGTTTTTTCTAAACCTCTTCAAATTTTTAATTTTTATTTTTTCTATGTGTGCTCTCTTTTTAACAGAGTTTCTGACTATGGTCACAAAAAAACCATTGAATGGAGAGTAGTTTTGGTAGTTTCTACCATTCAGTCGCGGCAGAATTCATCTGTTTTCGTCTTGAATTTTTTTGTTAGAATAGTAAGATTATAACTGATTGGTGTTAGAGATGAAATTTGCTTTCTTGTCATATACAATTTCTTCAAGAGCAATTAGATTAAAGTTCACTAAAGAGACTGAAGTGTAGCTTTTCGGATGTGCATCTGCCATGCCAATTTAGAAAATGGAACTTGAAAAGTTTGGGTTGTATTTTTGAACCGAATCCCTATTCATTTCTTACTAGTTGTGGTGCAAGCTACTATCGTTAGTGATTCCTGTGTCAACATGAGCTTAAGATGCAATATATAAAACGTTAGTCCTGTTTCCATGGTATTGTTTTTATTTGTTTGTTTCCTTCTCAAAGAATTTAGTACTTACTCTTAATTAATCTCTGAATGTGTTTTTAGGCTAAATCACTGAAGGTCCTTATACATGATAACATGGCTAAATCATGTACGAAGGGCGCTCATTATTGCTTTTAAAAATTTGACCCAATTCTGAGAATTCTCTTTTTAAATATTTCTCTGATGGCTATCTTTGCCAAAACTTGTGTCTTCTGAAATCACTATAGTGTACTAACATATAGCCTAACACTGTTGTACCCTTTTTGTCATATGGACGTGGACAGAAACTAGCTCCTATTGTTTTTAATATTTATCAAAGGAAGAAAAGCTTCCTTTTGAAGGAACGCATTTGCTGAAACAATTCTTGAAGCTATTGATAAACTGGTCAAGCAGTAAACAATTGGAGGTACAGTGTGTTTTTGCTCACGAGTATATCTAGATTGCTATTTTTTCAAATTATTTGTTTAGAGGAACCTACAGATGCTTAATTCTCCGACATGGTTGCATGCTTCATGAAGGTAGCACTGCAAACTGCTATGATTGACAGTATACATTGCTAGTGTTTTGACGTTGTTTTATGTTTGATTAAAGAATCTCGTCAGGAAACTGAGAGGAAATTGGAGCTGGAAAAACTTATCAAGGTTGAATCTCGAGAGGAAGTTGAAGCTGAAATCTGGAAAAATATAGGCCAATGTCAGAAAAGGTAAAACCATTCTGTGTTATATTTTCAACTTCAGCTTCATTCGACTCCGAAGTGGTTTGCTTGCACTTTGAAATTGTGATAGTCATATTGATATTATATTCTTGTTTCAACAGCCTGTTAGCAAGACGGGAGAAAGCCTAGTAATTAATTCAAAGATCTCTGCTTGGTCACATAAAAATTAAGGGCAAAATAAGCCGGTTTCTTCTCAACGTTTCTTCGCAGTTTATATTGTAGGAAAGTGAAACCCTTGAAGAGCAGCATTATATGTTTATGAAAACAGGATAACTTTGTGTGTCTAATGGGAATGCTGGAATTATTTTCTTAAACAATTTCGTGATTTGGGCTTTTGGTGGCTGATGGAAATGGTGATGTGGGTGATGTGGAAATATATAAATTAACTAGCTTTCAGGAATAATTGCCTTAAGTTAGGTCACAGGCTCTATAAATTCGGTGATTGGACTGTGGGGACTGCTGATGTAAAAATCTTCTTTGACTAGAATTTGATCTTGGAACTTGAGCAGAGCTAGCTGTTGTTATCAAACTCTTCGGACTGATTTAACTTTCGGAGTAAACTGTTTGCCAATGTAAAGTTTTGAGACTTGAACTTGATCATGGAAATTAAGCAGAGCTAGCTCAGGCCAGAGACCTTAATCACTGAAAATATTTACGTCAAGTTCTTTATTATTCCTGAACAGATTGTCTACTAATCTAACCGTATGGTTTATACTGTAGAACTTAGTTCAATTAATCAGAACGAAATAGTATCCTTTTATATTATGTTATATTTTTATGTAGGGATATATTATATTAAATAAATAAATAAATAAATAAATAAATAAATATATATATATATATATATATATATATATATATATATATATATATATATATATATATATATATATATAAAGAGACAACTATGTTAGATTAATTGGTTGCACCAATAATGTATATATATATAAATAAATATTAAAGAAAAAAATGTTATATATATATATATATATATATATATATATATATATATATATATATATAAATAAATATTAAAGAAAACTATGTTAGATTAATTGGTTGCACCATTAATGTTATGTAAGATAGAATGGAATGTAAGAACTTATAAATCTCGAAATTTAATTGTTTAAACTTACACATCTTTAAATTTAATTGGTTGAATATTTTCTACAGCCTAATGTGAGTGTAATTCTATGCTCAATATGACTTTGGCATATTGCATTTGAAAAAACAACAAAATATCCATAATAAAATAATATAATATTCAATTTTGATTTTAGGTAAAATATTTTAATATTAACATTCAATAAACCATTATAATATTGATTTTATATAAAGTATTTTAATATTAACATTAAATAAACGATTGTAATATTGATTTTATGTAAAATATTTTAACAGTAAACAATAAAATAAAATATATGTTAATTGAAAATAAAATATATGTTAATTGAAAATAAATAAATTTAAGGGAAAGGTTACATCGTATTTTATTAAGGAAAAAATGAAAGTTGTAAGAACATTTCAAAAAAATATTAGTTAAGGTGGATTATTAACTGTCAAGGGTGCCACTTTAGATTGTTTGGTCGTGGGAGGAAGGGTGCCTTGGTTGTGAGAGGAAGGATGACGGGAAGGGATCTTCCTTCCATGTAGAGTACTTTGTGCCGAGTTATGCGGTGGCTAATGTAAGTGAATGATGCGGTGGCTAATGTAATAGAATGATGTCTAATTTAATGTTTAGGCCTATTTGTGTTAACTCATATTTTAAGTCATGGTGAAGGTTAATGTAACTGAACTATGTCTAATTTAATGTGTAGGTGGATTTGTGTTGACTCATATTTGAAATCATGGTGAAGGCTAATGTAAGTGAATGATGTCTAATTTAATGTTTAGGTGGATTTGTGTTAATTCATATTAGAAATCATGATGAAAGCTTATGAATGTAAATGGTGGCAATGTTTTTGGAGAAGGGATTTGTGTTAACTCATATTTGAAATCATGGTGAAGGTTTATGAATGTATGAATGTAAATGGTGGCAATGTTTTTGGAGAAGGGGTTATTATTTTAGGAATTGGGTCAATACAAGTATAGTATAGAGCTCTATAATAAATCTTAGAATGTTAGTTGTTAAGAATTGAGCAAAAGCGTAAGTGAGACAAAATATGGCTGAAAAGGTTGAAGCCCTTTTCAACACATTGTAGGTAGAATAGAGTGAAGTTACAAGTTCAAATTCAAAGGGGAAGAATATGAACACTTTCATAAACTTCAACAATCAGTCATTGTGCATCGTTGAGTACTTTGTTGCACAAAGAGGTCTCATACACCTAATTTGGTGTTTGGCTTGGTTGTGACCTTGAAAATATATTATTATTATTATTATTGATCTCATTATTTGGATATGTAATTTATGTATTTGACTATTGTAGATCAAATTCTCATTAACAATTCATTGATGAATCACGACATCTCATCAATAGACAAGGTTTACAATCCATTATTCTATGATTGTTTAGAAACTCATAATTCAACATTCTCTCCATTCAACAAGTTCAAATGATTGTATCATTAACAATAACTTGTATTATCTCCAATTTGAAAAAGTTGAATTGAGCTAAAAACCTATCAATATATAGATGTTGAATAGTTTATTTGAAAGTGGACAACTGCCATGTCTAAATATTTCTAATATGTTGATTAGCATCTTAATAGCTAATTTAATCAATTTTTAGGAGATTGTTGGAATTTCTAAATGTTGATAGAATGGTGATTGCTATGTTGGAATTTCCAAAGGTTGATTGAATTTTGATTGTGATGAGACTTCGAAACTTGAAGACTATCATTAGTGATATCTAATATGGCAGTTGTAGGGTGAGAAGTTTGTTGAAAGGATTCTATGTTTTTGATTGACCATTCACTACCTTCATGTGATTTGCTGGTTCTTAGTTTACCACCAACTACTTTTGAATAATGTGGTGGTTTTCAATGACTATTGACCAATTTGATTGGAATAATGTGGTGGTTTTGGTTTTTTACTCATGATCTTCACTCTGTCCCTTGAGTTAGATGAGAGTTTCTTTTTCATTAGTGTGTTCCCACCCGTTGATCATGTTTGATTTTGATAGAAGATATAGAATTGGATCTAGATCTTGCCTAAAATAATCTAGAATAATTGCTCAATAATTTGTTGTTTTTTTTTTTTTTTAATTTTTAATTTTTAATTTTTATTTTGTTATATATTTTTATTTTATTTATTTTTTTTGACCTCTTTCTCTATAAGTTTTGTTGTTCGTTTTTTTTTATTAATTTGTTTGGTTTAAATTAATTTTAATATTAAATAGCCGGCTTTACCTCTATTTTGATTATATGGTAAGACTTATGCAACGATTTTAGTTATTCACCTCCAAGAATTTATCCATTTGTAATGAATTGTTTTTTCAAGTTTTTTTTTTTTCACTTTTCAAAGAAGTGATTTGTCTTCCCACGGTGAAGAGAAGAATGGAAATCAAAACACTCACTCTTCATGTGGCCAATTATATGACAATACTATCACTTTTTATGCATATTCATAAATTCTTCAAGAAATCTCATTCACAAACTTGACTAATTTGGAATAATATGGGATATGCAAGCTATTTTCTTTGTCTATTAAATAATAATTTGTTTAAGGTTTGAAACCATCTCAAGAAGTTCTTGGTGATTTTCTTTTAATAAATTATTTTGTGCTACTGGTGCAATTGTCATTTTGTGTGTCTTCGTGTGACTTAATTTCAATAAATGTTTATTTCATTAATTCTCTAGATTACATGTAAATCGTTTATTCTATTTTTTTTTTGTAATAACCATCAAGTCTTTTATATCACAATTAGCATCAATCTAGCATCAATCTTTTCCCTGATCTCATATCTACACAAGTTGTATCAATATTTTGGATAAGCTCTTATAAATCACAACCTACGTCAACCTTTTGGGTGAGTTTATTTGCATCACAAGTTACATTAGTCTTTTGTGTCACAAATTATATTAAACTTTTTGTATGGGGATAAATGATACATCAATCATGTTATCAATTTGATTGTTTTTCTCTTAATTTTCTTTGAATGCATTAATCAATTTGTTATCCATGATAACACTTAGGTTTGTCTTTGAGTCAATTTGGGTTTTTTTTTGTTTTTTTGTTCTTTTCTTTGTTTTTATTTTTATTTTAATTTATTCTTTTGGTTTTTAATCTATTTTTATAAATAAATCACATATATAAATTACTTTTTGGTCTTTTAGTCATTTTGTAGGGTCATTATGAATTTAGTAGAGGTCATCATAAATGGGAAAATAAAAAATTTCATGTCCCTCGAGCTTATCTAGTCATGATTAATAATTTGACAGTTTAGCCAACTTTCGCATCACCTCCAGATTAAAAAGTTCAGGATTTGCTACAGAAGTTCCTGACACTTTCGTAGCAAATTTGCCTTCTCGAGCATTGATCCTACTACAAAAGTCTGTTTCTCTGTTAGCGGTAGGGAAATGGTATGAAAAATTCAAAACAGTTATGGTCAGAGGTTATCGAGTCATGATTACATCTTCTTTGTCCTTATATACCATTCCCAAAATACATAGCAGCATACTCATTTCGTTTTCTTTCCACTTTTGAATAGCCTTGTTGTCAAAAGCTTGGTCTCATCTCCTTACGAGCTGGTCTTGCTGTCTATAGTTTCAGCCCTGTTGTCTTATGGGTTGGTTAGCTGTATTTAGGAAAGGTCTGTAAGTGTCATAGATGGTCTAGTTGTCCTTAAGATATTCGCAGGTGTCAAGAAGCTGCTCACTGCGTGTTGAAGCCATGGCAACTCGAAGGAAGCAGTATAAAGGAGGGTCAATGGTGAGGTACGAGCCCATGGATCTGAAATTGCTGGAAGAAGACCCTACATTCACCCAAGCATTTGCCAGCGTGGGGTGTCTTTGGTTCTGTCAAAAGCGGCAGGGATTTCATGGGAAAATTACTAAAGATTTGCCATTTAACTTTACAGGGACAGGGTCTAAAGTGGGCATGCTAAACTTTACAGTGTCCCCTGACACCATTGTACAAGCTACATAAATCCCCAGGTCAGGAGAATTGTGGTTCAAGGTGCAGAAGTTCAAGTTGCAGAATTGTGACGAGTTCCTGAAGGAAGAGCACAAAGGCATTGATATGGCTACAAACATTCCCAAAACTTGCCTTAAAGAATATTTTTCTAAATTCCTGATGGTAATCCAGAAGTACTTCACTTGTGGGGGTAGATTCCACATGGTCTACTAATACCATTTAAAATTGTTGCTGCACTTCACAGGTAAACAACCCTTAGATATTCCCTTTTATTTGTTTAGAGGCTTGGGAAAGATGGCTGACAAAGTTTAGGCCAAGCCTAATGCCAGTGATACCTCTGTTTTTCATCATGGTCTTATTAAGTTGTTGGTGGTTGAAGAGTTGAATAGGTTGAAGAGAGATTGGCTCACATTTTTGTTTTTAAGTGGCTATGGATTGGTTGCTGCCACCACAAGGAGAACTCCAAAGTCCCAACCTATAACCCAAGGGGAGGAGAAGCAGTTTGAGGCAGAGTTTGTAGCTGAGCCTGAAAACAGAGATGGATCCTATAGTAGAGCTTGAAATGGAACTTGAAGCTGAACATGTAAACGAGCCCGTGGTAGCAAAAAAGATTTCTACAATCACCAAGATAAAAACTCATACAAGAAGGATGACTAGAAGCCAAAGCAAAGGGAAGGGTAAATTGTCAGATATCTTGGAAGCTATTGACATTGAAGTAGATAGGAGAAGGTTGTAGGGGCAAGTCAGAGCCTTAGAGACTCAAATTGAAATATTAAGGTGGAGCTTGCGAAAAGAAATCTCAAAATCATTGCTGAGGTAGATACTCCTTGAACATGATAAAATCCTAAATTTTTGCCTACTCTATGTTTAATCAATATTTTTAGTAATATACAGGCTTGTATAGGCCATTAGAAGTGTTTTGGAGGTAAAAAAAAATATTGAAAAGTTAAAATCTCAGAAACTAGGCAGTTTCGTAGCAACTCTCCATATTAAAGGCGAAAAGTTGTTATGAATTCGCTGTAGATTTCAATGGATAAAAAGATAAGTTTAAATCTCAGCAATGGAAGTGCTCAAAGTATGTGTTTAGCTTATAAACATCAGAGAAGACCCTGGAAGAATCATAAGAATCATTTAACTTGCAGGAGTGTTCTTGGCATTTGTTACTAAAGTTTGCTACCAAACTGCCTATACTCTGTTTTTTCCAGTGTGTAGTGAAGATTTGATGAATTTTGGGCAATCAAACAATAAAGCAATGGATAAACAACAGGTCAAAGATGTTCACATTAGTAACCTATGAACTCTTATTTTTCAGGGGGACAACTCAGCAGGCCAGCCTCCATGTGGCATCCAACTCATCATGCCAACTTATCATGACAACTCATTGTGCCAGTTCATATTCTAGTTCATCAACCATCCAACACCTCAGTGGTTTGTTATATTCGATAAGGATCATTAGCAAAACTTTTTATAGTTCTTAAATGGTGATAGACTCCTTTTTGTCTTCAAACTTTGCAAAACAGAGAATATCCCTAGAAAGTCTTTATGTTTTGTAATCCAATTAGAACTAGGTCTCTTAGCTAAAGCATTGAGTCTAGCTTAGGTGGCAGACTATTGTAAAAGATGCCTCACTCTATAAATGGGGAAATTTTTCACTTTGAAGGGGTTGATGAATGTTATGAGAGCCACTTTTGTAATCTTTTCTTCATGAGCTAATATACATTTTGCAGCAAATTGTCTTTAAACCTGAGATTCTTTTTGGCTTATGTGTTTTTTATCTCCATATTGTGTATATTGTTATCATTTTCATGGAAATTTGATCACTTGGAATTCATATTAGATGCTCCAACTTCCTTCATTTGCTGTGTTTTACTGTAAAAGTTTATGTTTAAGCCAATTTGCCTCAACCTCCATGAACACAATTTGTTTGCAATTGAATTTATTTAGCTGATTCCATGCCCAATGGTGTCTGTCAACACATTTTTTCTCGTGCATAATCACATGAAAAGTACAAAGTTAGCCATTTGATGCTTTAAGTGTTATACACAAAATTTATAAGTAATTTGAGAGAGCCCTCTCAAATTGGAAGGGCTCACTTCCAGTTAAAAGCTGGTTTGAAATAGTTATGTTGGGTTGATGGTTGACACATCCCAACTTGTTCCAACCCAATGATAACACTTGATCATTCATATTTATTTGGTTTCAAAGATCAATAATCTAATTATGTAATTAATGTTTATATTCTTGTAATACTTTATTTTATTGAGAGACATTTTGTAGATGTTTTTTTGTTTTACTCTTTTCACTTGTCACGTTCACTTGATTATATGATTATATGCTTATTTGTCACACTACCTTGTTTATATGCTTGTCTGTCATGCTCCTTTGATTATATGCCACCTTAGGGTGTGAGTACTAAAAAGAATGTACCCTAGAGTGTGATTACGATGACTTAACTTACTTGATCCCCTTATTCAATTTCAGGTTGGTCTCTTTTTCACGATTCAATTTTGACTTGAGATTGGAAGACACCTTATTGACTTAAGAGTTTGACACTTTACCCTTTTAACAATTGAACGCTCAAATTCAATGACTTATCCATCAATTTTTACAGTTCAATGATCAACTTAATTATTCAAATGATCAGAAGAGAAAACAACAATTTGTTGTCACATTACATGCTTTTAAGTGCCAATTGTGCCATAACCCTTTATGAGCAAATAAACATTTGAATTTGTGTGAAAAGACAAGACATGAAACAATTTAAACGTCCATGGAATTATAAACCATTATAGATCCATCTTAAACATGGATCTAACAAGCGTCAAGAGAGATCAAACCTCGAGGTACAAACCTCTTTTTGAGTGAAAAACTTGGAAAAAGGTTTGCACTTTGAGAGATTTGATTCCTCCTGGCGCTTTTTGGATTTGTGATTAAGATGGATTTATATTGTTGTTATACACACATTTTATTACGTGAAAAATGACCAAAATGTAGATACTTAGACTACTTTAAATGTTTTAACTATGAGGAGTTATGTTTTCTAATTCCTCATATATATATAACATTGAAATATTACATTTATAAACCACATTGTTTACGTTAAAATGTTTTTTTTTGTTATTAATATATTTTTAAATACATGTTAATATTATTTAACTTTGTATATTGAAATATTTTATTTATGTCCCATATTGAGTTTATTATTATTATTATTAATTTTTTAAATACCACATTAATTTTATGTTAAGAATTAAATAAATTGTACATCTCTTATATCTTTTATTGGGAAATACTTGAGTCTTTTTACTTTAACAACTTCATCTTTTTTAGTACTAAAATATTTTATTATGGTGTGTATGAATCATGCATCTATCACTTATTACTTTATTAGGAAATACTTCAGTTTTTTTAACTTCATCTTTTTTAGTACTAAAATATTTTACTATGGTGTGTGTCTATATATATATAAGTCAACATTTTAATTATAACTAACCAAATATGTATATCTATTTTTATTATTTATTATAGTCTCTATTATTTTTTTATTTAGAAAGTATCACTGACCATATATATATATATATATATATATATATATATATATATATATATATATATATATATATCTATTTTTTATTATTATAACTTATATTCTTATTAGAGACATAGACCAACTCCATGTTGAGCACGAATGGAATCACACATTACTCTCATATTAACTAAGTGCAACAATCACACACAAGTACAAATACACTAACTCCCTTATCCCATTTCGAATTAACAAATACACTAACTCAGACTATTTTAACAAATTTTCTACCATATTTAAAAGCGAAAAATAATATAAACATTATCCCCTTCACAACAATTCTCCAAATTCATTTATTATAAATAAAAAAAATACCTTTTCATAGAATTACTCACACGTTTTAAAAAACTCAATTTTTTCACAAAATTCCTTACTTTAAACCGTTAGTTAGCTCTTTTCTTGACCTATAAAGTGATCCCATCGTTTTCAAGCAAAGTAGAAATCCATGTTGTGGCTGTAGTTCTCCACAAAAATGAAAAACATAAGTGTATGAACTAGTTGAAAGTTAACCGAGGCTATTGCATCTACTCAAGTTTATGACAAGAAGAGTCGCAATGATTGTAATTGGGGCATAGGAACGATATTTGGCCATACACTGAACTGATCAGAGTGAACAAATCATGGGAGTAAGCTTTTGGCATGGGATCTCATTCATAGTATTAAAAAACGACTGGTTTGAACTGGTAATTGGTTAAATCGGTCGGTTCATTGGCCTATTGTGACAAACCAGCACAAAAACTAGTTTCAAGGCTTGGTTTTGCCCAAAAATTAGAAAAATCGGTGCTAATCCGTTGGTTTAGGATGAAATCGACTGATTTATGGTCAAACCGACCGGTTCACTGCCAAGGCTACAACGGACCCACACGACATGGTTTAAGAAGGTTCCAGGGTATTTGTAGGGTTTCCTTTGATCTTTAGAGGCCATTTAGAGCCTCATTGATTATATATTTTATTGCTGATATGTATTGCATTTGGTGCCATTTTGATATATTCACCTTTACATGGTATATATATGAAATTTTTTTGCATATTTTGTGTCTATTGGTTTGGAATCATGGTTTTAAATCTTAAAAAGTGTTTTTTTTTTTTAAACTGGTTCATTGAGATCTAACCAATCTCGGTTTGACCAGTTTTGGTTTGAAACCTGGTTTATTAGGTGGACCGGTTCGGTCACCAGTTCCAGTTTTTAATATTATGATTTCATTTTTGTTTCTAGCTGGACGTATAGTGCTGGGTGTGATTGTATTTCATTTAAAAAATGTGTGTATGTAGAGATGAGACAATGCAACTGTGTATATGACCACATGATTTTAGATCAAATTTCCCTAAGATTCTCTAGATGCAATCTGTCAGCCCCAGGGTGCAAGGGCGCACCCACAATATCTAATCCACCGCGCCACATTATAGACAAGGCAACCAAATTAGGTTCTAGGATAAGGTGTAGCTCCTTGGTGCAAAATCATTTGCAAACCACTGATCTCAAGGTGCAATTCGACCATTTTTGTCTTGGATCGATCACTATGAGTAAACAAATAAATTAATCAAGTAGCATAACACTTGGGGATCATATTGTTTTATGATGCCAATCACTGATCATTACTTTATGTAAATGAATTTGGAGCCAACTAATTACAAAGCTAAGGCATGGATGAATTCCACATGGCCCGAGGATCATTGTTCAAACACATCCTGGCCAAGTAGGCCACAGATTGACCTTTGCCGATAGTCAGATGATTTTCCAAAAGTGTAGATCATTTCCAATTGTGTCAATGCCCATGTAGATCTCTTATATAGTCCTCATAATAAGTCTGAAACTCAATATATGGCCCTGAATTTATCAACAATAATCGTAGCTCTCTATCTACTATCTTGATCTAGCATGTTGCTATTTTTCACTCTTATATTACACAATTAATTCGATATTGGATTCCTTTCAACTATGGTGCCATTGCATATATTTTACATCACATAGGAAGACATGGAGCTTATGCTATTGAGAAAACCTATCTATAGCAACATAGACCTACAATGTTATAGATTTGAACGTATCTATATTATTGTATTTAAACATATCTATATTTGTGACTACAAATTAGATAGATTTATTACTCAAATCTACCATAGAAGAATGCTATATGAATAATATCTGCAAGAAGAAATCAAAATAAATATGACATTGTAGAAAACATATCTCCTTCTCTTGATTTTGGACTCATCTTGCTAAGGACAAATCTCTTTGTCATGAATCAATGAAAAATCTCTACTCACACCTCCTTTCCATGGATTACTACCATGGCTTTTTAAAATCCCTAATAACTATAGACCTCTTATATTATCACCATTTGCTTAACATGGCTTGGATGTCATGTTAAGAATTGAGCACAAGCATAAGCGAGACAAAATATGGCAGAAAAGGATTAAATCCTCTCTAACACATTGTGGTAATCTCATGATCTAAATTTATAATACATGAATTTGACCACTCTAGATCCATATCTCATTGATAACTCATCAGTGGGTCATGACAACAGCTCATTAATAGATAAGGTTTACAACTCATAAGTAGGTGGTCTCAAAATTTGTTATTCTTTAGGGACTAACAATCTAACACAATAGGTATGTTGGATGGAGATTGATGGGTGAGATGATGACAAGGAGTTTGCAACAAATAAACCCAAAGCAATGCACAACCATTTTTTTACCTATTTGGGAGAAGAGGGAAACTTTGCAACCTTTCTTGAGTTGGTAATTGGGTGGGGATGGGTATCTACCTAGGGTGCTAAAGACCTCCTCCTCCCTCGAATTTCTATACTTAGTATAATGTGATAGTGCTTACTTAATGGTGGGTAGAGGATTTCAGTGGTTATAGACGTGTTTATGGTCCTTGAACAACTAGGGAGAAAGATTGTGTGTTTATAGTTGTAGCTTGGGAGGTACTCAAAACTAGAGGCTTGTGGGTTGTGGAGAAATTGGCACACAAAAGTGGCTTGTGGGCTTGAAACCCAAGCTTGGGTTTTTGTACCCATAAATGTTGGGGCCAAAACCATGGAGAGAATTTGGCATGGGAGTGATGGAGATGATAGAGCACTTTGAGAGACAATCAGAGGCAACGAAAATCATCAAAATCCGACATGTAGAAATGGAAATATTAATTTTTGAAGGTTAACATGGGTGAAGAAGACCTTAAGGTTAGGTGACTAGCACATTAAGGTGCCCTTTCAAGGGTTGTTATGTCACCCACATAAAGTGTATATATAGAGGTCGAGTGAGAGGCTAATTATACACATCACATGAGAATTCATCATTCATCATCCAAGAAACCTTTGAAATCAGGTGCGGATATGAAGCAAACTAGCAAGGAACCTTGAGGACGAGTTTGGAGTACCATTTTTTTATGTTTTTTGGTGCGGATTACCCGTGCAAATATGCCGTAAGTGTCTATGGTTTGAACCAACGGGGAAGGAGGCTTGTTGGGTGTGGATCCTCTTGCAGTGCTATGCCACAGGCCTAATGTAGAAATTTTAATACAATTATGTATTTCCGGATTCTCCTAATCTAACAATTATATGCCACTGTTAAATACAGAATGCTTCTACTTAAATCTTTGCGGAAATTTAATCACCAATTGCAAACACATGAAGAAAAATCAATCACACATAACACAAATGTTTTTACCAGGAAAGCATAAAGCTAAAAACCCCACTATCATATATTATGTATATATCATGGATCATGAAACAATCTCATACAAAGCTCTACTCCAAGAGTTCTCAGTACAATATACAATCGTCTCACACTGCCATACAAAAATTGGCATAAACATGCACTAATTTATTGCCTCCTGACATTGTGCCTCCATTGCGCAATCCTTGCTGATGAAGATCCATGAATGAATTCGATCTTGCCTTGCCTTGACTGTGCAATCCTCATTAGAATCTCCAATGTGTGTTTGGTTGCATTAATGCACCCACTATAGTCACAACTGATAGTCAAACAGACCCTTTCACCTATCTCTCAACTGGGTCTCCACTGGATCTGACATGCATGTAGTTAACAGTAGTATTTCTTCAGTTGCATGTGAGACCACTGCTTGTGAATTAATTTAATAATTAATTCACTGATCTCTCATTAGTTCATCTTTAGTTACAACTAGTTACAACTAGCACAACTGAGTTTAACTCACTTAACTACTCATCCAACTCTGTTACAACTTCGAATCACTCAGTATAACTCAGTCACTCTGCATGTCCCACCAACCAACCTTAGAACTCAAAATTCCTTTAGTCAACTGGTTTTCCACATCAGTTAACTGAAATCAAGTGCTTCAAGAGAATAGATTATTATTTATTGTCTAATTATTATTAAGGGCTAATAATAATTGACATGCGATCTATTTTTAGACATGTGATCTATAAATAGACTTCGCCCATGAATCTAAAAATAGAATCTCATATATAAATATAATTTTTTCAACCATCTATAAATAGACTCCCGCTATAAATAGAATATGCTCAACATTATAAAAATAGACATACACCTAAAAATAGCCTGCGGGCCCCACCTAGTGTAGGTGCTTAATTTTCACTAGGATCATCATCTTGTTAAATCTCAACACTCCCTCTCAACAAGAAATGGATTATCCTTCACTCCGATCCTGTCTCTATGGTATTCGAATTTGCTCTTGGCGAGCGCCTTCATCAAGATATCTGCATCCTGATCTTCTGTAGGAATGTACTAAAGCAACATGATCTTCCGCTGCACATAATCTATGATATGATGATATCGGATATCTATATGATTAGATCTATCATGAAACAAAAGATTAATCGAGTGTTTAATGCAACTCTGATTATCACAATGAATCACTATAGGATCTAAATGAGAACCGAACAAACTGACCAGGATCTTCCTCATCCAGATAACCTCACATGCAGCTTGACTTTCTGCCATGTATTCCGCTTCCGCTGAACTGAGTGCCACGGATCTCTATTTCCTGCTGTACCAAGAAACTGCTGTAGATATGATACTGAAGACCCCTCTTGATGTGCTCTTTCTGTTCGTTGGGTTGCCTGACCAATTTTCATCTATGAAGCCATGCAAGTTCACCTCATCCGTCTGTATGTACCATAAGCCATACTCAGATGTGCCCCTGAGATACCTTAGGAAATGTTTGTCTGCCTTCCAAAAGAGCTTGGTAGGCTTAACCATCACTTGACTAAGCTGGTTTACCGCATAGCATATGTTTGCTCTTGTATTAAATAAATACATGAGCGAACCCACCAACTCTCGATAAACAATGGCATCCACTACCTCTTCCGATGTAGCATCATCTTTCCTCCAATTTCATAGAAGAGGAGTATCCATGGGCTTGCAGTCCTCCATGTGAAACTTACCAAGTATCTTCCGAGCATACTTGCCTTGAGACACAAATAATTCACCTTCTCGCTGCCATATTTCCAATCCAAGGAAATAGTGAAGGAGGCCCATATCCTTCATCTCAAACTCCTTTGCAAGGTTCTCCTTGCATGTGTAGAAATTATAGCAACTTATGCAATAGTGTCCATGATCCTCCCATCTGCCACTAACTTCATGCAAAATACAAAATCTATTCCACCATTTATCATTTTCAGAAATTAAATCAAGATTGCAATGCACACATGAAACAATAAAAATTCACACACATTAACACAATTTTTTAACAGAAAAGCCTGAAGCTGAAAACCCAAACTATATGTATATAATATATGTCATAGATATCATGTAACAATCCTCATACAAAGCTAATCATATCAAGCTATCAGTAAAATACAATCGCTACACACTAATCAAGAACAATCAACAAAAATTTGCACTGATTTTCGCATCTACATAGGCAACCCCGCGCTCTACCGCGCAATCCCCGCCGAAGAATGGCTCCGGATGAGTTCGACTGCCCGGGGCCCTTGCTCACGCAATCCTCATTGGCATCTCCACGTACGTGGTGCATATAATGCAACACTATAGTCACACTTGCTCTTTCACCAATCTCTCCACCGAGTCTCCACCGGAACTGTTTCGCACCGTAGTTAACCTGTTCCCGTTCAGTTAAATAATGAGTTATTATTTAGTGAATTAATTTAACTAATTAATTCACTCAACTCCACCGAAAGTATCAATCGCTAGAAATAGACACACCGCCCAACCGAGTTTAGCCCCCCCAAAAAAAAAAAAACCAAAAGTTCGGGGGGTCTCAATTAACTATCCAACTCCACCAAACTTTGCCACTTGAGTTCTAACTGAAGTCCTCCATGCATGAACCACTAGTAGCGCTAGGAATTGCGTAATTCCTTCAGCTAGCTTATCTGAAAAATCTGTTAACTGAATGTCAGTGCTCCAAGAGAATAAGATAATGTTTAGAGTCCAAATATTATTAAGAGCTAATAATATCCGACATGTATATTTTTAGACTGGCAGTCTAAAAATAGACTTCGCCCAAAATGTCTAAAAATAGAAGTCCATCTATTTTTCCAACTTGACCAACCATCCACAAATAGCACCCTGCAACTCATAGAAGATGATCGACATGTCTAAAAATAGACAGTCTAAAAATAGACTTTGCGCCAAAAATAGCCTGCGGGGCCCACTTAGTGAAGGCGACTCTTTTCACTAAGCTCATCATCTTGTTGAATCTCAACACTCCCTCTCAACAAGATAGGGATTATCTGCCACCCCGATCCTGTCTCTATGGTATTCGAATTTGTTCCTGGTGAGCGCCTTCGTCAGAATATTTGCATCCTGATCTTCCGTAGGAATGTAAGAAAGCAACATGATCCTCCGCTGCACACAATCTCTGATATGATGGTACCACATGTCAATATGTTTAGATCTATCATGAAATACTGGATTAATCGAGAGTTTAATGCAACTTTGATTATCACAATATATCACAGTGGGATCTAAATGAGAATCGAACAAACCGACCAGGATCTTCCTCATCCATATAGCCTCACATGCAGCCAAACTTGCTGCCATGTACTCGGCCTCCGCTGAATTGAGTGCCACGGATCTTTGTTTCCTGCTGTACCAAGAAACTGCTATAGATCCGATACTGAAAATCCCTCCATATGTGCTCTTTCTGTCCGTTGGGCTTCCTGCCCAATCTGCATCCGTGAAGCCATACAGCTTCACCTCATCCAACTGTCTGTACCACAATCCATACTCAGATGTGCCCCTGAGATACCTCAGGACATGCTTGCCTGCCTTCCAAAAGAGCTTGGTACGCTTCACCATCGCTTGTGAAAGCTGGTTCACAACATAGCATATGTCCGGTCGTGTATTGAATAAATACATGAGCGAACCAACCAACTGTCGATAAACAATGGCATCCACTACCTCTGCCGATGTAGCATCCTCCTTCCTCCAACCACCAGGAAGATGAGTGTCGATAGGCTTGCAGCCTTGCATGTAAAACTTCTCCAGTATCTCTCGGGCGTACTTTCCTTGAGACACAAACAGTTCACCTTTCCGCTGCCAAATTTCCAATCCCAGGAAATAATGAAGGAGGCCCAAGTCCTTCATCTCGAATTCCTTTGCAAGATCTGCCTTGCATGAGTGTATCAAAAGTTCATCACTCGTTAGTATTAAATAATCTACATAAAGCACAATGATCAAAAGCTTACCCTCCACCACAATCTGGTATAAGTTTGGATCCGCCTCACTCTTGGCGAAAGCAAGTCTGGTGAAATAACTATCTATCCGTGTGTACCAAGCACGAGGTGCTTGTTTCAGCCCATACAACGCTCTTTTGAGCCTGCACACATGCGACTCGCTGCTGAAGATTTCGAATCCTTCAGGCTGCATAATGTACACCTCCTCCTCAATGATTCCGTTGAGGAATGTAATCTTCACATCCATCTGATGAATGTGCCAACCCATTTGCGCTGAGAGAGCAAGGATGGTCCGTATGGAAGAATACCTTGCGACAGGTGCAAAGGTTTCTTCATAGTCGATTCCCTCAATCTGTGAGAAGCCTCAGGCAACAAATCTTGCCTTATACTTCTCAATGCTCCCATCAACAGCTTGCTTCACTTTGTAGATCCATCTCGAACCTGCCACTAATTTCCTTTCCGGCCTTGGGACAATCTCCCATGCACTGTTTCTGACAATCGAATCATACTCTTCCACCATGGCACCTACCCATGCGGGATCCTCCACAGCTTCCTCGAAAGAGGATGGCTCCGTCACGATACACTTGCTCATCAGAGCCATGTATCCAGTAAATCGGTTATGTGACTGTCTCTGTCTGCGCTGTGATGTAGGAACTCCTACATTCTGCACTGCATCAAGATTCAGTTGCTTAGCTTCTGTAGTGTGCTTCCGCTCTCTGATGTTTGGCGCTGCATGAGTGGTTCCTTCCATTCCATGAACCTCCTCTTGTGGCTGATCCACATCTTGAGGCTCATCTTTAGGAACAATTAGCTCCTTCTCTGCATGCAAGTGTAGCTCCCTCTCAAGCGACAAATTCATGGCTTTCTCCTCATGAAATTTGATATCCCATCGCACGACAGTCATCCGACTGTCTAGAAAATACACACGATAATTGTGGGGTGTTTCTGTGTATCCCACAAATATCCTAATCTCTGCAGTCGGCTCCAGCTTCTTCCTGGAATCCTTCGTCACATGAATGTAAACAGGTGAGCCAAAAATCTTCAAATGAGAAATATCAGGCTTCTTACCAGAAAACGCCTCTTCGGGTGTACTCATGCCAAGTACTCTATGAGGACAACGATTTTTCACATAAACCGCAGTGTTGCATGCCTCAGCCCACAAGTGTATGGGAAGGCCCTGATCATGCAACATCGCCCATGCAACACCCATGATCGTTCTGTTCTTCCTCTCAGCAACCCCATTTTGCTGTGGGTTATGAGGCGCCATGATTTCTCTTCGAATTCATTCTTTGCTACAGAAGTCTTTGAATTCGCCAGAGATGTATTCACCACCATTATCGCTCTGGAGAGCTTTCACTTGCTTCCCCGACTCTTTCTCAACCAGTGCCTTGAACTCACAGAACTTTGAGTATGTCTCGCTCTTCTTCTGCATGAAGAAGATCCAACACTTAGGAGAAAATTCATCAACAAATATCACATAATACCTGTGTTTTGCTGTTGAAGCAACCGAGAAAGGTCCACACACGTCTGTGTGAATTCTCTCAAGGATCGTTGAAGCATGATTATCCTTCTCATGAAAAGTGGTCTTCACAAATTTTCCAAAAGTACATCCCTTGCACTGATCTGACTGCGCAAGTGTACCTTTGGGAAGCCTGGTAGAAATCTGCTGCAAAATTTTCAAAGCGCCATGGTGAAGATGGCCCAATCTCCTGTGCCACAATTCGCCCTCATCTCGGCTCACCACTCCTTCTACTTTGCCTGCCATTGCAGCGCAGCCATCTACCTGCAATTGATAAAGATTCTTAACTCGAATCCCTATCCTCCTGGTTTGACCAGTTGTTTTATGGCGCAGGAAAGCTTTTCCCTCGCTAAAAACAACATCATAACCCTTGTCTTCCAGCATCGCCACAGAGATCAGATTCTTCTTCAATCCTGGAACATGCATGACATCCTTCAAGATGAAAGGTTTACCGAACTCCCTCTCAAAGGAAATGGTCCCGATACCAGTCGCACTGTATCTACCGTCATCGCCCATCTCGGTGTGCACTCCAAGATCCTTTTCCTCTAGATCACTAAACAAATCTTTGTCTCCGGTCATATGGAAAGACGCACCACTGTCAAGAAACCACACCGATCCCATCACACTTGAAACCAAGCATGCGATCAAAGAAAAGTTGAGCTCAAACTACGAGGATAAGGCCTCTCCTGCTGCAGAACCAACAACACTCTTATTCTTCTTCTTCTGTGGGCAATTAGTGGCGAAATGCCCGTGCTGGTGATAGTGAAAACACTTCACCTTGGACAAATCATGCTTCTTGCCTTTAGCTTCGGATTTGGAAGATTTCTTCCCTTTTCCTTTCCGAGCTTTGGCAGCCAAAGCGCAATTTTCATCATCATCATTCTTCGATGAGGATCCATCCCTAGTCGTCCGCCTTATCTCCTCCTGCACAAGATCCGACCAAAGTCGCTCCCAATCCGATAGTTTCTCCCGTCCATTGACAGAGTCTTCATAACTATGCCAACTCTTCGGCAATCCAAGGAGAGCCAAGCTAACCAAGTCTTCATCCACAACAGTAACCCCCACACTTCCCAACTCATCCCTGCACTGGACAAACTTCGTGAGGTACTTGGGTATGCTGTCGCCCTTCTCCATTTTTATTTTTCTGAGCTTGTCTTTTAGTGCCAACTTCCTTTGGTCGCTGTTGCTTTAGAACAAATCTGTCAAAGCCTTCCACATTACATATGGAGTGGCTTTCTCGTGAAGGCTGGACACAATGTGATCCTTCACACCTTCCAACAGAATTCTTCGACAGTTTTCTACCTTCTTTTTCCATGCGTCAAGTGCGGCTGCATCGCTAGAAGCAGGCTTCAGAATATCAACATCTATGAACTCATTCAACCCATTATCATCCAACACCGCCTCCATCCTGTCCTTCCATGCTATGTAATTCGAGTTGCCCTCAAGGGAATACTCCAATCGCAATCCGTTGAAAGACATTTCAATGAATGCTCAACTTTGACACCAAGAAAACACTGCAACAAATTCGAATTCCACCAACACAAAACTCAACTGCTTCAATAATTGCAATCTCTTCCAATGATCAACACAACTTCGATACCATGTAGAAATTATATAACTTATGTGTTATATGTCCAATATTCTCCTGATCTCACACTATTTTAACTTCATGCAAAATACAAAATCTATTCCACCATTAATGATTTGCGGAAATTAAATCAAGATTGCAATGCACACATGAAACAATAAAAATTCACACACATTAACACAGTTGTTTAACGGGAAAGCTTGAAGCTGAAAACCCCAAATATCTGTATATAATATATGTCATAGAGATCATGTAAAAATCCTCATACAAAGCTGATCATATCAAACTCTCAGTACAATACAATCGCTACTCACTAATCAAGAACAATCAACAAAAATCTGCACTGATTTTTGCCCTCCTGATAGCTTGCCTCTACTGCGCAATCCTTGCTAAAGAATGGCTCTGGATGAGTTCGAATTTCTCCAGCCTTGCTCACGCAATCCTCATTGGCATCTCCAATGAATGTGTGGTGCATACAATGAAACACTATAGTCACAACTGATAGTCACACTTGCTCTTTCACCAATCTCTCCACTGGGTCTCCACTGGATCTGACATGCACTGTAGTTAACTGTTGTCTCTGTCCAGTTAAATAATGAGTTATTATTTAGTGAATTAATTTAACTAATTAATTCACTCAACTCCACTGAAAGTATCAATCAGTTAGAAATAGACACAATCAGTTCAACTGAGTTTAACTCCACAAGTGTAGTTAAACTAGAAACCAACTCCACCAACTACTTCTCCAACTCCACCAAACTCTGCCACTTGAGTTCTAACTGAAGTCCTCCTTGCATGAACCACCAGTAGCTCTAGGAATTGTGTAATTCCTTCAGCTAGCTGATCTAAACAATATATTAACTGAATGTCAGTGCTCCAAGAGAATAAGATAATGTTTAGAGTCCAAATATTATTAAGAGCTAATAATATTCGACATGTCTATTTTTAGACTGGCAGTCTAAAAATAGATTTGACCCAAAATGTCTAAAAATAGAAGTCCATCTATTTTTCCAACTTGACCAACCATCCACAAATAGCTTCTGTAACTCATAGAATATGATCGACATGCCTAAAAATAGACATAGTCTAAAAATAAACTTTGCGCCAAAAATAGCTTGCGGGGCCCACTTAGTGAAGGCGACTCTTTTCACTAAGCTCATCATCTTATTGAATGTCAACAACATGATTGTATCAGCTGCTCATCACCAGTAAGTATTAAACCATCAACATAAAGAATAATGATTAAAAACTTACCCTCCACCACAATCTGGGATAGGTTTGCATCTGCCTCACTCTTGGTGAAGCCAAGTCCAGTGAAATAGCTGTCGATCCAAGTGTACCAAGCACGGGGTGTTTGCTTCAACCTATACAATGCTCTTTTGAGTCTGCACACACGCGACTCGCCACTGAAGATCTCAAATCCTTCAGGATGCTCAATGTACATTTCTTCCTCAATGATCCCATTAAGGAACACAATATTCACATCCATCTGATGAATGTGCCAACCCATCTGCGCTGAGAGGGCAAGGATGGTCCTTATGGAAGAATACCGTGTGATAGGTGCAAAGGTTTATTCATAATCAATCCCCTCGATCTGTGAGAATCCCGGGGCCACAAATCTTGCCTTATGATTCTCAACACTCCCATCAACAACTTGCTTTACCTTGTAGATCCATCTTGAACCTACCACTGATTTATCAACTGACCTTGGAACAATTTCCCAAGCACTGTTTCTGACAATGGAGTCATACTCCTCCACCATTGCATCTACCCATGTGGGCTCCTGCACTGCTTCCTAAAAGGAAGATGGCTCAGTCACAATACATTTTCTCATGAGAGCTATGTATCCAGTTAATCGGTCAGGAGACTCTCTGTCTGCACTGTGAAGTAGGGACTCCTACATTCTGTGCCGCATCAAGCTTCAGTCTCTCAGCGTCTATGGTACGCCTTGATGTTTGGCTCTGCGTGAGTGGACTCCTCCACTCCATGAACCTCCTCCTGTGGCTGATCCACATCTAGAGACTCATATTTGGGAACAAGCATTTCCTCCTCTGCATGCAAGTCTAGCTCCCTCTCAAGCGACAACTTCATGGCTTTCTCCTCATTGAATTTTATATCCCGTCGCACCACTGTCATTCAAATGTTTGGAAAATACACACGATAATTATGGGGTGTTTCTGTGTACCCCACAAATATCCCAACTTCAGTAGTCGGCTCCATCTTCTTCCTGGCGTTCTTGGTCACATGCACATAAACAGATGAGCCAAAAATCTTAAAGTGAGAAACATCTAGTTTCTTACTAGTAAAATCTTCTTACTATTTCACCGGACTTGGATTCACCAAGAGTGAGGCGGATGCAAACCTATACCAAATTGTTGTGGAGGGTAAGATTTTAATCATTGTTCTTTACGTTGATGATTTAACACTGACTGGTGATGAGCAGCTGATACACTCATGCAAGGAGGGCCTTGAAAAGGAGTTCGAGATGAAGGATATGGGCCTCTTTCATTATTTTCTTAGATTGAAAATATGGCAACGAGATGGTGAAACTTTTTTGTCTCAAGGAAAGTATGCAAGGGAGATACTGGGTAAGTTTCACATGGAGGGCTACAAACCCATGGATACTCCTCTTCCAGGAAACTAGAGGAAAGAGGACGCTACATCTGGAGAGGTAGTGAATGCTACTGTCTATCGATAGTTAGTGGGTTCGCTAATGTATTTAGTGAATACAAGACTGGAAATATGCTATGCGGTGAACTAGCTTAGTCAAGCGATGGTTAAGCCTACCAAGCTCTTTTGGAAGGCGGGAAACCATGTCCTGAGATACCTGAGGGGCACATTTGAGTATGGCTTGTGGTACAAGAAGATGAGGTGAAGTTGCATGGCTTCACCGATGCAGATTAGGCGGGCAGCCCAACGGACATAAAGAGCACATCAAGGGGGATCTTTAGCATCAAATCTACAACTTTTGCTTGGTACAACAGAAAACAAAGATCCGTGGCACTCAGTTCAGTGGAAGCGGAATACATGGCAACAAGTCAAGCTGCATGTGAGGCTATCTCGATGAGGAAGATCCTGGTTGGTTTGTTTTGTTCTCATTTAGATCCCACAGTGATTCATTGTGATAATCAGAGTTGCATTAAACTCTTGATTAATCCTGTGTTTCATGATAGATCTAAGCATATAGATATCTGGTATAATAATATCAGAGATTGTGGGCAGCGGAAGATCATATTGTTTTAGCACATTCCTATGGAAGATTAGGATGTAGACATTCTGACGAAGGCACTCACCAGGAGCAAATTCGAATACCATAGAGACAGGATCAAGGTGAAGGATAATCCCTTTCTTGTTGAGAGGGAGTGTTGAGATTCAACAAGAAGATCTTAGTGAAAATTAAGCACCTACACTAGGATGGAGCCTCAGGCTATTTTTAGGTGGAAGTCTATTTTTAGAATGCATGAGAAAATTCTATTTATAGATGATGTTTATTTATAGATGGTGAGCAGATTCTATTTATAGATGTATGTGCGAGTTCTATTTATAGATCGCATATTTATTTATAGATGCATTTCGACTATTATTATCCCTTAATAATAGTTGGACAATAAATATTAATCTATTCTCATGGAGCACTTGGAATCAATTGACTGAAGTGGCAAACCAGTTAGCTGAAGGAATTTTGAGTTCAAAGGTATGGTTGGTGGGACATGCAAGTGGACTTAGTTGTAACTGAGTGATTTGAAGTTGTAACAGAGTTGGATCTGTAGTTATGTGAGTTGTAAAGTAGTTTAACTTAGTTAAGTGAGTTAAACTCAGTTGTGCTAGTTGTAACTGAAGATACACTAGTGAGAGATCAATGATTTAATTGTTAATTAATTCAAAATTAGTGGTCTCACATGCAAATGAAAATTTACTACTGCTAATTACATGCATGTCAAATCTAGTGGAGACCCAGTTGAGATGTAGGTGAAAGGGACAATTGACTATCAATTGTACTATATTGGGTTGCACTCATGCAAGCCAAACATTAATTGGATATGATCATGAGGATTGCACAGTCAAGGAGGGCATGATTGCATCGAATTGGTCTTTGTAATCATCTTGGATTGCGCAGTGGAGGCAGGCTGTCGTGAGGCAGAAATTTGGCTAAGGCATTTGCCAATTTCTGCAAGACAGTGTGAGACGATTGTATATTGTACTGAGAGCTCTTGGATTAGAGTTTTGTATGATATTGTTTCATGATCCATGATATATACATAATATATGATAGTGGGGTTTTTAGCTTTATTCTTTCCCGGTAAAAACATCTGTGTTATGTGTGATTGATCTTTCTTCTTGATATTTCAATTGGCGATCGTGTTTTAAATTCTGCAAGAATTTTTGTAGAAGTGATTTTGTATTTAATGGTGGCATATAATTTTTAGATCAGGAGAATCCAGAAAATACATAATTGTATTAAAATTTCTACATATTAGACGATCGTGGTCTATTGAAGGGCAGTGTGAGAGTGGACGAAGTGTGGGCCTAGGAGAGGCAAAGTCAGAGCAACCTAAAGAAAAACTTGGGAGGATTGTAGAGGCTTGATTTAAGCCTGATGTGCAACATATTAATGGAATAAGGTGGTTTCTAGAGTGGAAAAAGAAGAGCTCAAGGTTTTGATAAACTAGGAGAAATTTGTACCCATAGACTTGCGTGTGGAGAAGGACATCTACAATAGAAGAGGTGAAGTCCTCCATGCCCTAAGTTCATTGTTGGAGATGGACATTCGACAATGACACTGGGAAGCACTTCATGCCCTATGTTAGTCTTCATCGGAGCATCACAAAAATACTATGGTGGGATGAATTCCATGATTACTCAAGGAGAAGCAATGGGAATATGAGAGTTGTTCACAAATGGACTTGTGAAAAACTCGACATGAGTATCACTGTGTTGATGCATTGATGGACGAATGATCAATGTGAGAGCATATTGGTAATTCATGTTCAATGGCCAAATGGACTTGGTACATTGATAGAGGCAAGAATTGCAGATAGGGAGCCGAAGGACCAAGAAGGTACATGATACGACCAAGAGGAGATGAGAGAGTGCGCTACATCAACCAGTTGGTCAATGTATCTTGTGTGGATGATTGGTTGTTGATGGACTGACACCAAGCCTTAGTTATTGTATCTTGTACTAGTGGATGTATGAGGTCCATTATCCCTGATACAGGAGTCCTAGACTGTTGTATTACTAAGGTTGATTAATATAACAAAGTTGGGTTGTTGTACATAATTTGTGAAAATTTGTGTATATTTTGTGCCCGAGTAGATTTATTGTTGTTTATATTTTCCAGTGCAAAGTAGCATTGTTGTGATTATTGTTTTGGTAGTGTTAGTGATTCAAGATTATATCATAGACATCAGGATCATGGAAAAGCAACATGGTATCAGAGCGTGTTTGAGCTAATTTGAAGGGAGAGTGAATCAGAGTGTGCACAATGAAGCAACTCAGAGGGAGCTGAAATTGTATAGATTATGGAGCAGAGAGTTCAACTGAAGACATGAAGATGTGGTCTTTACTGGCTTGGAAACAAGATTGGCTGGGATTTTTGGTGGATTGGTGGTGAGCTTGGTGAATAACAGTTTGTTATAGTACATGTTGCTGATCATGGAATTCCCATGAGTTGTCATGGATGGTTGGGAATACTCAAGGATTTCTTTGGCATGGACAAGATCAACATGATCGAGTTATCTTCATGTGATGGAATGAAAATTGGCAGGCTATTTTCTTCATCAGATCATCATGTTGCATATCCGAGATTGGAGGGATTTGCACGAGTTGCGTTTGATCCAGGAGGATGAGTGCTTGCAGGATTGGGTTGCGGGGATGATGGCACGTGTTTGACTGCAATTTAGACTGACCTTGTAGGACATGAGGTTAGTGATAAGTTGAGCCCATGGAGATGGTGTAGACTCAAAGGAGTCTAGCTTCATAGGGAGCAGCCCTATGGAAGTGATGAGATATAAAGGTTCATATGAGATGAGACAGAGGCACTACCGAGATTGCAGGGTTCATTCTACAGAGTATGATGCAGTGATGGACACTAGATGGGCCAATTTAGCTAGAGATGATGATGATGGGGTACTTCCTAGTCTTGGAAGTAACTCCCTCGCTAAGAGGGAGCATTAAGAGTTGTAGCTTGGGAGGTACTCCAAACCCTAAGATTGAGGGTTGTGGAGAAATTGGCACACAAAAGTGGCTTGTGGGATTGAAACTCAAGCTTGGGGTTTTGCACCATTAAATTTGGGGCCAAAACCATGGAGAGAATTTGGCATGTGAGTGATGGAGATGATATATCACTCCGAGAGCAACTGAAGGCAACGAAAATCATCAAAATTCGACATGTAGAAATGGAAATATTAATTTTTGAATGTTAACATGGGTGAAGAAGACCTTAAGGTTAGGTCGATTAGAAAATTAAGGTTCCCTTTCAAGGACTTTTATGTCACCCACATAGAGTGCATATATAAAGGTTGAGTGGGAGGCTAATTAGACACATCACATGAGCATTCATCATCCAAGCCACCTATGAAATCAAGCATGAATATGAGGCAGACTAGCAAGGAAGCTTGAGGACGAGTTTGGAGTACCCTTTCTCAATTTTTTGGTGCATATTACATGTGCAGATAGGCCATAGGTGTCTATGGTATGAAGCAATGAGGAAGGAGGCTTGTTGGGTGTGGATCCTCTTATAGTGCTAGGCTGCCGGTCTGAGGAGAGGAAGAGGTATGTTTGAGTAGTGTTCTGTGCATGTATTGGTGTGATTATTCTCTATACAGGGATGAAAATCATTGGTAGTTGTAGAAACATGGTAGAGGGACTATTTTGAGGGTCGTTAGGCCTAGTGAAGCTCTATCCCTTAGGCCAAAAATCATAGATATGAATGTGCAATAGTAAAAGGTGTTCTCCATGTGGATGGGAAGTTTTATCTTTGTTGTAGCAGTTAGAATATTGTAGGGTGTTGCAAGGAGGAGCCCTAACCCCTAAAATATTGTATTGAAGGCATGAAAGGTAGCGAAGAAGGGAAACAAGTTGGGAGAAGATCACACAATGTTGGAGAAGTGGGTTAGGGCTAGTAGTGCGCCCTAACCAATCTTCTAGAAGCACATAACCCTAGGAAATAGGGTAGCAACAGAGTTGTAGATGGTCTCTTGGTGATGGATGGATGTTAGGTGATGTAGTGTCTTAGAAGAGGATAATTTGAGGAGTTTTTTAGCAACCAAGAGGAAGGGTGATCCTAGCGTTTGGCTGCCTTAACCAGTGAGCAAATGATACAACACCTATTGGAAAATTGTGGTCTATTGGAGGGGAGCGTGAGAGTGGACCATGTGTGGGCCTAGGAGAGGAAAAGTTGGAGCAACCTAAAGAACAACTTGTGAGGATTGTAGAGGTGTGCTTCAAGCCCTATATGAAACATCTTAATGGACTAAGGTGCTTGCTAGAGTGGTAGAAGAAGAGATCAAGGGTTTGATAAGCCAAGATAAATTTGTAGCCCTATAATTGCGTGTGGATAAGGAAATCTACAACAAAAGAGGGGAAATCCTCCATGCCCTAAGTTCATTGTTGGAGATGGACATTTGAAAATGATAGTGGGAAGCGCTCCATTACCTATGTTGATCTTAATCGGAGCAACGCAGGAAGACTATGACGGGTTGAAATCCTATAGTAGTTGAGGAATAACAGTGGGAAAATGCGAGTTGTTCACAGATGGAGTTGTGAACAACTCAACAGGAGTATCGATGTGTTCATGGAAAAATGATCAATGAGAGAGCAGATTGGTAAGTCATGTTCAATAGGTAGATGGATGTGAAAATTTCAAAAATGAAATCCGATTGCAAAAACTAGTATTATTTCTTCTAACTGATAAATTACATATTTAGTTTATTTCTCAACAACATGGAAATAAACACACTGCAACCTTCACAAATAAAACTACGGAAATAAATAGCACTGGAAACTGAGAAAATACTGGCACACACATAAAATGACACCGTTATTTTTGGACAATTGTCCTCGGAAAAACCCAAATTGGGAAAATTGGTGCAATAACGAGGTTTTTTATTATTATGCAGCAATGAAATATGAATGCCCAACTGTAAATCCAAACAACAAGAAAACATAGGAAAAATTATTTTAAGGGAATTACCGTTCCACAAGCAATCCCGACACAAATTCCTTTAGAAAAATTGACCTCTTGGACCCTCTGCATCAGCCTCTGTGTTGCTTTGCGCAGACCCTACGAAATCAAGCCGTTGAAAAAAATTTGATGAAGTCGTTCTGCTCGTCTCTACTGAGGAAATCACCTCTCCGACACTCTGGACCCTTTTCTTGACCTTTGGAACTAAAAAAAACTCTCTCCAGCTAAATCTAATTGCTTCTTTAAAGCAATTGTGCAGTCCTCTGCATTGCCTCACTAGGAATAACTCGACCCCTTGTTGTTTCCTCTTTGGATCTGGAAAAATTCGCCCAAATCACTATCCATGCCCCTCACTCATTGCGTCGATCTCTGGCTCTTCGAAAATTGACTGCTTGCTACTTTGGAAATCGATCTGCTAAGGAAATCGAACTTCTGGTGTTCTAATGTGTCTTCTCCAAGGGCCCATCGATCCCTTCTTATATCTCCTCGTTGGGGCTCCAACGACCAAGATTAAATGTTAATCAATGGCTCAAATTATTTTTGGATCGATCCTTGTGAGTTTCTAGATGATTCACACCTTGAATTAATTAATTATGATTAATTAACCATATTCCCCAAGTTTAGACTTGGGAAATATTTAAAAACTTGTTCATAATATAATTAACCCATTTCTAGGTGGAATTTCCAATTTTTTTTTTTGGGTCTTGGAGATCTCATGTACTATAGCCCCTCCACCAAATTTCGTGGCATGAACACATATGATGCTACAAAAACTAACACTCCCTCTTAGCGAGGAATGTGTTCTAGTGCTGCACACCCTGTCACAACACCCTATCTCTGTACCATCTTCTGTCACGCTGCTGATGTCTGGCCACTGTGACTGCCTGCTATTTCCCACCAAACACTGCATAACTATGATGTTGCATCCATGCTGCTACTAAACCTGGTGTACTATTTCCAACACTGCATTTTCATTGCAATTTTTTTACTGCAACAAATGTAACATCTACAACTAAAAAAAATCCAAAATATTCAATCAAATGTGTTCAGTATGATGCATCTATCTCCTGAGTCCTTATTGCTACTAGCGTCTGCACTGTCACTGAAGAATCTGCGTTGTTGCTGAATCTGCACTGTGCTCCCCAACATCTGATTGCAACTAGTCTACAACTGTCACTCTAGTATGACTGCATCAATTTCCACTGATCCATTCTGCTACTAAACATTTTGGGCCCCTGTAGCTAGGGAATGATCCATGAGTTGGACTCCTCAGTGGACCATGCCCAAATCTGTAGCTATCTAGGGTTACAATTCCGAGTCACCCCGCCTTACTCTTGGAGATATGGCTGCTATCATAACGAACTATTCCTCCAACCTGGAGGAAAACCTCTCTATCTCAACACGTTCTACTTCCTAGTTCTTCTTCTCCTGATTGTCTTTCTTTCTGAGAGGAAAATGGGTCCTATAGTGGCCAAGATTGCCACACCTGAAGCACTTGACCTTAGATAGGTCCTTCTTCTTCTTCTGCTCCCCCTGTGCCTTACTAGGACCCTTGGATGCAAGAGCCACATTCTCCTCCTCACTCTTCATGTCCTTACTGCTTCTACCACTGATGGTGCTCTTCAACAAAGTCTACCTCGAATTTTCCTGCTATAGATCAGAACACATCCTGTCCCACCTTGGCAAGGTATCTCTACCCAAGATACTCTAGAAAAATACCTACTAGTCCTCTAAGACGCTATTTAGTGCCAATCATACAAGCTCCGTGGGTTGTGGTGCTGACCCAAAAACTTCCTGATAATCTCAGACTTCCTAAATCCAAGTGATAAAGGCATCTATTCTCTCGCCCTTCTGCATCCTCTTTCTCCTCACCTTCTCCCGGAGATACATATTCTGCTACTCGGAATAACTCTGAAATAGATCACACAAGCCATCCCACATCTCCTTAGCCATTCCCTTATCTACCACATGTGAGACGAGATGATCCCGAAATCCATCCAAAATCATCCTCTTGGTCTTCGCCATTCCCTTTCTGACTCCTGCTGATCAACATCCTGGCATATTTCTACCACACTCTCTGCACAAGGCTTCAAACCATATTCATCTAGAAGGAATAAAATCCTTGCCTTCTAGATGACATAGTTGGAGGCACCCTCCAATCTGTCTTGGTCCCTGAGCCCAAATGTGGAAATATATCATATGGTATGAAAAATCCCTCTTCCTCTGCTCGACTGTTGCTCTGCTAGTTGCACTCCCTCCCAGAATGTGTTATTCTGCTAGTTTCTATTGCCAATTTGCAACTGGTAAAATCATATTTCTCGACTAGAAATACTTTGAGAGATATCTCCCTCTGTCTGTGTGCTTTAATCTTCCACCTGACATTGGTTCTACTGTTGCAAAACTCTCTGCGTCCAACCAAGGAATCTTCTCAGTGAAAATCTGAGTTACAACTGCTCCCTCTGACTGTTGGAATCAATAATATGGGCAACTCAATTTTTCTACCACCCTGCAACTTAAAATCGAATTGCTGGCCCAAAAACTCGTCCTGTGTATCAAGTAAGTGCGTTACTTCTAAAATTTTTGGCTTGCTGCTCCCGCTGAGCAACGAAATTTTCCTCTTCGCTTTTGAGCTTCCCAGCTGATCACTTACAGTTTGATACCATATGAAAATTTCAAAAGTAGAATCCTATTGCAGAAAATGATATTATTTATTCTAACTGATGAATTAATTATTCAGTTGATTTCTATTACAACATCGAAATAAACAAGCTGCAACCTTCACAAATAAAACTACATAAATAAATAACGCTGGAAACTAAGAAAATACTATCATACACACATAAAATGACATCGTTATTTTTGGAAAATTGTCCCCGGAAAAACCCAACTTGGAAAAAATGGTGCAACAGTGAGGGTTTTTATTATTATGCAATAGTGAAATATGAGTACAATCTATGGATGCCGAACTGGAAATCCAAACAACAAGAAAATATGGGAAAACTTATTTTAAGGGATCCACCCTTCTTCCACTAGCAATCCTGGCACAACTTCCTTCAAAAATCTTGGCCTCTTGGACCCTCTGCGACAACCTATGCATTGCTCTGCGCAGACCCTATGATGTCAAGCCCATGAAAAACCTCTGATGAAGTCGTTCTACCTGTCTCTACTAAGGAAATCGCCTCTCCGACACTCTAGATCCTCTGCTCGGCCTCTGGAACTAATTTATTTATTTATTTCTTTTAATTTTTAATTTTTAATTTTTTTTAATCTCCAGCTAAATCAAATTGCTTCTTTGAAGCAACTGCACAGTCCTATGCGCTACCTCACTAAGAATAAATCAATCCCTTGCTCTTGCCTCTTTGGATCTGGAAAATTCCTCCGGATCACTGTCCCTACCTCTCACTCACTGCTTCGATCTCTGACTCTCCAACATCTGACTATTGCTACTTTGGAAATCGATTTGCCAAGGAAATCGAACTTTTGGTGTTCTGGTGTGTCTTCTCCAAGTGCCCATTGATCCCTTCTTAGATCTTCCTATTGGGACTCCAATGACTAAGATTAAATCTTAATCGATGGCTCATATTATTACTGGATCAATCTGTGTGAGTTTCTAGATGATTCACACCTTAACTTAAATTAATTCTGATTAATTAACCATATTCCCTAAGTTTAGACTTAGGAAATATTTAAAAACTGGTTAATAATCTAATTAAGCCATATATAGGTGGAATTTCCAGAAACGATTTTCGGGTCTTGGATATCTCATGTATTCTATCCCGTCCACCAAATTTCGTGGTTAGAACACATCCGATGCTAAAAAAAATAAAAATGGAATTGGTAAATTGATAGCGGCATGAGCTGCAGATATGGAGCTGAAGGACCAGGCAGGTACAATATATGACCGAGAGGAGTTGAGAGAGTGCGCTACATCAACCAGATGGTCAACACATTTTATGCGAAGATTGGTTGTCGATGGAATAACACCAAACCCTATTTATTGTATCTTGTACTAGTGTATGTACGAGGGCCATTATCCCTAGTACAAGAGCCCTAGAATATTGTATTATTCAGGTTGATTAATATAGTGAAGTTGGGTTGTTGTACATTATTTGTAAAACGTTTTGTATATTTTGTGCACTAGTAGTATTTACTTTTTTTTTTTTATATTCCACTGTGAAAAGTATATTACGGTTGTGATTCTTGGTTCAATAACATCAATGATTTAAGATTCTATCCTAGACACTAGGATCATGGAAAACAACAATAGTGTTTTGGTGGTAAGGATGAAGGGAGGGTGCTTGAGAAAGACATGCAATATTGTCCTTCTAGCTCTTAATGCATTATGCAGGCAGAGCCAAGGATGTTGGAAGAAAATACCACATACCAACAATACTTCTCATAGGCGTCCAAAAGGGAATTGGAGGAAATTGAAGACACGATAAAGTGTAAGAGGCTAGAGATGAATGAGGACTAGATTCAGAGGGAAGTTGAAGAATATGTGAGAGATTATGTCCACTCCCACAGACACGACACAAAATATTTAAGGATGGTAGAAATGTATTAGTTAAGAAGGACATGATCTCTTAGGCATTAAAATTAAGCAAGTGAGAGACATCATGTAGATGGTCCGGGGGTTAGAAAGAAAATTAGAATCCTTTTGCTTAGGGGAATTTGATGTTTGTATCATAGTGAAGTAGGTACGTGAACATGATAACAAAGGCAAGGAGAAGGATGACCTTCACAACTTTGGCAGCTCACCATCTGAATCCATTGATATGAATGAAAATTATTAGCCATCTTCCATAGTCCAAGTTGCCATGGACACAAACACTATGCTCCCAAACACAATTTCTATGGAGACAAACAATATGAATGAAATTGATTAGCCATCTTCCATAGCCATGCTATCTAAGATTTGTTTTAGTTTTATTTATTTATTATTTAATTATTTTTATGTGGTTCATGGGCCCAATAAATCGGTGACAACTATGTCCATGAAATATTTGTACTAGGAAAATCCACTTGAAGGGATCACTTCTTGCTTGCTCAACCACAGAGCATGACCCCAAGAGAGTTGAGAGAATCTAACCCGTGACCTCTCAATAACAAAGGTGCTTTAACAACGAGGACTCGACCAATTGAGCTAACCCTCGAGGTTAAGATTTTTTTTAGTTTTATTTTCTCATTTATTATGTCTTTTTGTATCCGACTAATAACAATACTCTTTGTATATTCTATTTAAATAGTCACACAATAAACCCTGATAAGCATGCTGACATCCTACTAGTGGAAGTGCTAGTTTTGTGGTGGCAAGCCTCCACTAGATACAAATGTCTTTTATTTTGTATATAATATAAATTAGTATACTATTATTTTTAGTTTAATAAAAGTATCAAAAGTGTAAGTGCCTTTTTTGGTCTTTGGTGGTGTTATTGTTTATACATTTTCATTAGCTTTTTTTTTTTACAGAAACGCGTATGTTTATATTGCTTCAAAAATTCCAAGGCTTATGCTCAGTGGTTTTACATCTGAAGACCCAAAGTCTAGCGGGTTTCCAAACCAACAAAGTTCGTCTACTCTTCTTCTTACATTCAATCTAGAAATTTCCCATTTACCAGCATACCTTCTAATACAAAAAAATTGCTGCAGCAAGAGACAAAAATACATGACAGGGAGAGAGGCCGGCTAAGGTAGAGGGTCCCATGAATCCCCCTCATTACAGAGGAGAGATCCCGCATGTAAATAAACAACGATGTTGGCCTCGAGATCCGCTTCTGTATTATTTTTCTGAAGGACATGAAAGAACTGAAGACTGTCAAAGGATGCGATCAGTTTATTACTACGATCGAACAACCGTTGCAAGATGATATCTTTGGGGACCGATTTTGTCACAATCAGGCCAATGAGGTTTTGTGAGTCTCCAATAACGTGATCCTCCTTGATTCCATGTTTTTTCATCTGTTTCAAGCCTTGGAGAAGAGCCATGGCTTCCGCTTGATTGTTTGAGGTAAGCCCCAAACCCCAGGAAAAGTGGGAAATGATTTGGTCTGAAGGGCAGCGAAGAATTCCTCCGCCTCCGACCTTCCCTGGATTCCCCTTTGCTGCGCCATCAAAAAACATAGTGTGGATATCTGTGCTGCTTCTCCATTTTTCAAAGTCCTCATCCTCCAACCTGATTTTCCATTCTTCTCTGCCTTTCTCTATATTTTTTCCCGTGGGGAGATTTAGCCCTAGCTGCTGACACCACTCCCTGCCTTGCTTGTTTAAGCTACAAGCCTGCTTCTGGTTCACCTTGGCCTGCATTATTTATTTGAATAGGATTTTGATTTTCACACTGATTTTATGCTGGTTAAGGGCCTTCTCTTAAAATATCCGATTGTTTCTTTCAAGCCAAATCTTCCAACAAATGAGCTTAGGGATAATTATCCACCCCTCAAAAGGAAAGCCTCTCCTGGGGAAGGATTTAGGGAACAGGTCTCCCCAAAAGCAAAACAAAATCGTGATGTTGGATGGAAGGGTGGGGCTACTGTTCCAAATAAGAAAAGTTTCATTCCATATGTCTCGGGCGTAGTGACACTCAAGAAATATGTGAACGATATTTTCCTCTTGCTGTTGACAGAGCGAGCACCGAGAGGGGCCATGGAGGCTGCGACACTGTAAATTTTCAGCTGTGAGGATACTGCTGTGACCCAGCTTCCAGATGAAAATATCAATCTTCGAAATGCTTTTAACCTGTCAGATCCCTTTCCAAATCGCAGGGTTGCGGGGGACAGTGGGAATGGCTTTAAGACATCTGTAGCCTTCTGTTGCAGAGTAGCATCCCTTCGAGGAACCCCAACCCCTTCTGTCTTTTTTCCTTACATTTAGGGGGGCTTTCCCAGCCAACGGTTCCATGATTTTGGCCCATGCTTTCACCAGATGCGCAGGAATCTCTATTTTCTGCCATCCTGCCTAGTTGCTGTTATCCCAATCTGAAATGTCCCACATAGTGCATCGACCACCTGTAATCATCCACTTTTTAATCTCCAGCAACTCAGGGTCCTCCCCAATAGCTTCTGCATCCATGATCATGTCCTCCCATAGTCTGATCCGTTTCCCATTGCCTGGAATCCAATACAGGTGGTCATGCAACATCAAAAGAGCCCGTTTACACAACTGATGAATATGGTAGCCCTGACAATTAGATTGGAAATTATCCAGAGTGCGAAGGTGCCTTCCAAAGCTATATTTTTTCTACAAGGCAACCTGCGCCCATCCCAGGTTCCTTGCCACCTGCCGCCATAAGAGCTTGGCTCCCAGAGAGATGTTGTGCTCCCTGAGATATTTTATGTGAAGGCCACCTTCCAGTAGCGGAATGACGATTTTATTCCAACTGATCAGCGGAATTATCTTAGCATTGTTCTTCCCTCCCTTCCAGAAAAAAGGAGCGAATGGATTACTCCATCTTATGGAGAATGCCCACCGGAGCCAACAAAACAAACATCTCAAAAATTGGAAGACTGTTGAGGACTGACTTAATAAGAACGGTCTTACCTGCCAAATTGAGCCACGACGTGCCCCAGGCTTGCATTTTAAGCTTGAATTTGTCCAGCAAAGGGTGCTAGTCCCTCCCACTTGTGCATCCTTGGAAGATCGGCAGCTCGAGATATTTAAAAGAACCCCATTTCGTGGAACCTTTGAAGCCCAAAATTCTGGTGATTGTGCTTAGCTCGAGGCGAGTGAGGTTCCAAGCATAAATAAATCATTTCCTCATGTTGAGTTCACTTCCAGACTCAAGGCAGTAGCGATCCAGCTCCAGTTTGAAGTGGGAGACCGAGATGGTGGAAGCACCCCCAGGAGAATGGAGTCATCAACAAAGAGAGCATGGTTTATGTCTCTGACTCCCCTGGCGATCCCAAGACCCATAAGCTCCTATTCTATTTTTCTTTTCTCCAGCATAAAACTGAGGACAAAAGCTTGAATGACAAAGAGAAGAGGTGATAAGGGGCATCCCTGCTTTATCCTGTGACTTTCCTTAAAGAAGTCCGCAGCACGCCCGTTGACGAGAGGAGCAATCCATGGTTCCGCAATGCAGGCCTTGACCCAATTTATAAAGCGGTAGTCAAAGCCAAATTGCTGCATGACCCCAAAGAGAAATTTGTGCCTAACTCTTTCAAACGCACTAGCCAGGTCCAGTTTGATAGCCATGCATTTTTCTTGTCTTTGGATGCTTGAATGCACCGCTTCCTGAAATAGAATAAAGTTACAAGTTATTTTCCTACCCTTGACAAATCCCCCTTGATTTTTAGGGATGATTTCTGGAAGAAGGCCTTTCAGTCTGTTGGCCATGAATTTGGTGATGAGTTTGTAGCCAATGTTGCAGAGTGAGATTTGCCTGAATCTGTTGAAAGTAATTGCACCTTTCTCTTTAGGTATAAGGGCCAAGAAGGCCGAGTTGGTGCTGTCCCCATTCTTGTGGGAGGTCTAGGACTTTAAGATAATTGTAATATTCCAAATTAGGAACAAGCTACACTATTGGGAATATCACAAGATATTACCAATGTGGAGATCAACAATACATAAACATGAGCTGGAAAATAGCAGTGAATGCATTTATACAAGAATGCCGGAATATCCACATAACCATTACATTAGATTATAGCAGTAATAATTTATACAATATCTTGAGGAAATGATCTCTCAAGCTAGGCAATGCAGCCTCAATGGAACATATACATGACAAATGGAGAAATACTGCTATACAAAAGAAGCCCTGGCTATGACTGCACAATACATGAAGAGGAACTGCTGAAAAATCATGTCAATACATAGATACAACAATGTAGAGCTCAAATAAGAAGGGGGAGCAAGATCTAAACCCCTGGAAACATACAATACACAATCCTTGAAAGGATTGGCTGAAATAAGTACAAAATGGCAAATCTGCAGAAATGCCGGAGTTGCTGGGAAGCAGCTGCAACTCAGAAAATGGAAATGGATGGAGATAGCTGCTGATGCTGCAAATGATGGCTGAATCTCATCCAAAGGATCTCTCAGGTGAAAGGCTGATCTAATCCCTGAGGATCTCACCCTCCAAAATAGTGGAGCAAGTTCCCACTGCAATTGCACTAAGAAATAACGCAGTCTAGAGAAGGGACTACGCTGTTGGTGAAGAGAAATGCTTGGCCTGATGCCAATGATCAACAATATGCTCATGAATCTCCCTCACTAATCTCCTAGAGGAATAGAAGCTCCCTCCTCTGACAGATGAGCCAAGGAAAGGGTGTATGGTGTCCTCCACTGCAACACCCAGCAACACTGCGTTATACTTGAGCAGAAATAAAGCAGTAACTGAAAGGAGTAGCTTTGGCCTTGAGCCAAGAAATGTGGAGAATGAAGAACAATCCCCCAACAGGCCTCTAAAGAAGGTGAAGAAATCCTAAACAGGAATTCCCCCGGCAATTCTTGCTAAACAACAAAAGAATGCACAATGTCTAAATAGACAATGAAATCAATAATCCAAAGTATGAATAACAATGGTTGCCTTTCCCTCCTTTTAAACAAGTGAAAGCTCTCTCTCCATGGGCCCCATCCATTAGGTTTTCCTCCACCAAAGTTCCTCTCCCTCATTCACACTACGCTGTCTCATAAAGTGATCCATTCCTCCTATGGCAGCGCTGTTGACTTGGTCAACTCTAACCTTGTCTTCATGCATTTGCCCCTTTTCACACTTGAGGGTGCAAACGAAAGCTATTCTGATGATCCCTTTCACACTATGAGGGATTTTATTCATGTATTCAATAAGAATGGGCTCCTTTACCCATTTATTTAGCTGCAAGGTGATAAAAGAAAAATTTTAATATTCCATTTAGCCATGTGCTAAAATGGGAATATTACAATCATTTTGTAGAGATCCTTTTTGACAATGTTCCAACAAGTTTTAATGAATCGAGTAGTGAATCCATCCGACCCAAGAGCCTTGTCCAGACCCATTTCATCAAAGGCTTTCTTGATTTCATTGACTGTGACAGTGTAGAAATTATATAAATTATGTGTTATATATCCAAGATTCTCCTGATCACACACTATTTTAACTTCATGCACAATACAAAATCTATTCCACTATTGATCATCACATGCGGAAATTAAAACAATTGCAATGCACACATGAAACCATAAAAATTCACACACATTAACACAACTGTTTAACGGGAAAGCCTAAAGCTAAAACCCCCAACTATCTGTATATAATATATGTCATAGAGATCATGTAACAATCCTCATACAAAGCTGAACATGTCAAGCTCTCAGTACAATACAATCGCTACACACTAATCAGGCCCGATCTTGCAAATCCATGCACCGATCTTTGCCACCTACTAGCTTGCCTCTACTGCGCAATCCCTGCTGAAGAATGGCTCTGAATGAACTTGAATTCAGCCAGCCTTGCTCATGCTATCCTCATTGGCATATCCACTGAGTGTTGGATGCAATCAATGCATCACTATAGTCACAACTGATAGTCACACTTGCTCTTTCACCTACCTCTCCACTAGTCTCCACTGAAACTGTCCATGCACTGTAGTTAACTGATGTATTCTTCAGTTTATTAATGAGTTATTATTTAGTGAATTAATTAACTAATTAATTCACACCACTCTCACTAGTGTATCAATCAGTTAGACTAGATACAACTAGCTCAACTGAGTTTAACCGAGCTAAACTAAATACAACTCCACCAACTACTTCTATAACTCCACCAAAATCTGTCACATGAGTTCTAACTGAAGTCCTCATGCATTAGCTCCAGTAAACCCTCAGGAATAGCGTAATTCCTTCTATCAGCTGCTGTGCCACATCTGTGCACTTAACTGCAGTGCTCTAAGAGAATATGATAATGTTTGGAGTCCAAATATTATTAAGAGCTAATAATATTCGACATATCTATTTTTAGACTGGCAATCTAAAAATAGATTCCGCCCAATATGTCTAAAAATAGAAGTTCATCTATTTGTCCAACTTGACCAACCATCCACAAATAGCATCCTGCTGTTGGGGTTCCCATGTTTTGGCAAGGTTGGAAATACCAAAAGATGAGACAACATCAGAACCACTTTCAGACCTTAGGATCTAGCCCTCCTAGGTCTAGAGAGGGATCTCTTTATGATTGTCAAAGGTATATGTCTTTGAAGTTCAAGGTTTAAGATGTTAGGCTAGTTATAGGCACCAGGTTTGTTTGTTTGGTTGTTTTGATTTGGTTGCTGGCTATCAGGAAAGAAGGATTCAATGTAAGACCAAGATGAGCAAAGAGAAAAAAGGGCGGAAGTGAAGTATTCCAGGAAATATTCAAAACCATTGGGCAATGGAGTCAGGAAAGGATTTGCTTGCTACTCAATAGGCAGGCTTTCAATTGGGCTAGTCATCTGAAACTTAGGATCTTAAAGGTGATTATGTGATATGAAGGTAGGAGGGGAGGAGATAACACAGATTCAGAGCACAAAGTTACAGACCAGCTGGTCGCACAAGGATCCTAGTGGATAGGGCTAACTCTAATCCCCAGTGTTCCCAAATCTTCCAACTAATCAACAACAAGAAACATCTAAGAAATGAAATCATTTAATTCATACATCAGAGAGCAGGCAATAACATCCACTACGATGGTTAAACCAACTGAAATCAATTCTTAGATAATACATTCAGAAGAGGAACATCAATGGCAAGGAGAGCAGAAACATAGGGTACCTAACAAGGGTAAATCCTATGCCAATATTATGATGCAAGCCAGTGGAAATGAAATGAAATGAGTGTAAATAAAAATATAGGAAAACATCACCGCTGCTTCAGATCAGGATCCAAAGAAATGTGCTTGTCAGATTAAATAGCAATACCAGTCAAGTACAACATCGCCAATAGCTGAATACTCAGTCTGAAAACATCTCCTTCAACCTATCTTACAACTTTACACAGAGACTGTGTCTCAAAAGAAACTACTTGTAGTTCTCTGATAACTGATCAACAACCCTTTCAATAGTTTTTCTTAGGAGTTTTATAGCAGAAGATGAGCCGAGGAGGTAGGTAGAAAACTAAATGCAACATTAACACTCAGAAGAGGAAGAGGGCCGAAGCCCATTCTGTTTTAAATCTCTGCATTTATCCCTGGTACCTTTTGGAATGAAGGAGTGATCCTCTTCAGCTTTCATTTACTCTGTTATGGGCCTGATGTACTCTGGCTGTAGCAGTACTCTGTGGCACTGTGGGTGAATAAAAAAACTGGTGCATGAATGTCTGAATGGTCCGCCATACCGCATTAACAACTGCTCTGGTGGCTTGGACTGTGTTCTGGGCGGAAATCTTCTTCACTGGAGCACGACATGGAGTAAAAACCGTATGGGCGCTCTGTCCTTCCATGGAGAAAAACATCTCTGCTGATGTGGCTGCCCTAATGACTTGGTTTTCTATGCATTGAACTCTCTGTCGCTTCACTTATATCTTTATCTGCAAAATCTTGCCGCTGTAATGAAGAATGTGCAATCATGGGAGCCTTTTTACCTCTACACCCTGCAGAACACGCCACTGGACTCAGAAAACAATGCAATCGGAGGGTGGATGAAATGGTAGCGCGGCGGCGGAGTGGTGGCTTTGACTACACAATGGTGACAAAATGCAAACGGAAGGGTGCAAACTCATGAATAATAGGGTTTGGTTGTAGAATGCAGCGCAGACCGTTAGATCATGGTCCGGGGACAAAGATCGACGACAGAGATCGAGCGATGGAATAATATATGAAAGTGGACGGAACAACTATGAAAAATTAGACTTTAGTGTAAAGTCTTAAACTTTAGACTTTGAACAAAATACAAAGAAATGCGAAGGGAATGCAATGAAATGCGATGAGGTGGGACCCAGCCGGAGGTGGAGGGCGATCAGGTCTTGACCGTTAGATCTTAGATCCAATGGACGGTCAGGATCCACTCGGAGCATCACGATCGGGAGGAGCAAGGGGAACAAACTATATAAGTTTCCGATTGCGATTGGGACAGGGGAAGCGATGGCCGTTGGATTTACCCGGGGATCAACGGTGGAGATTTGTTTGGAGGGAAAAAAGGGAAAGAGCGACGGGCTTGATGCGATAAGATCTGGGCCATTGATTTCAAATATGGATGAATGACTGTGAATGAATTGGGCAATCGCAATCGGAGGAGGGACAAGGGTGACACATTTCAACATTGCGATTGCGATCGGCGGTGGGAGCGCGATTGAGCGCTGACCGTTGGATCTGGAGATCAGATCAACGGTTCACGTTCAATCGGAGGGAGAGCGCGATCGGGGATCGGGAGTTAGGACTTGCGATTGATTGGGGATCGGGGGGAAAGGCTTGCGATTGATCGGGGATCGGAAGTTAGGACTTGCGATTGATCGGGGATCTGAGGGAAAGGCTTGCGATTGATCGGGGATCGGAGCGAAAGGCTTGCGATTGATCAGGGATCGGAGTGATCAATCGCATCGGAAAAGATTGCGATGAACCGATCAGAGGCCACAACATAAGCGATGCGATTACAGAGTTTGCGACCTCGCGCGGGCCGTCCAATTTATATGGCGGATCAACGGTTGAAAAACAAGCCGCGGGACTTAACGCTATAAACCAATCGCATCGGGACTTTTGGAGATTATAAAGGAATTTTGGACTTCCGCAGATCTTCCGATTACGATTAGCGCTTGGGACTTAAGCGCTTGGTTACATGGGGAAAAAGGTCAGCGGGGCTTGCGGGAAAGGGGCTTAGGCCTATCACATAATTGAAAAGTGGGTTTTTTAACCTTTTTAGTGCATTCCAGGCCTAAGGGGGGGTAACAATAGAAGGGATAAGGGGAAATTTGGGAAAATAAAGGGCAAGGAAGGGACCTCATGGGGATTTTGGGAAAATTTAGGAGGGTAAAGGGGAATTTTAGGGAAACAAAGGGGACTTGGAAAAAGGGGAAAAAGGGTAAAATGGGGGGAATTCTGCAGGGGTACAAGGGGCAGATATTGGCCTTTTTGGGAAAAATTTATCATTCAGCTAGGCTCATTGATACCATAGCAGCAGAGGGAACTAGCCAAAGGCAGGGAACAAGGAAGACTTCAAGGAGGATGTGTTTTCAAGGGAAATTCATTCCTTGAAGGCTTATGAAACAATCTAGCCCCTTGCTTGCTTGTCAAGAAATTCATAAGGGGCTAACAGTGGCTCCACATGGGGATGGCTTCTTCTTGAAGGAGTCAAGAATTCAGAAAATGATCTTTGGTGTAGGCCAGAGGCCTGCTGCTTAAGCCACCTTTCTTATTTGATTTTCAGCTGCCACAAATATGTTAGATCAACAAAACATCCCAACATTCTACCTACCCATCCTAAAATCCTAGCATTTTTTCTTCTAGGGTGCATTTGAGCTAGCGGACCCTTTGCATCATTTATTTTTATAACAAAAAATAAACCTATTCTAAAACTACCCTTATTTCTCCATGAGACCAGATTAAACTGTTGACCTCATATGTTTCTCTACCTAATCTAATATCTGCTGGGATTAGACTGTCCAACAGATTTCTTCTCTACATTCTACAACAGGAAATTTAAAAGCAGTCAAACTAGGATTAAACAGTCTAGTTTGCTGCAGATCCAAGGCATAAAGACAGTTTCATCAGGAGCACTAACTGCAGTGCTAGTGCTATTGTCTGGTTTACCTTGCGTATCAGTGTTTTGGTTGTCTTTTTCTTTGTCCTTTCCAGAACTCTCAGCTGCTGATTTGTTACTTTCAGCAGTCACTTTAGAAGTTTTCTCAGGTCTTTTCTTGATGGTGACCTCTGAAGCTTTTGGTTTGGTAGTTTCTTGACTCTTTTTTCTTCTAAGTTCATATTTTTCTCTGACCTGCATCATGGCATTTTCAAATCCTAATCTGTAATCCTCAGTTTCTAACCATTCCTCATCCCAACCAGAGGGTGAGGGTTGATCTTCTTTTGAGTAACAGTTGTGGATTGAATCTTCTATTTCAAACATGTTTATTGTGTTTCCCTCAGACTCTTCTATGATCCCCTCATCTTCATCCAGGAAGTTCTCTTGGAAAGGGGGAATAACTTGCCGATCTGACTCTCTTTGTCTGTTGGGAGTGTTATTGTTCCTTCTAAAGTTTTGGTTCTGGTTTTGGTTTCTATTCTGGTTACCGACTGTGACAACCATTTTTTCCATCATTTGCTGTAACCTTTCCACATTTTTAGACAACTTATCATAATTTTGATCAGATGTGGAACTACATTGTCATCTATGTATGTTACCCTTCTCTCAGATTTCAGTTTTGCTCTTTTTTCGATCAGATTTGCCTCTATGTCCACTGCTCCTTTCTGCTTGTCCTCCAATGTGTTGTATTCCTTATTCCTAAGCTCATAGGCCATGTCAACATCGAAGCCTTCAGGGTATTTTTCTAGGGCCATGCCTTGTGGAGGTTTCATATGTGGAGGGAGGGCATTATAAATGCTATTAAACCTTGTTGTGTAATCGTGGACACTTTCTCCTACGTTTCTTTTTAGGGTCATGTATTCTGCTAGGAGTTGGCGAGGATTTTCCCTAGTTTCCCATTTGTTTTTGAATGTCTGATATAGAGCTGGGAGGTCATTTATGCTACCTGGAGGTAGGCCCTTGAACCATTTCTTCACATCACCCCCTAAGCTTTGGGAAAAGATTCTCATTTTGACTGTATCATCATCTATTTCCATGTAGTCAAAAGAATCTTCCATCTTATCTACATGTTGCTGGGCTGTGATGGACTCTTTTGGAGTGAAGTGTGTGATCTTTGACTTATAATCGTTAGGTAAGGGTACTAGAGGCTGAGGTAAAACCAGAGGTGCATACCAAGATGCCATGATGATGTTTTGATGAGGTAAAGGATTGGCTTGAGCAGCTGGTATATGGATGATAAGGATATTATGACCAGCAGAGGTTTGTTGAGAAGATATAGGGTGAATGAGCCCCAAGTTTTGTATGAAATGTGTATCAGGAGGTGTAGAGGGAGGGGTCTGTCTATTCCCAGGGTGTTTACCACTTTGAGGTGGTGAAACAGGAAGCTCAGGATCTGGCTGGTCTAAGATGCTGAATGACCTAGTTCTAGGTAAATTGTTTGGGGGGTCTAGGTCAAGAAATGGGTCTAATAGAGTTGCAAGGTTTTCCGGTGCAGAGTTAGCTCTATGGATGTGGCTGGAAATAGTTGGTATTTTAGGTGTAGGAGCTCCCTTGAGGATGCTCTCAGGGTTTTCAACTATTTCAGGTGGGTCCGGGTTAGGGTAAGCTCTTGTGTGAATGGTTCTAGAAGCCAGAATGTTGTTTCTGACCAAGCATCTTAACCCTACTTGTCACTTCTACTGTGGTTGATGTTGTTTTGGAGGCTGGTCTCCCAGTGGAGTCTAATGTGAACCAAGATAATCAGCAGGCCTATTGATCACCAGTGGAGTCTTTAAACGTTTAAGGAATATGGAGTCGCCAGGTGGAAGGTTTAGGGTGTTTTCGGAGGGTACACTGTCCACCACAGTGCTTATGAGATGTCCCCTTTCAAGGACATCTTCCAAACACAACAAAATCTAACTAGAGATTGACTGGGAGGGAGTTTACCAGATATGTCAACTCTGAAAGAGCATGAGATTTGGAGGCTACCTGGCCCTTTCCAGACTCTGTCCAAGAGTATGGGGTAAAACACACAAGAGGTAAGAGGAATGTAAGTGTAAGTGTTTTACTACCAACCTGACCATAGATTCTAGGTTTTCTGAGGCTTTGTGATGTAATAGGATGTGAAATACTCAGAAATTCCCCAGTGGAGTCGCCATTATGTTGGGGTTCCCATGTTTTGGCAAGGTTGGAAATACCAAAAGATGAGACAACATCAGAACCACTTTCAGACCTTAGGATCTAGCCCTCCTAGGTCTAGAGAGGGATCTCTCTATGATTGTCAAAGGTATATGTCTTTGAAGTTCAAGGTTTAAGATGTTAGGCTAGTTATAGGCATCAGGTTTGTTTGTTTGGTTGTTTTGATTTGGTTGCTGGCTATCGGGAAAGAAGGATTCAATGTAAGACCAAGATGAGTAAAGATAAAAAAGGGCGGAAGTGAAGTATTCCAGGAAATATTCAAAACCATTGGGTAATGGAGTCAGAAAAGGATTTTCTTGCTACTCAATAGGCAGGCTTTCAATTGGGCTAGTCATCTGAAACTTAGGATCTTAAAGATGATTATGTGATATGAAGGTAGGAGGGGAGGAGATAACAAAGATTCAGAGCACAAAGTTACAGACCAGCTGGTCGCACAAGGATCCTAGTGGACAGGGCTAACTCTAATCCCCAGTGTTCCCAAATATTCCAACTAATCAACAACAAGAAACATCTAAGAACTGAAATCATTTAATTCATACATCAGAGAGCAGGCAATAACATCCACTACGCTGGTTAAACCAACTGAAATCAATTCTTAGATAATACATTCAGAAGAGGAACATCAATGGCAAGGAGAGAAGAAACATAGGGTACCTAACAAGGGTAAATCCTATGCCAATATTCTGATGCAAGCCAGTGGAAATGAAATGAAATGAATGTAAATACAAAGATAGGAAAAAATCACCGCTGCTTCAGATCAGGATCCAAAGAAATGTGCTTGTCAGATTAAATAGCAATACCAGTCAAGTGCAACATTGCTAATAACTGAATACTTAGTCTGAAAACATCTCCTTCAACCTATCTTACAACTTTACACAGAGACTGTGTCTCAAAAGAAACTACTTGCAGTTCTCTGATAACTGATCAACAACCCTTTCAATAGTTTTTCTCAGGAGTTTTATAGTAGAAGATGAGCCGAGGAGGTAGGTAGAAAACTAAATGCAGCATTAACACTCAGAAGAGGAAGAGGGATGAAGCCCATTCTGTTTTAAATCTCTGCATTTATCCCTGGTACCTTTTGGAATGAAGGAGTGATCCTCTTCAGCTTTCATTTACTCTGTTATGGGCTTGATGTACTCTGGCTGCAGCAGTACTCTATGGCACTGTGGGTGAATAAACAAACTGGTGCACGAATGTCTAAATGGTTCGCCATACCGCATTAACAACTGCTCTGGTGGCTTGGAATGTGTTCTGGGCATAAATCTTCTTCACTGGAGCACGACATGGAGTAAAAACCGTATGGGCGCTCTGTCCTTCCATGGAGAAAAACATATCTGCTGATGTGGCTGCCCTGATGACTTGGTTTTCTGTGCATTTAACTCTCTGCCGCTTCACTTATATCTTTATCTGCAAAATCTTGCCGCTGTAATGAAGACTGTGCAATCATGGCAGCCTTTTTACCTCTGCACCCTGCAGAACACGCAACTGGACTCAGAAAACAATGCAATGGGAGGGTGGATGAAACGGTAGCGCGACGGCGGAGTGGTGGCTTTGACTACACAATGGTGACAAAATGCAAACGGAAGGGTGCAAACTCATGAATAATAGGGTTTGGTGGTAGAATGCAGCGCGGGCCGTTAGATCATGGTCCGGGGACAAAGATCGACGACGGAGATCGAGCGGCAGAATAATATATGAAAGTGGACGGAACAACTATGAAAAATAATACTTTAGTGTAAAGTCTTAAAATTTAGACTTCGAACAAAATACAAAGAAATGCGAAGGGAATGCAATGAAATGCGATGAGGTGGGACCCAGCCGGAGGCGGAGGGCGATCAGGTCTTGACCGTTAGATCCTAGATCCAATGGATGGTCAGCTTCCACTCGGAGCATCGCGATCGAGAGGAGCAAGGGGAACACACTATATAAGTTTCCGATTGCGATTGGGACAGGGGAAGCGATGGCCATTGGATTTACTCGGGGATCAACGGTGGAGATTTTTTCGGAGGGAAAAAAGGGAAAGAGTGACGGGCTTGATGCGATAAGATCTGGGCCATTGATTTAAAATATGGATGAACGGCTGTGAATGAATTGGGCAATCGCAATCGGAGGAGGGACAGGGGTGACACATTTCAACATTGCGATTGCGACCGGCGGTGGGAGCGCGATTGAGCGTTGACTGTTGGATCTGGAGATTAGATCAACGGTTCACGTTCAATCGGAGGGAGAGCGCGATCGGGGATTGGGAGTTAGGACTTGCGATTGATCACGGATCAGAGGGAAAGGCTTGCCATTGATCAGGGATCGGAAGTTAGGACTTGCGATTGATCGGGGATCGGAGGGAAAGGCTTGCGATTGATCAGGGATCGGAGCGAAAGGCTTGCGATTGATCGGGGATCGGAGCGATCAATCGCTTCGGAAAAGATTGCGATGAACCGATCGGAGGCCATAAAATAAGCGATGCGATTACAGATTTTACGACCTCGCGCAGGCCGTCCGATTTATATGGCGGATCAACGGTTGAAAAACAAGCTGCGGGACTTAACGCTATAAACCAATCGCATCGGGACTTTTGGAGATTATAAAGGAATTTTGGACTTCCGCAGATCTTCCGATTGCGATTAGCGGTTGGGACTTAAGCGCTTGGTTACATGGGGAAAAAGGTCAGCGGGGCTTGCAGGAAAGGGGCTTAGGCCTATCACATAATCAGAAAGTGGGTTTTTTAACCTTTTTAGTGCATTCTAGGCCTAAGGGGGGGTAACGATAGAAGGGATAAGGGGAAATTTGGGAAAATAAAGGGCAAGGAAGGGAACTCATGGGGATTTTGGGAAAATTTAGGAGGGTAAAGGGGAATTTTAGGGAAACAAAGGGGACTTGGTAAAAGGGAAAAAAGGGTAAAATGGGAGGAATTCTGTAGGGGTACAAGGGGCAGATAATGGCCTTTTTGGGAAAAATTTATCATTCAGCTAGGCTCATTGATACCATAGCAGCAGAGGGAAACAGCCAAAGGCAGGGAACAAGGAAGACTTCAAGGAGGATGTGTTTTCAAGGGAAATGCATTCCTTGAAGGCTTATGAAACAATCTAGCCCCTTGCTTGCTTGTCAAGAAATTCATAAGGGGCTAACACCTGCAACTCATAGAATATGATCGACATGTCTAAAAATAGACTTTGCACCAAAAATAGCCTGTGAGCCCACTTAGTGAAGGCGAATCTTTTCACTAAGTTCATCATCTTGTTGAATCTCAACAGACAGGAGCAGTCAACATAATTTTCATTTGGGCATTGACCTTTGGCGGGACCAACTCAAGCAGATTGGAGTTGAGGCTTTCTTTCTTGTCCTTTGTGTACAAATCTTTGAAGTGTTGATGGGAAACATGTTTGTCGATGCTGGTGGTGTCGGAGAAGGTTTGATATCCCGTGGTTAGCTCCAATATAGAGTTAAAGCTTCTTCTAGCCTGAGTGTGATTGTGAAAGAAGGAGGTGTTCCTATCCATAGCTTGTAGCCACAGACTGCGAGATTTAAGCCTCCAATATTCCTCCTCCCGAATACAAGCCTTATGGAGATTAGCCTGGAGCTTCTCTTCCAAGATTAAGCTGTCCTTCAATATGTTCATCTCTTCCATTTGTTTTTGGTGACTTTCCAAACAGGCCTGGGCAGTCTGCCATGACACAATCGGAGAGGGGAGGGCTTTAGCCCGGCTTTTGAGGGCCCTCTTCACTCTCCTTGGCTTTTCTTCCCATACGAATAAGGGGGATCCAATGATAGGATGTTTCTAGACTTCCTCAACTCTATCTGAAAAGTCGGATTGCTGCACCTAGAGGGCACTGAAACAGAAGGGAATAGGTCCCAAATTCATTTGCGGCTTTAGCTGAAGTCTAATGGGCTTGTGATCATAGACCGACGAAGAAAGAATAGCAGAACTGACATCAAGACCTAAAATCAAGAAGGAGCTATGGATGAGAAAAATGATCTAACCTTGCAGAAATGTGGGCTGGACCTGATCTTTTGTTGGTCCAAGTATATTTTCCCTTGGGTGGCTTGACGTCGAACAGATTCCAGTCCTGAATGAGCTCTTCCACCCATTCCTTGACGGATCCCTTACAATGCTACCCCCGCGCTTCTCCTCTTGACTTAAAGTGATGTTCATGTCTCAAGCGAGAATGAAATTATCGATCTGAATCTCATTTTCCAGCTCCCTAATGGATTCCTAGTAGGATTTTTTGTCTCCCAAGAAGACCAGAGCATAAATGTTGAAGAGATTCATAGTTTATTTGGTGTGAAGATGAAAAATCTGAGCAAAAATCTAGTTTGAGTTAAGTTTAGACTTGATTTTCTTGAAGCATGTCTCATCCCATAGCATTCCCAACCCTCCTGAGGTGCCTCTAGAGGAGACTGCGACACCTCCCCCTTTTCCCCAAAATTATTTTCTTTTATGGAGAAAGTCCATTTCCTCCATTTTGGTCTCCTAGATGAGAAGAATTTTGGGCCTTTCCAACCTTACTAGACTTTTCATTGCTTCTTATTTCAGGTTGCTATCCATCCCTCTACGGTTCCAGGAGACGATCTTCATTACTTCATTTTTTTGAGATGAGAGGGCTCCTTTAGAGCCCTAGCTATGATTTCTGTGTGCTTTAGGGTTTTTTGCCAACATCTTTTCTAGGGTTGGCTGAGTCCCTTGTAGATTCTCCTTGTAGGTTTATTGTTCTCTCTTTTCCCTGGAGGATTTACATCACCTGGTAGATCTTCTGACCGAAGTTTGGGAGTCCCCAATTTCTCCTTATTCCTTCGACTTCTCTGAATCCTTATATTCCTGTAGAAATTTGAATAACTGATATGTTATCCACCAAGATTCTCCTGATCACACACTATTTTATATTCATGCACAATACATAATCTCTTCTACCATTGATCATCACATGCAGAAATAAAATCAATTGCATGCACACATTAAAACCATAAAAATTCACACATATGAACACAATATGTAATGGGAAAGCTTAAAGCTGAAAACCCCCAACTATCTGTATATTATATATGTCATAGAAATCATGTAACAATCATTATACAAAGCTCCTCACAAGCTCTCAGTATAATCTCCACTTGTTACACACTAATCAAGCTAGATCTAGCAAAACACATGCTCCAATCTCTGCCACTTGATAGCCTACCTCTACTGTGCAATCCCTGCTGAAGAATTCCTCTTGATGAGAATTAATTACCCCAGCCTTGCTCACGCAGTCTTTATAGGAATCTCTACTAAGTGTTGGATGCAAACCATGCATCACTTATAGTCACAACTGATAGTCACACTTGCCCTTTCACCTATCTTTGCACTGGTCTCCACTGAAACTGTCCATGCACTGAAGTTAACTGATGTATTCTTTAGTTGATTAATGAGTTTATAATTAGTGAATTAATTAACAATTAATTCACACCACTCTCACTAGTGTATCAATCAGTTAGACTAGATACAACTAGCTCAACTATGTTTAGATTAGTTAAACTGAACACAACTCCATTAACTTCCTCAATCAACTCCACCAAACTCTCTCACATGAGTTCTAACCGAAGTCTCCATGCAATAGCTCCACTTAACCCTCAGGAATAGCGTAATTCCTTCTGTCAGCTCCTGTGCCACATCTGTGCACTTAACTGAAGTGCTCCAAGAGAATAAGATAATGTTTATAGTCCAAATATTATTAAGAGCTAATAATATTCGACATATCTATTTTTAGGCTGGCAATCTAAAAATAGATTCCGCCCAATATGTCTAAAAATAGAAGTCCATCTATTTTTTCTGACTTGACCAACCATCCACAAATAGCATCCTGCAACTCATAGAACATGATCCATATGTATAAAAATAGACATAGTCTAAAATCTAAAAACAGACTTGCGACAAAAATCACTCCGTGTGGCCCCCACCTAGTTTAGGTGATCACTTTCAACTAGGATCGTGAATGATAAGTCAGATGCCTCCTTCACTGTTTCTTGTTGCAATATTCAACACTCCCTCTCAACAAGAAAGGACTGTCTTTGCATGCGACATGCAACTCCATGCATTCGCCTTGCAACCTTCACAAGCGCCATGCAACTCCATGCATCTGCTCTGCAACTCCTATGAAACTGAATAGGCTCCAAACAACTCAATCAGTCTGATTCATCTATCATCAAAGTCTTCAAATTCTGTTGGTACCAACTGCACATATCATCAGGAACCACTGCGCTGTTGAACTCTTGCACCCATGCACTCTGCACTTGCTTTCAACTCTGATCCGCGCTCCAGTATCCGACACTGTCACTTTGATTTGCCTGCATCAATCCAACTGATCATGCTACTGCTGCTCTGTGGGCACCTCGTAGCCAGGTTCAATTCATGAGATCCACACCATCTCAATGAATCCTGCCCAGAAATATCCTCTTGGGATTAATCATGCATGTCGCCCCACCTCTCACCTGGTGGTATAGATGCATGCACTCCCTCTGCCCATCTGGCACGAAATTTCTCTGCATGAGTGGTTTCTCCCACTCCATGATCCTCATCTTGTGGCTGCTCCACATCCCGAGTTTCACTCTTACCTGCATGCAAAACTTGCTCCCTCTCAAGCATCAATTGCATGTCTTTCTTGCACTTCCCAACAGTAGGAAGCTCCGTAGACATCCCATCTACTTCAAGTCTGTAGAGATTTTTTGCTCGAATCCCAACATTCTTGACTTGTCCTTCCTCATCCAAACTAACTCCTACACTCCCAAGCTCATCCCTGCAGTGGAAAAACTTTTTCAAGTATACCGGAATAGTGTCATTCTTCTCCATTTTTATTTTCCTGAGTTTATCCTAAAACTCAACCGCTTCAATGCTTTTCAATTGCTCCAATGATCAATATCGCTCTGATACCATGTATAAATTTGAATAACTGATATGTTATCCACCGAGATTCTCCTGATCACACACTATTTTATCTTCATGCACAATACATAATCTCTTCTACCATTGATCATCACATGCGGAAATAAAAATCAATTGCATGCACACATTAAAACCATGCACCACACATATGAACATAAGATGTAATGAAAATGTGAAGTCGAAACCCCAACTATCTCGTATATTATATATTTCATAGAGATGATGTAAATATCTATTATGCCAAAAGCTCCTCAAAAGCTCTCACAAGATAATCTCCACTTGCTACACACTAATCAAGCTAGATCTAGTAGTAAACACACATGTTCCAATATCCGCTACTTGATAGCCTCGCTTCTACTACGCAATCCCCGCCGGGTAGCCTCGATGAGAATTCAATTCATCTCACTTTGCTCAATGCTAGGGCCTTATAGGCATCTCTACTTAAGTGTTGGATGCAAACCATGCATCACTTATAGTCACAATTGATAGTCACACTTGCCCTTTCACCTATCTTTGCACTAGTCTCCACTGAAACTGTCCATGCACTGAAGTTAACTGATGTATTCTTTAGTTGATTAATGAGTTTATAATTAGTGAATTAATTAATAATTAATTCACACCACTCTCACTAATTGTATCAATTAGTTAAACTGAATACAAATAGCTTAACTATGTTTAGATTAGTTAAACTGAATACAACTCCACTAACTTCCTCAATCAACTCCACCAAACTCTGTCACATGAGTTCTAACTGAAGTATCCATGCAATAGCTCCTCATAACCCTCAGGAATAGCGTAATTCCTTCTGTCAGCTCCTGTGCCACATCTGTGCACTTAACTGAAGTGCTCCAAGAGAATAAGATAATGTTTATATTCCAAATATTATTAAGAGCTAATAATATTCGACATATCTATTTTTAGACTGGCAATCTAAAAATAGATTCCACCCAATATGTCTAAAAATAGAAGTCCATCTATTTTTCCAACTTGACCAACCATCCACAAATAGCATCTCGCAACTTATAGAACATGATCCATATGTCTAAAAATAGACTTTGCGACAAAAATCACCTGTGTGGCCCCCACCTAGTTTAGGTGATCACTTTCCAACTAGGATCAGGAATGATGTTTCAGGATGCCTCCTTCACTGTTTCTTGTTGCAATATTCAACAATTCCCCCTCGGTGACAGAATATTTGTCTTTCGGGGTTCCTCCAAGATATTTGTCAATCTTTAATGGTGCTAGGGTTTCCTGCATTTGGAGGTACTTTTGCATGTTCTGTGGATTGATTTCTTGAACTTCCTTTGTCTCTGAACTCAAGGCCGAAAATCTGTTCTCTTGGCATTTCTGGGAGAGTTTGGCTTTAGGAATAATCCTCATGGGTGCTGAACTTCCCTTTCCTTTCTCCGTTGGCCCTGGCTTAAGGCTTGTTCCGAGTTTCTTGGCTTGCTTCCATCCTTCTTCTTTTTCCTTTTCTGGGGCTACATTTTTGGGACAGTTCTTGGCGAAGTAGCCATACTCATGAAATCCGCGGCATTTGAACAAAAACTGTTCGTAATCTAATTTCTGCAGATGGGACCAGTTTCCCACCGTTAGCTTGATGGCTTCTGGCAGCCCAACTTCGAGGTCCACCTCCACGCAGATTATGGCACAGTCATATTGGTATTTGTTGTTAGCTCTGTCTATGAATTTTCTAAGGGCGTTTCTGATTTTCTGCAAGGATTCCTAGTTCTAGCAGTGCATAGGCAAGTTTGGGAGTTTGACCTAGACTGGAACGACAGATGGGACATCCTCCGAGGGGTCGAAGTCCAGGGTCCAGCGATTTAGGTACAACCCTTGGGGACCCATGAAATAGGGTTCGTTTATAAAGATCAAGTCCCTATCCTCCTTTGTGTTGTATTCGAACAGAAAAAATCCCCGCCCCAAGAATTATGAGGTAACGCTATTTGCAATGAGGGGCTTCCAGTTTCGAGTGATCTAGGCCTACGTAGTTTTTGGTGAGGGGCATAAGCCCGTGAATTGTCCGACCATAGCACGGTCCGCAAGGGAAAGGGCCACTTTCATCGGACCCTCAGGTGGGAGAGCCACTGAGGGAATCTCATCCAGTCACTTGACAAATTTGGAGGCGAGTTTCTTCTTCTTCTTAGGTTGGGAAGCGATCAATAACTTGAACACCTCGACCTCAAGAGGAGGAGGCGGAGGTGGAGGAGGGTCCTGAGATTTCGCCATTGGGCCAAGCCCTGGCCAGTGCGAGCACCCCACACAGAATCAGAAACCCTATGCGCGGTGAAGGGCAGAGCGCGAGCTCAGTAACGAATCGTTTCTCAAATTATAAAATTATACATTTTCATTAGCTATTATGTACAAGCATTACTATTTTTTCTCATTACCTTCATAATTCATATCAATACAGATAATGAAAGAATCTCACAATGAGGATCGATTCAATGATGAATTATTTAATTACATGGATCCATCTTATCAAATCTATTTGGGTGCAAAATTTCATCAAGTTTTTTTTTTTTCTCTCAAAAAAGTTTACAATTTCATGGAATTAATCACATTTGACACTTGATAGAAATAGAATTAAGATAAATCTACAATAGGTTAATTTAACTAAAAATATTTAAGAATTCATTTTTTTTTTTTAAAACTTTATAGGGATAAATCCACCAATTAAATAGAATTAAAAAAAATTGATAATTTTTATTTTTTAAAATTTGTTGTATATTGTTTTGAAACTCCTTCCGCATACAACAATAACAAATATATGTACATATATATTTTTCAATAAAACAAAGAGAAATTAAAGAAAAATATAAGAAGTACATATATATTTTATGCAAAGACCATTCCTTAGAACAATAATAATCATCACATAATTTTCTACAAAGATTTTAATAAAGTTTGCAATTTTTATTAGACTATACTTTTCAATTAAACTTTCATATGTTTCTTTGGAAATTGATATTTATTTTAAAAATAAATAAAATTTTAGTTTTCTAGAATCCATTAATATTAATTCAAAGTTCAATTTAAGGGGACAAAATAAATATACATAAATTATCTTTCAATTTTCATCAACCATAATTTTATAGAACTTCTTGTTAATAATTCACAATAGAAATTTCAAATAGTGTCATAAAAGTACTATGTCCAATGGAGCATCATTTAGGAGGAATTTAAAATTTGCTTGTTTTAATATTTGAAATTTGAAGATCACATTCAACAAAGACTTTGTGGTGGAAAACAACTATTAGTGGAGGACAAAATATTGTAAAGTAGATTAAACATTTCAACCAAAATGATTGAAGGCCTTTACTTTCTTATCAAATTTATCAAGGTGCAAATTTTCATTAAGTTTTATTCTCTCAAAAATATTTACAATTTCATGGATTAAATCACTTTCGACACTCGTTAGAAATAGAGTTAATATAAATCTTTATTAAGTTAATTTAACTACAAGTATTTAAGAATTCAAAAAAAGTCTGCAAATTTTCATTAAGTTTTATTCTCTCAAAAATATTTACAATTTCATGGATTAAATCACTTTTGACACTCGTTAGAAATAGAGTTAAGATAAATCTATATTAAGTTAATTTAACTACAAGTATTTAAGAATTCAAAAAAAATCTAACTTTATATGGATAAAACCAACAATTAAATGGAATGAAAAAAAATGATAGTTTTTATTTAAAAAAAAAATGTTGTATATTGTTTTGAAAATCCTCCAATATACAATACTAACAAATAAATGTACATATATATATTTTTCAATAAAACGGTGAGAGATTAAAGGAAACTAGAAGAACTACATATATCTTTTATGCCAAGACCATTTCTTAGAACATTACGAATCATCATATGGTTTTCTACAAAGCATTCAATAGAGTCTGCAATTTTTATTAGACTGTAGTTTTATATTAAACTTTCGTATATGTTTCTTTAGAAATTTATATTTATTTTAAAAATAGATAACATGTGGTTTAGAATCCAATAATATTCATTCAAAATTCAATTTAATTAGACATAATAAAGATACATAAACTATGTTTCAATTTTTATAGCCATAACTTTATAGTACTTGTTAATAATTTACAATATAAATTTGAATTAAAGTCATAAAATTACAAATTCCTTTGGAGCATAGTTTAGGAGGAATTTAAATTTTGATTGTTTTAATACTTGAAGTTTCAAATGAAGGTGGTAGCTTTAGAGAGACGGGTTGCAAACCCTAATTATGGCGAACTTCTTATTTCCACACTCTTGTCTGGTGTTTTCCCTTAAGTTTGAGGGGGCTAACTTTCATGAATATCTATTCATCCTTTCTTCTCCTTGTTTGTGTCTCAAGGAATTTTTCGGGATGTTATGGCGCTACCTTTTCTGCAATATTCCTATGTTCTTAAGGTAGTTCCCATCACGTGGTTTGTGTGTTGGTCAACAGATCTCTTGTAATTTTTTTTTTGTCCCTCAATGAATGAACGAAGACAAACTAGTATACTTTGAGTTGGAGGGCTCTCCCTGTTTCAACATTTTCGTGTCATTTCTCAGACGTTTAGATTCTTCCCTTGACCTATCGGGGATGTTGCTGTCCATTCCTACCAGTCTTCTTCCAGAGCTATCTATTTCTGCACTGGCTCAGGATTCACATTTTTCTGCTGGGGATGTCCCTGTGTATGCTCCTTTGCTGACCCTAGGGTCAAATTTTCGGTTCGTTGGGTCTAGTTTGGGGCCCTGGACTGTCTCATCTAGTTTCCTTAACAAATTTTCTAAAAAATCCACCGCTCATTGGGCAAGGTTCTCAGGTATCGATGAGTTTTGATTTCAACCTAGGTTTTACGAGGGGTTTCTGGCCATACTTCTCTAGTTAAGCTAGTTTTTTGGCGACTAAATTAAACCAACACTTTTCATAAAACTCCTTTGCTTCAGAATCGACTCACAATCATCTCTCATCCTCTAACATCTCGAGCTCCTACGACATTCTCCAAAGGGTTTCCTGCAAAACCTAGTTCGGGTCCTCAACTTAGTATGTGATCTAACTTTACCAAATATTGTCACAAAAAAGTGCATTGTGTTCATCGAAAGGTTTGACCTCGTGCGACACTGGTATTATGTGGTGACGTACACATGGAATGAGCCGTAATTTTTTCTAAAACCTCTTTGGTTGATACGGTTCAGGGATTCCGATTCTTCATTGAGACCCTCAAGGCATGGGTTGGCCATGATATTTCTCCCGTTATTCAGTCTCTGCCTGTGGTAGAACTACTATCTAAAGGTTAGATTCATCTAAAATTTACATCCGCAAGCGATGCACAAGCCATGTTAATTTTTCTTTAGGTTTTTATTGTTCTTTGCTTTAGATAATTACATTACATATTTTACACATTAAATTCACCCCATATCATCATAAAATCATTAGCAATCATGTAGAAATAACAATAACAACATTGCATCGGAACATAAAGGTACAACAAAAGAAAAAAATGAACAAATAGGGACACCAAAATTTGGCCAAAGAATAGGGAAAAACCCCACAAGGGAAGAACCTATAGGATTCAAGGTGATGATTTATACCATGGGGGATGATTCACCATTTTTGAAGTAAAAAAGTAAAAAGATTAAAAAAACCATTTTTTTCAACTTATCTACCTACGGTTTTACTCAAATTTCGAGTGGGAGCACTTGTTGGATACATAATTCAATTCCTCATCCAAGGAATACTCATGTTGCATACTTTCGATGGACCCCGCTACATTAAAAAATGAGAAATACATGAAAAAACATGATTGCAATCATGGTTTTTTTTATGTATTTCTCATTTTTTATGTAGCGGGGTCCATTGAAAGTATGCAACATGAGTAATTTTTGGATGATAATCTAAATTCTACATCCTTTGAGTGATTTTTCTAGGAGTTTGAGTAAAACCGTAGGGAGATAAGTTGAAAATATGAGTTGAAAAAGTAGGTTTTTTTTTCCTCTAAAATTTGATGATGTAATCTAATATTATTTTATTATTTCCAGTATTATTTTATAATATTCCTTAGGAGGCTCATTTTAGAACTCAAAATTTCTCTAATGATTCAAACACTGATATTGATAATAAAATCACTTTCAACATGAAATAAGGTTACTGCAAGATCTCTGTGTGAGGCCAAGAGGTAACTCCATGAATTGAATTATTCATTGCATTAGCCATATCATGAATTTATACATGAGTGTAGAGACTCTTGGGATTCCAATTCCAAGGTCTCTTGGTTTTCTCAAATGCATAACTGACAATATTTACAATAATCCTTTCATATTAGCTGTCAATATTCCCCCTCTTAATAGGAAGGATGTTGGTGAGTCCAAGCATCATTCTGAATCTTTCAAACTTTTCTCTTCCAAATGATTTGGTCAAGATGTCGGCAATCTACTCATTTGTGGAACAATGACGTAAATGCATTGTATTGGCCTCTGTTAGCAAAGTTCTTTGCTAAGTAATGAGTCGATTTCATAGTTTTATTTGTAGAATTAAACTTCAAAAATTTGAAAATTTTTAAATTTTTTTGGTCGCTGTCGGAATTTCCAGAAGCACCAGTTTTAGCCTTTTCGGATAGTCTTTTATTTTCCCGTTTATGTCTTTTTTATTTTTATTCCGATGCTTCCAGAATTTTCGGAAACATACTTTATTTTTAAAATAATAAACGAAAAAGCGCATCCACTTTAGTTAAGCCACATGTTGTAATGTAAATACACCTCAAATATTTTTTAAATAGTTTCACATCTCATGATAGGTGTCGTATTGCAATCAGTTAGTTTAAGTCAAGTCGTAATATCCGTTGAACCCGTGTGTCACCCACAGTTATGAAATTAACCGTTACCCCATCTTGCCTTTCAACCCCAAGTGAGTTATACATATGTCTAAGTACACGTTTTTCTAAACGGAGGAGATCATGGTTATTACACTCAACGCCATTACCGTTTGGATGGCTGCACAACAGTGCTGCCAGAAATTTCCGCCAATAAGCAACAAATATATCAGAGGTGATTTCTAGGCACATATCTGATTGTCTCAAGACATTTGGAGCACCCCATACGAAAATACGCAACCAATTGAAGCTAATGATGGCCACCACATTGTGCACATCACGGTGAGGGATATTTTCCATGATGAAGGTTGATTTGCATGGAGTGATGAACCAAAGTTTGGTTTTAAAACTACCGAAAAAGCAGGAGAACTGTCATTTGAAGTTTCAGCTGTTGGAGTTCGAATTGCTGAGAGTCATAGTTTAAGGAGGAGTATGGATTTCAGAGAAGATTCCAAAGCTGAATAAATGCAACAGTTTTAAGGTAAAGCTCCTTCAAATCTGCCACCTATCAGTTGCAAGAGACAGAGTCATTTATTTTTTGAAGATGACTAAAACAGGTGGAAAAATAAATTGAATTGAGCCACAGGGTGCAGATCTAGTTGATTCCAATTCGAGGGTAAGAAGATTGCTTATTCAGTTAGGGTGGTATTCTTTATTCACCAGGTTAGGGAGCTCTCACTCAGGAGTAGCCCAAGAGTTTTCTAACTCCTTTAATAGACAGGAAGCTAAAATTTATGGCCTCACCTTGCAGCTTTCTGAAGAATCCATTGCTGAAGCCTTTAACCTTCCCCAAGAAGGAGAAATGTTGTTCAAAGGACAAGATATTACAGGAGGAAATCTTAATAGCTTCCTCAAATATGCTCACAGAGATCCAAATTGGGTAAAAGACATTCCAAGTAGTTATCTCAAGAATGACTAGGTAGAAGTTATCAAGCTTATCAAGATATACCTCAATTGTGAAAGGAGGTATACAATTGTGTTCCTCTATCACACGAGGTTTCTTTTTCATATTGCAGGGATGAAGACATTAAATTTTCCATTTTTCTTGTTGAAAATATTGACAAAGATGTCAGGAAGGGTTCAAAATCACACTACTGTTTCAGAGTATAGCTTGTATCATCAAGCTTTAATCAAAGTTCTAGTTGAAGAAGAGTTGGGGAAGAGAAACCAGACTTGGGACCACTTTTTATTCTACAGGGCAGGCAAAACTGCACCTACACCTCCAGTTCCACAACCAAACCCTCAGCCTGCAAAAAGAAGAAGAACAAAGAGAAAGACCAAAAAAGAAAATATCTATAAGCAGGCCAAGGGAAAAAAAAATGTTTATGCAGTTGAAGCTGAGAGAAAGTTGGAAAAAGGAGAGAGTTCCTCAGCAAGAAAATCCAAATCTATGAAAATGGTTCCCTCTATTCCTCCTTTTCCTAATGTTTACACCAGAGCCCGAAGAGGAAGGTCTGCAACTGCAGATAAATCAAAAGCGCAGGTGCTACTGGAAATTCTAGAAGCACATATTCAACAGAAGATGCAGAAAGAGTATCAACCTACACAATCAGATGAAGAAATCCTTAAGGATGTTGGGTATGACATTAGCAGTAAGAAGAATAAGGAAGAAGCTAAACCTATTGCTGGTACCAGAAAGAGGCATACCAGAGACAACAACAAGTTTAGGCTTAAGTCCAAGGCTCTACATAATCCAAGCCTAATGACAAAGGTTATTGATATTGAAAGTAAATCTGAAGTTTCAAAAACAGAGAAATCCATGGACAAAAACAAGAACACAACCCCTTTAGAGTAGCACTCAGAGCCCTCAAAGAGAAGAAAAGCAAAAAAGGGTTCTAAAGGAGGAGAAATACATTGTCAAGGAAGCAACCACAAGAGCAACCAGATCCAAATCAGCTACTGGTATCAAAACATACTTGGATAAGCTTGCTGAAGCTGCATCACACATAGAGTGAAGGTAAAAAGGTTTTTGATACCAGTACCTTTTTGCTTATCAATTACAATTTTGAACAACTTAGGTGTCAAGGAATATAAGTCTGCACAATATTTTTAGCATTCTATGTGTATTTTTGAAAAAGAGACAGGATGCTACCAGAATTTCTGGTAGCATTCCATATTTTGTGCAGTTAGAGGTTTTTACTAGAATTTTTGGTAGCACATGTTTTAACTGAATTTTGACACCTGTCAGCAAAATTTTCCGAGCTAATTAAGGATGGATAAGAACCCATAACAAAATGGATATAACAAGTGATGGTTAAATGTGGTTATAAGGTTTTTGGAGGTCTTATTAAATGGAGATACATGGTTATTAAATACCCAAGACACAATGAGATAAATCAACAGAAAAAGGGGCAGCATGACATCACACTTAGCATTTCAACCCAGATTTCTTCTCTTCTTTCTTCTCAATCTGTCCTTTCTATTAGATTTCAATGGGATAAGGCTGTAATGTCTTTTTACACATGTGTAATGTTAGAATTAATGTTTCCTTATTTTTAGAGGAGATGGAGTTGGCACGTCTCTTGGTGTTGTGTCTCTTTTCTTTGTTAATTTCTTCTAAAATATGAATTGCAGCAACGAGTAAGGTGTGAGTGATAAGCCATTAAAGGATTTGACAGTAAGTTATCCGCTTTCAGTTTTCTACAAATTATGTGTGTGTTATACAACATGTAAGTGAAGATTTCATAAAGGATTTTTGGAATACTTTATACATGTAATATATTTTATGAATGTTGTTTACTTTGCATAAACAGAGTTTGTGTAAAGAACCATCATCATAGCTGTGTGAATGATTTAGGATAGGAATATTTCTTGAAATAGGTACCAACTATTCATTTTCTTCCACTTGTACACTCTGCTCCCTATACTACCTTTTACCCACACAATTTATACCTGCCACAACTTGCCAAATGCATGAAAGTATTAAAGAACATAAATAATTTCAAAACGTTTGAGAAACCATCCCATCACTCAAACAACCTCTTTAAAATTTGAAATGAACTATGATGTGTAAGGCTTACTCCTCCTTATGCAGTCAAGGAGTGATTCCTTGCACTAACATCTATGGCACCATTGCTGAGGAGGCGAATTGAAGTTTATCCCTGGGTGAATGACAAAGTTATAAGTCTGGTTCCGAGGTGTACAGTTCCAGCTGTATTTTTAGAATTATTTACACCTGACGACTCCATTGTTGAAGTTCTGGCTCCTAGAAGGACTAAAACCATGGCTAACCCATATTCCCCTTTGAGAATCCCAGTTTCTGACCCTGAAAATTTAATCAAGAAAAAGAGTAAACAGAATTTTGCTTCTTCTATTACTGTTTTCTCAAAGGCTGTCCCTAAAGAAGTCGTGCAAAATTTATCCCCTAATTTTGCAGAAAATCCTGTACCTCCCTTGTTTTCAAAATAAAAAACAATACCTACATCACAAGTTGATTCTTCATCATCTATTGTTCACAATCCACCAATTGTTATTCCACAAATCCCAAAAACTCACACCATGGCAGGTCCAAACCCACCCCCTAACCGAATGGATGCAATTGTTGTTGCAAGGTATGCCCCTTTGGTTTTACCTCAACCTATTAATGCATTACCTGCAAGATATTATCTCAAGTACATGCCTAATTTTAGTGGTGTGGGAGATGTAACAATTGAAGAACATCTTGCTGATTTTTATGCCTATGCTAACAATCTGAATATTGAGCATGAAGATGTCTGGATGAGAGTTTTTGTTCAGAGTCTTGAGGGTGATGTAAGGAAATGGTTCAGATCCTTGAAAATTGGTAGCATCACTGGAATTGAAACCCTAGATGATACATTTTTAAGGAAGTGGGGTGATAAGAAAGATTTTCTGTATTATATCACTGAATTTGGTACAATAAAAAGAAAATAAGGAGAATCAATTTCTGATTTTTCCAAGAGATTTAATAAGATGTATAGAAAAATACCTACTGAAGCTTTAGCCAAAATCACTTGTGCTGGTGCCTTTGATCCTGATTTTTGTTTATTATTGAGAGAAATAATATCTACAACACTAACACAAATGCAGGACAATGCACTGGAGGTAGAATCTAATGTGTTAGCAACTGATAGGCTCAAAGGATGGATTAACAGAGAAAAAAGAAAGCAAAAAGCTGAAGTTTCTACTTCAGGAACTTCAGACATAGATCCTAAGTTATATGAGTTGATCGAGATGGTCAAGTCATTGACTACTGAGATGTCCAAACTAAAGATGGAAGCAAGACCATCTACTACTAGAAATGTTTCATTTGATCAGCCTAATAGGCATCAATTTAGAAGACCTAATGTTCCTAAAATTTTGTAGCGAGAAAGGAGAGATGTTGATGATAAAAAAGTTCAACATCCTTTGCAGAATGCTATATTTGAAGATGAAGAGGAAGCTGAAAGGTTGGAGAAGGCTGCTGATATCAATTTTCCGAGAGACAAAGAAGGGTTGTTTCATCTTACACAAGCAGAGTATGAGGATTTCATGTCACATACTCAGAAAAATGAAGTGCTTCCTGATCATTCCATGATTGCAGCTGATCATCAAAGATGATATAATCTCAGATCAAAGAATATTGATGATAATCCAAAACCCGTTGAAAGACCCAAGAAGAATAAGGACACAGTCAAAATGCCAACAGAAAAGCAGGTTGCTAAACAGAAATTATCGGAAATTCTGGTAGCAGTTAATACTCCTTCACTTGAGGTAAAAATTGCTCACAAACTACCCCCTATTTTCAATTTTGAGAATGAGATACAAAAGATAAATATTCTTGTTCCTCTTGTAGAGCTCATGAAAAATGATGATTTAAAAAAGACCTTTATGAAAGCTCTTCAACCTCCACCTACTGAAGTAGCTTCTGATTTTTTTAACCTTCAAGATGACAAGCCCACTGTTATTTTAGGTCCATTGATAGAAGGCAGAGATGACTCTACCCCTCCTTTATATATATCTCCGAATATTTATGATAAGATATTGCATAATTTCTTAATGGAATCTGGAGCCTGACATAATTTAATGCCCAAGGTAGTCATGGATGAACTATATCTTGAGGTAACTAGAGAATACCAAGATCTCTACTCCTTTGATTCCCGAAAAGTTCAATGCCTTGGTGTCATCAAAGACCTTGCAGTAAGCCTTTTTCAGTTACCCATGAGAGGGATGGTGAAATATATTGTTGTAGCTGACATTCCTCCTAGGTTTGGCATGTTAGATTCTAGGTTATGGATTAGAAGGTTGGGAGGAACCTTGAAAATGGATTTCACTTATGCTACTGTCCCTGTTTTTGGAGGAGAAAAAAGAAGAATTTATAGAGAAGCTCAACTGGCATATATCATCAGTGAAAAAAAATACCCCACTAATCATCCAATTTATTCTAGAACAACTGATGTTGGTTCAAGAATTTTACACATGGATAATGCTGTCCTATTGTAATATCCCTTTTTCAGGAACAACTACAGATTGGGAATAATATTAGTTATTAACAATGTGTAGCTACAGAAATGTACTTCATACAGGTGTAAAAACACTTAAAATTCAGTAAAATATACAGTATAAAATTTATACAACGTTTTACAAGGCAAAAGTTGGGGAAAAGTGAGGATTTAGGCCCTAAAACGTGTGTATTCAGAGATAAGCATAAAAATAATATGGGAAAGTGGTTGGATATGATATATAGGGTTATGAGGGAATCCCATGTCGAATTTCAGCAATTTTTTTTTTTTTTTCTAAGTTAAATAGTTCCTCCTTTCCTAACTAGGTTAGAAAACCCTGATTTCCCAAGACTAGAATTATGCAGAAATTTATTGAAGCATGTGAGCGTGATTTTCTGAAGGATATGACTGAAAAAAGGTCTGAATATTGAAAAATAATATCAGGGGCATAACTCATACACTTTACAGAAGAAGAATGAAAGAATACAAAAGAGATCCTCAAGAAAGAGGTGCTACAACCATGTAAAAAGACTGCATAACAGTGACAACGTTATTTTTAGGGCTGAAGCATCAGTTTATTGATTCTTCAGATGTATATCAGATCTGTACATAAAAATATAGATCCAATACAGATCCATGTACCAAAAGAGTTGATCTATACATTCCCCTTGGGGTTTTGCTCAAAACATGAAGCACCAGAAGTAGATCTGAGATCTAAAACTTCAGATCTGCAGAATGATTCAGAAATTATGAATAATAAATTTCATAGCATATCATATCTGAAACAAAACATAGATTGGTTGGCCAATATATGGATCACCATAGTGAAGGAAGAATCCCAACACTGGAGATCTCTTCTCCAAAATGCAAGCAGAACACCCTGCAGTTGTAGATCTGCAAATAACGCTGTATTAGGGAGAGAAAAAACACTGTAGCTTCTAAAGATGATATGGCCTGATGCCAATATGTATATCTGAAGTATACTCAGCAAATGAAATCTTCCAGGAGGTTAAATGACACACTCACTGAGAAGAGATACTGCTATCATCTAGATCTAAGAAGATCTAGATCTCCACTTGCTGCAACTCACAAGACAGCTCAACCCTCAACATGAGAAGTGCTGTAATGTAAGGTGAAACTTGGCCCAAGCCTGATAGTGGAGAAGTTTAGCACTATTCTCGTCCAAGAGCTGCTCAAGGAAGGAGGTAGGATTCCCGAACAGGAATTCCCAACAGGGGATGTCTAAGCAGATGGACCTTCAGAAATAATGTCTTCAATAACCCTTTCCTTGCTGCCCTCCTCTTCCTTTTATAAGTTAGGAGTCTTTCCAAACCCTAAACCACCTTGAATCACTTAACCCTTTTCACATTACAACCTCCTTCTAGAACTGCACTTTCTCTCAAAGAGTTTCAATGCATCTAGACTGCGCTGTTTGACTTGGTCAAATAGGATCCCCTCTTGTGATTTAGACCCTTTCACATCTGCAAGATATAATTTACATAGCCCAGATATGTCTTTGTTCACATAGGCATTGATTTATTCTTGGTTTTTAGGAGTTTAACATGTCCTCCTTTACAATTTATTCATTAATTATGAAATGAAAAAATAAACAAGGAAAAATTAATGTTCCAATTAGCTGAAGCTAATTTAGGAACATTACAGTACTGCAAGGGTGCTGCAAAAATTCCCCTTCTTCTCTTGTGGCCTCCTCATCAAATAGTCTCCTCCATTGTTCTGAATTTTCTGCAATACCTTTGTCTCCCAATGGTCCTTCCTCAATATGCAAGTTTGCCTTTGATGAATAACCCCAAGGGCTCTCATCATGAATAAATGGAAGGTTGTTGTGGAAACCTTCTTGCTGATCGATGGCCTCCTCAAGATAGAAGTGATGATAATCATGGGGATTTTCATGATCCATGAAAGACTCCCATCTCCATGCTATCATCCAAATGAAGTGGATCACCTTCTAGCTTGGAAATACATAGAAGAACTCCTCCCCAATACATATGAGAGGCATGTTACCAACAAACATATGGCTCAATTTACAAAGAGACAAGTGATCTATCATACTGGCCATACAAAATCTCATGCTCCCATTGAAGCATGCAATACAAAAAGAATGGGGAACCCCTTCCCCCAAGGGCACATTCAACAAGTGTGCCTTTCCTCCAACTATACCCCTGACAAAGATAAGGACATCTTCAGCTTGTGGGATCATGATTAGAATCATGCTAGCTGCCATGTGTGATAAATGAGAAGGAAGATGTTCCTTCATGTGCAACCAACGCAGTTTTATCCTTAACTGCCAAAGGATAAGATATGACAAGTGCCTTCCCCAACCATTGTTTGCTGCCTCATGCCTTTGGAATGCTTGGAGAATGTACATCATGGTTGGTGTAAAGGAATCACACCATGAAGAATATAATAGCTTCCCAAGATTCCACAAGGAATAACCTGCATCAATATAGTTCATGGCCTTGAGTGGCCCATGAAACTACTCATACTTAGTGCCCCATCTTGGCACCATATCCTGTAAATGAGGGTTAGAAAAATATAAGCATATAGGAGATACCTGATAATGCTCAAGAGGATGAGCCTCTCTATATACTTGTTTTATATAAGTGGGGTAACTCATGGATGAGTTCCCTCTCACACTCAATGGGTAAGGAGATGTGAATGATGGCTCTTCCCAAGAGCTATGCTCCTCCTCCTCTACCAAGTAGTCCATGCACATCTTCATATGAGAGTGCAACTCTTCCTTGAAACCTTCCCATATGAAACCACCCAAGAGAGTATGATATGCTTTGACAAAATTGGTGGGTTTGGAAAGTAGGATCTCATAGATGGCATCTAGTAGTTTCTCCTTGAGCTTGGAGTCACTAACCAAAAGAATAAGATTATAGAAATAGATGAATCCATCAACCACCTTGAACCTCTCATCCTTTACTTCCCCTTCAAGAACCCCCCATGTGAAAATGTCCTTGGAGTATTCCATCATGAGTTGTGAATCCCAACAAGGATCCAAGCTCTCCAAGAATGACAACGCTGTAGAGGTCTGAAATGCAGCCCCTATCTTCTCATGGCCCCCATATTTGACATCCTTGATATCAAAATCACATGTTGGAGCATTTTAATATTCCCTTTGATGCCCCATTTGCAGCTGTTCTTGCACAAGACAAGATTGGAGCATATGGAAATCAACTTCCCCTCGTAAAGTCCTTTTTTTCCAAAACCTCCTCCTTTTGGCCCATGTATACAAGAGGGTTAGGATCCCCTTGCTATATTTAGAAATATCCTTTGTGAATGAAGAGATCATGGGCTTCCCTAAAGATATGGAGCTGCCATGTGCCCTCATGCTCATGCCATCATAGATCTATGATTTCTCCTTTCTCAACGCAGATTTCTGAGTGGGAGTTAGCAATGCCTCTTTCAGGAAACTGCTCATCTCTCTCCTAAATTCATGAGAGATTCTCTGCACTGTGCCAGCTTCTCCCAAGGCTCCCTCCTTAGCCAAGTATGTATATGCTACCCATAGTTGAGAGAACACTTTAGATTTCCTCCTATCAAGAGGTGATCCTGGTAAAGTACCCCCTTGCAAAGACGTGTCAAGGCATAAAGTAGAAGGTGGATGCATATAGACAGATGTGCCCCCACCCTTAATGCTTAGGTCCTCTTTCCTCTTTTGTGCCTCCAAGCTTGGAAACAGAGAAGTGTTCATGCTCTTGATCAAGTGATGTCCTTCCTCCTCTTTTCCTCCTTCTATCTTCAAGATCTCATCATTTGACAATGATGATGAATGATGCTCATGTGATAAGCCAAGAGCTCTATGTGTGAGATCTTGTGGAACTCCTTGCAAGAGTGCAAGAGTTTCTTCCCTTGGAGCAAGTGCTCCAAATTATTCTCTATGAGGTACTTGAGGTGCCTTTGTTTTGATTGCGTTATCATCTCCTGCCTTCTCCTCCTCATCAATAACTGAAATTGTCCCATCATCAATGAGAGACATTAGATCTTGGTCATCTATTGAAGGAGAAACCTTCATGCTTTCCTCTTGAGAATAGGACCCTTCACTCAATGGAGATCTTTCCCTTGGCAAGGCATCAAACAAACTTACAACTTCTTCCATAGTCTTCATAAATGGAGTTGGATTCATAGACCCTTCCAACTCATGCAAAAGATTCATCTGATGTGGTTTGACAACGTTAACAGAAGATGATACACATGGAGCTTCATCAAACCTTTCTATCAATATTTCAATAAACCTTGCATAATTAGGTGTATTGGAATTTTTCAAGGAAAAAGAATCAAACAACCACCAAGCATATGCTTTACCTTCAAAATGCAGCGCTGCTACTTTGATGGCTTCAATCTCTAAAACTTGATGTTGTTGCGCAAAGTCATCTAGCTCCTTCACCCAAACCCTGACTGGACATTTAGGTGATCCATCAAAGATAGATAGATAAAATCTACCCTTACCATGCTGCTCCTCCCTTGTGGCTTTTCCCTCCTTGATCTTGCAGAATCCTTGGAAGTTCAAGTTATCTTTGAACTCCTCAGACTGAGCTTCATACTCCTCCAAATACTCTCTAAGAGTATCCTTCTTAGGCACACCTCCTTTCTTCCTCTCCATGAAGGAATCACAGACATAACGCTGAAGATTTGGTGATATGGCTGAGTGCACATATCCATGATATGAGGATTCAGAATATTCCTCATGTATAGATCTTGTAGATCTGATCAGAATATCTTTCTTCTCTTGAAACTTTCTAGGAGTTTCACTGCTTCTTCTTTCTTCTTCTTGTTCAACCTCCTTGGAGAGGTTCTTCTTAGATATGAAATCTGATGAGAATAAAAACATATTATTCATAATTATGACCTTGCTCCTTGCTGGAATACCACTGTAAAGTTCCCTTTTCAAAAATATCAAAATTCTATTCCAGAGATTGACTGTAGGGGCATTTACTGGATATGTCACCTTTGAAAAAAAAATGAGATCCAGAGGCTACCTGGCCATCTGTAGACTCTGTCTATAGAGCTTTAAATATTCCTCCTTCAGGTATTCATCACTTTGGCTTGAAGCCATAGGCTGAGCCAAAGATCTTGCTTCGATACCACTGTAATATCCCTTTTTCAGGAACAGCTACAGATTGGGAATAATGTGAGTTATTACCAATGTGGAGCTACATCCATGTACTTCATATAGGTGTAAAAACACTTAAAATTCAGTAAAATATACAAAAACAAAGTTATACAACGTTTTACAAGGCAAAAGGTGGGGAAAAGTGAGGATTTAGGCCCTAAAATGTGTGTATTCAGAGATATGCGTAAAAATAAGATGGGAAAGTGGTTGGATATGATATATAGGGTTATGAGGACTCCCATGTCAAATTTCAGAAAAAAAAAATAATTTTTTCTAAGTTAAACAGTTCCTCCTTTCCTCCTTTCCTAACTAGGCTAGAAAACCCTGATTTCCCAAGACTAGAATTATGTAGAAATTTACTGAAGCATGTGAGTGTGATTTTCTGAAGGGTATGACTGAAATAAGGTTTTAATGTTGAAAAATAATTTCAGGGGCATAACTCATACATTTTACAGAAGAAGAATGAAAGAATACAGAAGAAATCCTCAAGAAAGAGGTGCTACAACCATGTAAAAAGACTACATAACAGTGACAACGTTATTTTTAGGGCTGAAGCAGAAGATTATTGATTCTTAAAATCTAGATCAGATCTTTACATAAAAATATAGATCCAATACAGATCCATGTACCCGAAGAGCTGATCTATACGTTCCCCTTGTGGTTTTGCTCAAAATATGAAGCGCCGGAAGTAGATCTGAGATCTAAAACTTCAGATTTGCAGAATGATTCAGAAATTATGAATAATAAAAGTACATAGAAGATCAGATCTGAAATAGAACATAGATTTTCTGGCCAATCTATGGATCACCACAGTGAAGGAAGAATCCCAACACCGGAGATCTCTTCTCCAAAATGCAAGCAGAACACCCTGCAGCTGTAGATCTGCAAATAACGTTGTCTTAGGGAGAGAAACAATGCTATAGCTTCTGAAGATGATATGGCCTGATGCCAAGATGTAGATCTGAAGTATACTCAGCAAATGAACTCTTCCAGGAGGTTAAATGACACACTCACTAAGAAGAGCCACTGCTATCATCTAGATCTGAGCAGATCTAGATCTCCACTTCTTGCAACTCACAAGACAGCTCAACCCTCAACATGAGCAGTGCTGTAATGTAAGGTGAAACTTGTCCCAAGCTTGATAGTGGAGAAGTTTAGCACTATTCTCCTCCAAGAGCTGCTCAAGGAAGAGGTGGGATTCCTGAACAGGAATGCCCAACAAGGGATGTCTAAGCAGATAGACCTTCAAAAATAATGTCTTCAACAACCCTTTCCTTACTGCCCTCCTCTTCCTTTTATAAGTTAGGAGTCTTACCAAACCCTAAACCACCTTGAATCACTTAACCCTTTTCACATTACAACCTTCTTCTAGAACTGCGCTGTCCCTCAAATAGGTTCAATGCATCTAGACTGCACTGTTTGACTTGGTCAAATAGGATCCCCTCTTGTGATTTAGAACCTTTCACACCTGCAAGATATAATTTACATAGCCCATATATGTCTTTGTTCACATAGGCATTGATTTATTCTTGGTTTTTAGGAGTTTTACATGTCCTCCTTTACAATTTATTCATCAATTATGAAATGCAAAAATAAACAAGGCAAAATTAATGTTCCAATTAGCTGAAGCTAATTTAGGAACATTACACCTATCTACAGAAATTTTTTGGATTTTGAAGCTTGCTGAAAAACAGATCAGTCATGAAGGTTCCCAGCTATGGAAAATGTATTTTGATGGTTCATGTTCTAAAGAAGGAGCCGGTGCAGGAATAGTTCTCATTTCCCCTTTGACAATTCCAATTTTTCTTTAAAAAATGAATTTGAAGAAACTAACAATGTGGCTGAGTATGAAGCTCCGCTTATTGGTTTAAAAACAACAAAGGACATGAATATTTCAAAAATTTCCATTTTTGGAGATGATGAACTTATCATTTATCAAATCAGAAATATTTATCAAACGAAGCATCCCAGACTCATATATTACTGGAATGTAGTATGGAGCATTGTAGACGATTCATTCCTAAATTTTAACATTTCTTTTGTTCCAAGAGAAAGTAAATTTTTAGCTGATTCACTTTCTATTTCAACAAGCTCATTTAAGATTCCAATACCTATGAAGCTGAAATATGAAGTGGAAGTTAGGTTTAGACCTAGAATTCTTGATAATGTCAAACATTGGAAAGTTTTTAAAGATGATCGGAAGATTAGAAGATTCATTGAAGCTGCTGAAGAGTTTTCTATCCTAAACATTGATCAAGATGAAGATTTTATGAAGGATGATGCTGATTTGAAAGACACCAAAAGTCTACAAAAACAGATTGCTGATCTGTCTATCATTCAACTGCCTACCAATCACATTCCCAAGGGGTTAATCCCACTTGAGAAGCTATTTGATCACAATGATGTCTCACTCAAACCACAATTGGATGAAACCAAACCATAATTGGAAGATTTCAATTTTGGCACAGAAAAAGAACCAAGGTATGTGAAGTTGTCAAAAGATTTATCAGAAGAAATAAAGGCTGAATACCACAAGATATTTTGTGAATTTGTTGATGTTTTTTCCTGGAGATATGAAGATCTTAAGACATATGATACAACTATCATTGAACATAGGATACCATTGAAAGATGTTACTAAGCCTTTCCGGAAGAAATTAAGGCAAATCAATCCACTACTATTACTAGTGATGGAGAAGGAAGTGAAGAAAATTTTGGATACAAAAATCATTATTCCATTGAGATACTCAGATTGGGTTTCTAATCTAGTTCTAGTAAGTAAGAAGAGTGGTGAATTCAAACTATGTGTAGATTTCAAAAATCTTAACAAATTCTCCAAGAAAGATAATTATCCTTTGCCAAAGATGGAGCATATTCTTCAAAAGGTAACTGGTTCAGACAAAATTTCCATGTTAGATGGGTTCTCAGGGTACAATCAAGTTTTATTTTGGCCGAAAGACCGAGAGAAGACAAAATTCAGTACTCCTTGGGGAATATTCATGTATGCAAAGATGCCATTTTGGCTTATGAATTCCGGAGCTACTTTTGAACGTGTTATGGACTTTTTATTCATTGGAGAAAAGGAAAAATTCTTGGTCATCTATTTAGATGATATTACTGTTTATTCAACTTCAAATCAAGAACACCTTCAGCACTTGAGACAAGTATTTGCTAAATTCATAAAATATGGTATATCATTAAATCCAAATAAGTTTCATTTTTCTCTCAAAGAAGATAAGATGTTGGATCATATAGTTTCAAAAGATGGAGTGAAATTGATCCTAAGAGAGTGATTGCAATTCAAGATTTAACACTTCCAAGATCCAAGAAAGAGGTTCAATATTTCCTTGGTAAGATCAATTTCTTAAGAAGGTTCATTCCAAATTTTGCTGAAGTGGTGAAGAATATTACTTGCATGTTAAATAAGGACAAAGAAGTCAAGTGGACCATTGAATCCAGAAATTCATTTGAGCCGATAAAAAAAGCTATCATTGAAGCACCTCAGTTGGTAAGCCCTGAATACTCAAAGCCTTTCTTGATCTTCTCATTTACCTCCCAAGATACTATTGCTGCTGTTTTGTTACAAAAAGATTCAGAAAATAAAGAAGCTCCCATATAATTTTTCAGCAGAGCACTTAGATATGTATAATTGAAGTATGAAATGTTGGAAAAGCATGCCTATGCATTACTGAAAGCTATGAAATATTTTAGAGTTTATATTCTGCATGCTCAAGTTATTGCTTATGTTCCTTCATATGCTGTTAGAGAGATATTAGTTCAGCCTGATATTGATGGGAAAAGATGGAAGTGGGTGACTAAAGTTCTTGAGTTTGATTTAGAGATAAAACCTACTAATCTAATCAAAGGTCAAGGATTAGCCAAACTACTAGCTGAAGAAAATTGTATAGTTTTAGGCTTGAATTTCGTGGATGAGAACTTTGAAGGGTCGATTTATGAACCTACATACATCATGGAAGTGGATGTAAAGCTCTCTGAATGAAACTAGTATAAGGACATCATCTATTTTCTGTAGTATTTTAAAGCTCCTCCAAATTATGATAAAAGCAGAGTAAGATCTTTGAAGTTGAAAACTGTTAAATTTTGAATGAAAGATAATTGTTTATATTGGAAATATCCTATAGGATTTTTGTTGAGATGCATTGACCCAGATGAGTCCAATAAAGTTATCTTTGATATGCATAGTAGTGTGTGTGGAGGACATCACTATTGGATAACTACTGCGTACAAAATATTGAGAGCTGATTATTTTTGGCTAACTTATTTTCCGATGTATGTGATGAGGTGAGAGCATGTGAAAAATGTCAAAAGTTCACCGATAAGAAACATTTGAAGTCTTTGCCTCTCAAACCCATAGTTTTTCTGCACCTTTTCACTAATGGGGCTTAGATTTCATTGGAGAAATTCATCCACCTTCAAGTGGACAACATCATTGGATTATTGTTCCAACTGATTACTTCACCAAATGGATTGAAGCAATACCTGCCAAGAATTCTACTCATAAAGTTATCATTAATTACTAGAGGGAATCATAACCAAATTTGGATTTCCATCAAGGTTAGTAGCAGATAATGCAACTTCTTTTAAAGGCACTCCATTGGTATATTTTTGTGAATATTATGGCAATAAGCTCACTCACTCTATAAATTACTATCCCCAAGGGAATGGTTTAGCTGAATCATCAAACAATTTTGGTAAGAATCATCACCAAATTGTTGGAGCAAAACAAGAAAGCTGAGATTCAAAGCTGAAGTTTGCTTTATGGGCAGACATGGTGACAATAAAAAAATCAATTAATACATCACCTTTTCAAATGGTTTATGGAACTAATGTTGTTTTTCCAGTACAATTAGCCATTCCTGTAGCTAAATTTCTGCAAGATCACAAAGTTGAACCAAATGATATGACCAAGATAATTTATCACATCATAGAAGTGCAACAAAAGTGAGAACAACAATATGATTTGGTGAGAAAATATCAGCAAGATGTAAAGCAAGTTTTTGATAGAGGAACTAAAAAAGAAGGTTTTCAGATTGGAGATCTAGTGTTAAAGTGGTATGCATAGCATCAAGATCCAGGTAAACATTCCAAATTTGATGCTTTATGGCTTGGTCCTTTCAAAATCTCAAATATTCTATAGAACAATACTTTTGAGTTGCAACATATTGATGGAGAAGAACTGTTTGGAGTCCCATTCAATGGGCGCTTTCTCAAAAAATTCTTTTACTAAGGCTGTTGGTAGCCTAATTTCATTGTAAATACTAGTGTGTTTCATAATAAGACACCATAGCCCAATGACAAGGCACTAAAACTACAAAATATTCTTAGAGCCTCGGAGGGAGAGCTCTATCCCCCGTGGAGCCAATGTTAGCACAGTTCTTTGCTAAGTCATGAGTCCATTTCATAGTTTTATTTGTAGAATTAAACTTCAAAAACTTCAAAATTTTAAATTTCTTTATGGTCGTTGCCGAAATTTCCAGAAGAACCAGTTTTAGCCTTTTTGGAAAGCCTGTTATTTTATTGTTTCTATCTTTTTTATTTTTATTCCATTGCTGTTGGAATTTTCGGAAGCATACTCTGTTTTTAAAATAATAAATGAAAAAACGCATCCGCTTTATTTAAGCCACGTGTTGTAGTGTAAATACACCTCAAATATTTTTTAAATATTTTCATATCTCATGATAGGCGTCGTATTGTAGTTAGTTAGTTTACATTAAGTCGTAATATGCGTTGAACCCATGTGTCATTCGCAGTTATGAACTTAACTGTTACCCCGTCCTGCTTGTCAACCCCAAGTCAGTTATACGTATGTCTAAGTACGTGTTTTTCTGAACGGAGGAGATCATGGTTATTACACTCAACGCCATACCCATTTGGCTGGCTGCACAACAGTGCTGTCAAAATTTTTGGCTAATTAACAACAAATATAGTGGAGGTGACTGCTAGTCACAGATCCGCTTGTCTCAAGACATCTGGATCACTCCATACAAAAATACGCAGCCAACTGAAGGTAATGATGGCTACCACATGGTGCACATCATGGTGAGGGATATTTTCCATGATGAAGGTTGATTTGCATGGGGTGAGGAACCAAAGTTTTGTTTTAAAACTACCGAAAAAGTAGGAGAACTTTCATTTGAAGTTTTAGCTGTTGGAGTTCAAATTGCTGAGAGTCATAGTTTGAGGAGGAGTCTAGATTTTAGAAAATATTCCAAAGGTGAATATAGGAAACACTTGTAAGTAAATCTCCTTCAACTCTGCCACCTATCAGTTGCAAGAGACATAGTCATTATTTTCTGAAGATGACTAAAACAGGTGGAAAAATAAATCGAATTGAGCCACAAGGTGCAGATCTAGTTGATGCCAATTCGAGGGTAAGAAG